>JAVIWB010006252.1:0-600000 GCA_031893035.1 Dermolepida albohirtum | reverse complement strand
CACTAAAATGAAGCAAAAATGCACCAAAATCACTACACAAAATCACAATATCACTTGTGTTGTCACCGATTGTAAAAGACGTCTTCGGTGAGGAAAAAAAATCCGTAGAATTTTTTGGTGACATAATCTTGCAGGTCGCGGTTGTAAAAATAAATTACCTCAAGCCTGGATAGAGCGCTTAAGTCAGCACTGTATTCAATGCTAACATCGGCGGCATTTGCAGCACCGCTGGAACGGTATGTGTATTTAGAAGTCCTCGCTACAGAGGAAGACATCCTGAATTATCCTTAGTTCGTTTATGCACTGACCGTCGTAAATTTCAGACTAGAAACCCGCGTGCCGGCGCCGCCTCACAGTGGTGGCTTTAGTCGTTCGTATGAGCGTCGCGACGGCGTAAACCAGAATAAAGTTCCGACTTAAATTGGCGCCTGCGCTCACGCACATTATTACTGGACTTTATTAAGGGTACACGCAAGCCATTGCGCGCACATGACTCAGATTTCCGATTTTCTGGATGGCTGTTTACTATTTTTAGGTGTATGTTTATGCAGTTTTTATGCATTTTTAGAAGTATATTTATACTTACTCAAAGACCGAAAGTGGGTTCATGTGATACACGTTTATAAATATGTAGCATGAATAACTATTACTGAATGTAAATATCTATTGATTCTGATACTTGATTCATTGTTAAGATTCTCAGAATATATTACTAATTGTCTGAATATTTTTTTTCTTATTCGTTAACAAATACTAGTAAATTTCTTCTTGCTTTGAATCAAAAGTATTGAATAAGTAATTGCATACTACTTTATTTATTTTTATTAAAATTAAGAGCGACCTTTATCTAATAATATTAATAACATGGAGGTTACATCGCCTACATAAGGATTAGACAAAACAAATTAAAAATAACTATTTGTATGTCAATACATGAAACTTCTGGTATTGAAAACAAAAATAGTGCATAGACATTATGCTTGTTGTTCTCTATTGTCAAATTAAATTCTACTCGAAAATTCTAAATAATTTTCTCATCATACATTTTTCAATCATGTATCTTTATGTTTTTAATTTTATCAAAATAGTATCCCACATCTTATGGGTTTTAACGCATCTAAAGAAAGTTGAAGCGGGCATAAAAAATTGGTCTTCGGAATTGAAACAATGTCATTCGTTCAGAAACTTATATCCGGTAAAATTCTAAAACGTTCGTCTAAAAAGAGTATTATTGTTACGTTAGTGGTACACTACACCTTTATACATGTCATCATCAGAAAAAAATCTCTGCTCTCATAATGATTTTTATAGTTTAGGGAAAATATACTAATTGGGTTATAAATCTTGATTAAAGGATGGATCTGTGGATATTTAAACTTCTGAAAATACATTCCTAGATAACTTATCGTACCCTTTTTTGAGCCCAATTTCTTCTGCAATTATCATGCAGCAGTACAATGTTTCAGCAAAATTTTGCGATCTTTTCATTTGTATTGCAGCTTTCCGATGGCGTTGGATGCGAATTTTCAAGTCGGGATCAGGACTGTTTTCGCGCTACATTTTTATGTACAATCCACTTTAAAAAATGATTGTTTTTCTCACATTCGAGGAGCATATTGCGAGCGTTTATATGCGGTACTAAGTTAATTTATTAAGAGTTTACGAGGAACCCAAATGTATAGTTTGTTCACGTGATTGTATACAATTGAATGATGGATGTCTAACCTTTCAGTAATCTTTCGTGTCGTATGATATGAGTTTACGTTTTGTAATAACTTTTCTTTTCTTCATCAAACTTAATGCCCCCCCCCCCGTCGTAGAAGCATCGCTAAGATTTAATTAAATTACCAATCAATTGGCATTGACGTTCATGTAAAATATTGTTGTTTTAAATTTTTCGTGCTGTTGCGTTGTGATGTAGAGCTGTATACAGTTATTCAGTTTATCATATAACAAACTTTTTAGGCAACTGGATAAAATACAAATTAATTTTACTTATTTTCCATACTTCTGCAAAAAATCGATATGAATAACATATCGCTAAAAATTATATATAATTTTCTGCATAAGAATTAAGACGCAAGGCCCGCTCTAAGACATGTTATATGTTATGATAGTTTCCAGAATCTTGTTCTAGGTAAAAGATTTAATAAAGAAATTACTGGAACATTCTCGACCGTCTGATGAAAGGGAAAGCGGAATATGTAACTTCAATACCAGCATGAAGTTAAAAAATTGAAATTCGAACAATAAAATAACTCATATTTGTGTATTGTACCATAGTTTTACCTTTGTTTAAATCCGTACACAAAATAGTTCTCTTGTAGATATTGCCTAGAAAATTTGAAAATAAATTTTAGACGTGCTATCATTTTTTAATTTGTATCTATGGCACTTAAACAAGTCTAATTAGAAATTATACAAGGAATACTCTTTTATTGTTTAAACTAACTTGTAGACGGTTTCATTTCGTAGTTTGTGAGTTTAACAAGACTAACAAATTGAAAGAGCAACTTCTTAAAAGGCATCCAATAATAACTGTCACTTACAAAACTATTGCGCTCAACGTGATAATTATGTTACTACTCATTTAATCTAAACAATCTTGGGCATTCGTGGCAATCAACGCTACCATGAATATATGGAAGCTATGAGTACCAATTAAAAAGACAGTTTATGTCTGTTGATGCATAACCATCTCGCGGTCTTTGTCTATCGATCCATATCTTTGTTTTATAATATTTTAAAAGGTCACAGAAGCTGGACTATTCATACGCCATCTGAATCACAGGTTGATATATAACCCCTTTCCACATTAATTTTCGTATTCGGTATACGTATTTCGACAACTAAGTTGTCATCATCAGCAGAGAAAGCCAAAACGCACACTGTATATTCGTTTCAGATAATTTTTAAAAGATTGTATTCTAGTCTTATACTAAGGTAAAAGAAAAGAGAAAAAAGGAGAAGAAAAGAAAAATATCTACATGTGTTTATTGCATTTTCCCTTGTCTGTCGTTTAAAAGATTAAAAAGAGATGAGTTATGGTTGGGGCCCAGGTCAGTGTTCAACACATGGCCTTTATTCTTCAAAATGTACATGCTTTCATACGTATCTAATTCGCGATAATTACACACGTTCTTTATCAAATGCAAACAATTCGCGTTAACACTATGAATACTTTCCAACACATGTTTTGCTAAACCGGATTTTTCTGGCCGATTGAGTTTTATGTGCGCAATATGTTCTTTATGCCGGGTTTCAATCGATCGTTTTATTTGGCCGATGTATTGTTTACTGCAATCTAGACATTTATTATAATTACGTAAATTCCCGTTTATTTTAATAAATATTGTAAAAACATTTCTATTTTTACAAGGTTTCAAGAAATTAATATCTGCACTTAATAACTTAACTTTACTGTATATCTTGTGAAGGGTGTTGTAAAAAAAAATTACCACCAATATGACATCTGAAATAAAAGAGTCGTCGCCTGTTTGGATTTTGTAAAATGAGTATATATCAACAAAGATTTGTTGTGAGATGATCGCTAATTTATCGGCATCACTGGGCATATTGCAATTATAGCCTTGAGTAATTATATGACGCCCAATTTTTCAAACATTCATGATAATCGATTATTATAATAACTCTATTCAAACATTGAACTACTTCGATAAGCAAAACGTAAATAGTTCATTCATTATACGAGTATAACTTTAGTTTAGCATGCGATAATTTACTTTTATTGCTATATGTCAAATATAAATTATTGGAAATGCGGTTTTGGTTCATATAATAAAGCTCTCGATGTTTTCAAAAGAGATAAATAATACCTCTTGAAATAATGAAAAATTGTTTTGAAGACAATTACTTTGAATGTAAAATTTGGTTGATTATATATCATAACAAAATAAACATAAAATAACATATTTTATTAGACTTAATATGAAGCGAACATTCATTATGTATAAAATATTATTAGTTATAGGACCATCTTAAGTGAAATTAGTTTTTAATTTAAGGAAAAAGAAATAAATTCACCCTGAAATTGTACTTATTTTATGTTTGTTTCTACGTAAATGTATGTATATATATGTTATTCTCTAGAACATATTTGAAATATTATCGTAACAAAAATATATTTGTTACGATAATATTGAGTTTAGTTTCAGTAATATTATACACTAAACAGGTGGTTTGACACCTGCTGATCACATGATCAATCAAGAAAGTTAGCTGTGCACTGAGCGATGACGTATATTGAATGGAAGCAGCATGATCTAGCAAACTGTTTAGTTAGCCTTATTGATTTGACATTAATTTTATTAATTAAAATCATTTTGGATAATAACACCTTACTCTGGAGACTAACGTTAATATTGTCGATTTGACCACCAGTGAAGTAGTTTATAGTAAAACACAAAATACTTGTAATGAATTCATTAGAAATCTAAAAGAAAGTAGCAAGTTACTAACATAAACTCATTGGTATTGAAACTATATCGTCAGCTCAATCAATGTCGTGATTTGCAACTCTTTGTTTATTAATGCTATTACGAGTTGTCGTCACTTTTAAATTTTGAACTTATTTCATAAGTTATATGATGACTTAGCTAGTTTCGACTACTAATCTTTTGAAAAAATAGCATTATATTGGGTCATAAGGAAAGTCATTATATGTTTTTACAACAGACGGTACTAGACTATTGCTGTAAGTGCGTCATTTCTACATATCTTTATGGTATGCTATGCATATCAGCTGACAGTTTCAGCTTCACTTTGGCAAAAAATTGAGCGATTTAGTTTGAAATTTTATAAAAAGAAAAGAACGTGCGTTAAGTTTATAAAAAGTCGTATAAAGTTTAGAATGACAGTGTTCTCAAAACATCATTGCTACTTGACGAAATTTTTTACTGGTGATTTTAATATTAAGGACGCTCCTCGGTCAGTGAGGTTCATTGAAGTTGATGACGACAAAATAAAGGCATTGATTGAGTCAAGTCTACGGCACACGACACGAGAGATTGCAGAAACGCTAAACTTTCGTCATTCAAGCGTTTACTATTAAATAAAAAAAGCTAGTATATGGCAACAAACTCTATACAAGTATTGACGTTAAACATGAAGAAAATTATTATTTTTTAAAGTAACTGAACAAATATCATCGAAAGCATACTTAAAGGTTATACTTGTGTGTGGTGGGATTTCGAAGATGCGTTTTTCGAGCTCCTACAAAGCAACGAACTAATTCAAGTTCGTACTGTCAATAATTGGATTATTTAAACGAATCCATCATTTAGGTGATCTGGAGCTCGTTAATCGTAAAGTAACGCTATTTTATCACGACAATGCGAGATCACACACAAGTTGAAAAAGACATGTTGCCATATCCATCGTATTCACCATAGTTTGCGTCTTCGGTCTTCCACTTTACATTCAACTCAAATGGTACTGTAAATCAGCATTTCATTTCGATTTACCCTCAGATCTTTTAGAATACTACTGTGGGCAAAAAATAGTAAGGCTTTTTAATTTAAATTTCGCGCGAAAACTCATTTGTCGAAATATTTTTTTTCTAGGTTAGTATGACTGTCAGTGACATCTGTGCCAAATGTCACATCAAAATAATCATTAGTGTTTAGTATACGCTTGTCTTTCTGAAGTACAAAAAGTGCATTCGGCGATTTTTACAATGAGTGAAATTATTCAACAAAGAAGTTCCATTAAATTTTGTGTACGGAATCAAATTTCTGGTGCCCAAACGTTCAGAATGTTGCAAAAGACCTTCGGTGATAATTGTTTGTCGCGAGCAAGTGTTTTTAATTGGTACAAATTATTCAAAGAGGGTCGAGAACGCGTTGATAACGAACCACGTCTAGGACGGCCATCAACATCAACTGATGATCAACACGTCAATAGAATCAAGGAATTGGTGCTTGAGAAACGACCGTTAACAGTCAGAGACCTTACTGGCATCGTTGGAATATCGAAAGGATCAGTGAAAACCATTTTGAAAGATCATTTGGGCCTAAGAAAAGTGAAAGCACGATTTGTTCCAAAATCACACAATTTTTTCGAAAAACAGCGTCGCGTTGACGTCTGTGAAACAATGCTTTTCGACTATCAAGACAAAATGAAAGGCATCATAACTGGAGATGAGACTTGGATCTACGCTTATGATCCGGAAACAGACGATCAATCGGCCGAATATCGTATCAAAGGTGAGCCGAAGCCCAAAAAACCACGTCAAAGCAAGTCAAAAATCAAGGTTATGTTGACAGTTTTCTTCGATTATCGAGGTGCGGTGCACTCCGAATTCCTTCCGACCGGCCAAACTGTCAACAAAGAATACTATTTGAGTGTTATGCGTCGTTGGCGCAACGCTATTCGTAAAAAGAGGCCAGAATTATGGGCCGACAACTCTTGGTTTTTGCACCACGATAATACACCGTCGCATACTGCATTAATTCTTCGTGAGTTTTTCCCCAAATTTTCAAACAATATCGTGCCGCAACCACCGTATTCGCCTGATTTAGTTCCGTGTGACTTCTGGCTATTCAGCAAACTCAAACGATCGCTCCATGGAAACCGTTTTGAGTAAATTGAAGACATTAAACGTGAATCGCCACGCGCATTGAAGGCTATTCCTGAAATTGACTTTAACAACTGTTTCGAGAATTGGAAGAAACGTTGGCACAAGTGTATTGGGGCCAGGGGGATTACTTTGAGGGGGACGAAATAGATTTGGAAGAATAAATTAAGAATTTAAAAATTATGAACAAAGTCTTACTATTTTTTGCCCACAATAGTATATGTACCATCTATATGATATTCCCATGCCAAACTTGAATTTAAAATTAAAGCAAAATATTTAGCCGGGGTATTGTTGGTTAAGGTCAGCTTAGAGTTTAAGGAAAAATCTCTGAAGTTAAACAAAGATGAATGTTATTGAAATAATCATGAGTCTGAGACACTGGCCCACACAACGTAGCTCATAATTAACTATAATTTCGGTTCGATGTTAATATTATGATATCATCGTCATATTCCACATTTTATTCGATGTGTGTGTTCGTTTGTCTCGAATTGTTTTTCCATTCTTTTATTAGGACAGGGAAGAATATTTATATAGTTCAAACGGTAATTATTTGAAATGTCTGTAGTAGCATTTCTATACTTCTCCACTGTATATAAGCTGAGATTCCGTGCTGTCTTGGTACTTCGGATTCTGTAAAAACGAGTCTACTATTTACTTCTCCAATACTTGGACATTCCTTTCTATAAATAAGTAACACGATATAATCTTACGTGGCCATCATTTTTTTGAATTTATAATACTTGTCTACTTATACGTTTAAAGTATAATATTACGTTTACCAATTATGATTGTTAATTATGTTAAATTTTTTTATAAATTAAAGCAGGACGTTTCACTTGGTTGATCATAATCTATTTTTTTAATATAAACTCAAAAAGGCATACACCCACGCACACATATACAGTTTGGAGAGAAGATAGTGTAAACAGTACAAAAATGTTCGTTTTCCAAATAAAAATATAACTTTCTTGAAAATATCGAACGCAAGGAATGAAAATTATGACCACAAGATAAATAAAGCCGTCTTCGAAAAAGCAAATATAAATTTATGCAGTGTGGAATGTAGAAGGTGTGTAGCCACAGGAGAAAATTCTATTAATAACATATATATATGTAAGTATATATGTACATATATGTAATATATATTTTTTTCTTATAACTGTATACTAGAAACTGAGCCAGTAATTGTGTTTTTTTACAAGAAATTATATTTATCTGTTATTAAATCAATTCTTGACTACCAATAAATTTAATAATAATTTCACGACTATCAATAGAAGTAGGATGTTTTACACCATGATTTATGTACCAATGGACTTAATTCAATGAAAATTCATGGCAATATAGTTTTGTTTTATAGCTACATAAAATAACAATTCTGAAAATCAAAATCTATAAGTTTTAGGTCAAAACTATTATAATTGAGTTCAATTAAATAAAGTTTAAATAATATATTAGTAAATAGAAATATTGAGGATGATTTGTCGGAAAGTGGAATAAAACAAACGAGTTAGAGTATTAACTTTTTTATTATTTTTCTAACACATTCAACTTTGACATACTTGAACCAAAAATGCACCATCATGCCGTTTTTGTAGTCTAAAAATACTCTTCCTTTGCTACAACAAAAAACATTTGAGCTTAGAGAATAAATGGGAATTACTAGGGGCTAGATCAGATAAATAGGATAGATAGACCAGAAACATCAGTCATGCAATACTTTGTCAGCTTGACTAGAGTGAGAAACTGCATTATCGTGATGAAAGGAAACTTTTTTATGGGCCATTCCATGCTGTTTCTCGGAGCTTATTTTCTTGAATTTGTTTAGTAGAATAGCATTTAAGGTTTGGAACCTTGGAAGATAGCCTGTGAAAATTATCCTCATCGGATTCAAAAATGGTGGTTACTATCTTATTCGCTAATGTAAATGCCCGGACTTTCTTTAGGGAAGGATTACTATGATGTGTCTTGTGTCGAGATTGATATTTGGATTAAAGAACATAGTGGTGAAGCCAGGTTTCATCAATCGTAATTTTCTCAAAAATCTGTTTGGTTATTTTTCAACAGCTTCAAATTATCGCTCGACGTTTATATTCTTTCAAAGCAATAGATGTCACTAATCTTGAATTATGATCTTCTGATCCCGTTTTGCTGACATTATGAGCATGCCCAATTCTATGTCTAAAATGTGATATTAACGTACATCACATTTTTGAAACTGTTGAAGATGTATTAAATTGATTACAATCGACATGCTTCTTATTTCCTAGATATCAATTCTTTCGCCATCCAAAACGACATTAATAATTTTGTTGATAATTTCTAGAGTCGTTGCAGTTTTGACGATCTTAGTCGGATATCATAATTAATGCTTATGTCGTTACATTCAAGTTGTACAACCCAGAGACAAATTTACGATTTTAGGAGAATCGTTACTAAAAGCTTGTTGCAAATCAGCTAATTTTTCAAATATGTTAAGTCCTTTATCGATTGAGAGTTTATGCTTTGATAGGAAACCAACCTTAGTCAACAAATGCGCTATTACGGAACGCGTTGTTGTTCTATGGCCCATCTCTGCCAAAAAAATATTTCTCTCAGATCTTGAGGTACCATGCAGATCCCTAAGGGTAAGCAACTTTAGTCGTCTTCTTCTCGATTATTGGTTCTTCTAGATTGTCTTTCTAATATCGAATAACTGTAATAATATTTCTTTGCATCCGCCTAGCGGCTTCAGAAAATGTAATACCAGCCTCATGTAGTTCAACAATACGACTTCTTTCAAAATCTTTTACCTGGTCATAATTTGGTTGTTCTTGAACTCTCAGCATGTTAATACATTCATTCACAACTATGGACTATTAATGTCATTTACGTGAAGTAGCACCTTATTAAATTATTAAATTTTCTCTATAAAGGGTGCGAATTTTTCCAATAAAATTTAATCATTTATTATTTTCAGCGTGGAAAACACTTGCATAAAATTGGGTTTAAAAACAGATACTTTTACTGGGTGACTTTTCGAATTTTTGCCTTCTGTCAATTTTTGTTTTATTAAATTAAATAAAATAACGATTTTAGATTTTCACTATGTATTCATAAACGGAAATATTGCATTTTGTATTACGAGGGCAATTTAAATTTGACCTGCATTTTATTTTTTCTGAACGTAATTGTTATTCATCGAAGTAGACATGTTAACTAACGTCGTAAACAACTGAAACTTAATTGTGTCAATACTGTCAGTTGTATTGACAATGTTGTTCAACAATGTATCATATTCTACTGCACAAAGTATAATTATTACTTCCTTTTTAATTAAGGTACAAAAGCGACTGAAATTCAGCAGACATTTTATAAATAGTTTGGAGAAGAGTGTTTATCACTCAGAACAGTCTTCGATTAGTGCACACGCCTCCAGGATGGTCATAAACGTGTGTCCAACTTGCCGCATGCTACCCGTCAACATCTGCTGTGAATCTTAGGAACATTCAAAAAGTTGACCAGCTGATCCGGAGCAATAGGCGAATATCTGTGAAGGAAATTGCTAAAATTGTAAACATTACTGTTGGCAGTGTTCATACTATTGTCCACGACAAATTGAAATTTTATTTTATTTTATAATCTCCAGTGGGTTTCATAACAACTAATGAGGCCTGAGTACAATATTATATTCCAGATGCAAGAATGATAGCACGAAATGGCGTCACTTAAACTCACCACCGCCCAAAAAAACTGTATTGTGGGACGCTATTGAACCAATTTAAGTCGATTTTGTCGAAGAAAGAAAAACAATTAATTTAGTTTATTACAGTGAGCTTTGCGGGCGTTATTCTCCTACATTATTTCGCTGGTCCACATATAGTCTATCGCAGTGGCGGCTGGTCAGGTGAGGCAGGTGAGGCAGTGCCTCACCATCTAAATCTTGGAATTATAACAAGAATAATATGTATACTTTTAAAATTCTTTATAAATTAATTATCATCTTTTATTCAGAATTTATCTTATAAACAATAAGAAAATAGTTTTAAATAAACCGGCATTACAAGCAAAGTACAAATTTATCATTTCATTTTAATTCCGTGCGAATGTACGAGCGCGTATACTTGCCCCGACCAACTTCATGCTTGATCTATGTATATCCCTACTAAACACGAATATTTGAGGCCCGGCCACTCATTGCCTCTCATTGAAAATTTATAACGCACTACAGCAGTCAAAAAAATTCTCAATTTCTATGGAAATTACAGTAAAGTATTAGCTACATATTTAAGATAACAAAGAAGAAAAAATATTCAAAAAGTTAATAGATTTTTCTAACTTTATTGTGAGATTTTTGAATTTTTTAATAATATAGAAAGCATTATTAATAGGATAAATTAAGTATTTATTTAATGATATAAAGATGTCTAAAGGTTTACATTCTTCTTGTACAGTTTCTCAATATTTCCTCCACGCAAATAATATGTTTTAAGTTTTAACAGGAGTATTTTTATTGTTTCAAGTAGATATTCTTTAGATATTAATGTATGTATGTATGTATTATTTAGTCTGAAGCCAATTTGAACTGAGCCTCTCATCGAATCACAATCGCCGAACTACCGAATATACTCGAGGCTGACATTCTCGGCCCGAATCGCAAATTACAACTTGGGGGAATAACAAAGTTAGGTTAAGTATTTTAATATTTGTTTAGTGATATTTTCAGTGATTTAAAAATTGTGAATATGGATTTAGAAAATGTAAGAAATACACAAGACATTGTAGATTTTTTAATAAGAAATACGTTCGTTGTTCTATCGGTAGAAGATCAATTATATGTCAAAAACCTTCCGAGACCAAACCCTGGTTTATCAAAATCTCTTACAATACACGGTAAGTCTAACAGAAATTTCAATAATAATAATAATAATTACGTTTTTTGCTTGATAAGTTTAGAGAATTTCGGGAGTGTGATACATATTTCAGTACTGTATACGAAAATTCGATGTCTGACGAATCTGTTGCACATAAAAGGCGTAGAATTGATGACGTTCCAGATACTAAACAAAATTATAGAAAATTATTTTTCGAAATTCTAGATACGTTTATTAGTCAAATTGAAATTAGATTTATTGATTTAGAAAAACTTGCTTTTCTTGATTTATTAACAGAAAGTAAATTTGAAGAATATTCGAAGGCATTTCCTCAGAGGCTCTTAAATAATTTGTTTGAACAATAAAAATTTTTTGATCAAATTCAATTAAAAAATGAATTAGCTGTTATTTATAGTGACATGCAACTCCTTGGTAATTCTAAAACACCATGTGAAATGTTAAGATTTATGCACGAACAAAAGTTAGCCATCTGTATGCCAGAACTTTTTAAATTGCTAAGTATAGTAGTTACCATATCGGTAACTTCCGCGTCCGTTGAGCGAAGTTTTTCCACATTGAAACGTATAAAATCGTATGTTAGAAATACAATTGGACAACAAAGACTTAGTAACTGTGCACTAATTGCAATCGAAAAGGAATTGGTTAAAACGATGACGAGGGATGAACGATTTTATAATGATGTAATTGATTATTTTGCTAACATAAAAAACCGGAGGATACCTTTGCCATACAAGAAGTAAAATCTATTAAATGTAATTCTACGTGCAATGACAATAAAGGAAATTCTCTGTATTTTAAAATATTTTCATTTTGCATGTAATTTTGAAATTTTGTTATTGGATTGTTGTTGATTTATATATATATATATACATATATATGTATATATTTGTTATATTATTAAATTTTATATTATAATAGGAATGTATTTATTTTTTATTTTTAAATCCTAGAAGATTGAGTTCTTATTTTCGATTAATGTTTTTAGAATTTGTTTGATTTTTTAGAATATTTATTTTCGTTTCACAAGGGTTTGCTTTGAAACTTCGTTTTCCCTTAAAAATCGAATGGGGCGCGATATAGGGCTCAGTTCACGTCTGGCAGCCCTGTTTGTACTGGAAGCCCTATATATATATATATATATATATATATATATATATATATATATATATATAAACTGTTTTTATATGTAGTAGGTATATAGAGTTTATTAATCAATTGTAAACAATTTTGAATATTTATTATTCTATCTGCCTCACCATGTCAAATACTCACGAGCCGCCACTGGTCTATCGAATGAATAATACGTTGGATAAATTGGGTTGGGAAGTACTGCCTCACTATCATATCTTTGGGTCACTCAAAAAGTTCTTGAGAGGCAAGCGATTTGACTCTAATGAGGAAGTGATGGATGCGATGTAAAATTGTCTACGTCGTCAATCGAAATTTTTTTCGACGGGAGTATATAAGCTACCGAAGCGATGGGACAAGTGCATTTTAAAAGGGGGGTTGTTACTTAGAAAACTGATGCATATATAATATTAATTTGTAGTTTACATCGATCAGAAAAAAATGAAATGCATATCAAATATGAATCACCCTCGTATATTTTACATTTTTCTAGTCATATTAGTTTAGAACCTCATCTGTCTCATAAGTATGTGTACCTCTGTAAATATATATAATTATTATAATATCGTCATTTAATAATACAAATTCAGCCCAATTTAGTAGACAGGTATCACATTTCCTAGAATATGTGGGATGTAGTAGCAAAAGTAATTTTTTGGGAGAAATTTGGGCCAACTTGGAATTTTTATTTGGAGAGTATTTATATACTTTGCGAAGCCATCGTAATCTTCTTACTTTTACTAACAAGCACTTTCGAGTTCACGAGTATTTTTGAAATACATGTTTAACTTAAATCTTAGCTAAGAAATATGTTATTGTCTTATTAGATTAAAAATGATTACTGAGTAATGAAATTAAAATAAAGTTCTCTATTAATAGATTTCTGAAACGTCAGCCTTCGCGGCTTCAGCAATCAATGTGTCGAGGAGATGCGCAGTTGTGCATACATACATATGTACATCACTTCATGTTCAAAATATTTTAATGAATATTCTGTAGCAATTTATAAATAAAATAAGAAATATCTATAAAATATTATTTAGAAATAGTACCTTTTCGAGCAGATATCATTCTCATAATAATATTAATTAGTACTGTAATTATTTTACACATAAATAAAAATGTCTAGAGTAGCTTTTCTTCGTGAGAGATGGCTGCGTAAAAATAGAAAAGTAATATTTCTCAACTTTATCGGTATTAATTTCTTCCAAATAATCTAGATCACATCTACAACAGGTGAATGTACTGCCGTGTGTGGCTAGGTCGACTATTTCCAGATTCTAAAATACAGGAATGGACAGAGTGTGTGCGAGAAAAGAGGACAGCATTCCACCGATCATAAAACACAGTACCTACTGTATCTCCAGGTACAGAGAACGAATCCACTTGTGATGCCATGACGCCAAGACGCTCGTGCCTATAAAAGGACGCTCCCCCCTTCAGGTAACCTGAGATACAACAGCACTTCTACGGCGACCGTTGTTAAATATATCTTCGGAAAATTTCGTCTTTAATCGTCGAATAATCAATTTTAAAACAATGAAAATTCACAAAACTTTCTTCGATTAGATCGACATATTTTGTTTCTGTGCAATAATTAAAATATTGAGTGTATACAATAACAATTGTACTTAAGATATAATTTTCATTTTTGGAAATTTAACCCAATTTTAAGTGTTTTCCGGAATTTAGAAAGCCAGTTCATATTCGAGGTCGCGTTACTAATAAACAAATTGTCATCGGAATTGTCCTTTTCCTGTATTTAAAAATAACGACGCATTCAGCTCCAAAAATTTTTTTAAATTCTTTTTTTAGATCTTTATGTATATGAAAAATATGTATCAGTTATATCCTTCCATTTTGACTAACAGGAAATAATATTTAGGGAGAATCATTTCAAGCTTTGAAAATAGATTACACTCACGATAATAGATTATTTGATATCGAATTTCAATTTCGTGCAATCAATCTAAAATATCTGGCACTTATTTTTCGACCTAATTTTAGGCTAAATTGATAGAAAGTTCTCAAAAATAAATATTTTAGTTTTTTGGATATATCAGAAATGGCGTATATATAATTGTGTGTCTTTAAGTGTCGATAATTGTATAATTCACTAAATTTTTTCTGTAATTCACTGACTTTTCCGTTTCCATACATTGTCAATATATTTGTTTTAATTTTATATAAATAATAGAGTTTTTTTGTTCTACAGTGTTGCATTAACTTTAGTTAATTTTTTTAATTTCTTTTTACCTTATATAATATAATATTATATTGATCTGTTGGGTGAATAAATATTATTATTGTGTTAAGCTGTATTTTTGTATTTGTTAAGGTACCAAGAGTGTTATACGAGATCGATGGTATACAATCTGAGAGCTTTTGGTCCGAGAGATGTATATAGACTGAAGGCGCATCATTTTTATAACCCTCTCTTGCCTTTAATGTTTAATATTCAACTGGTCTGTTAATTTTGTTGTTAATTTTTCTATTTTATTAACGACATCAATTTCCGCACATTTTATTTTATTCACTAGTTAAGAAACCGTACAAGTCAATTTACTAACTAACTCACTAATACTTATACAATCTTATCCAAGAGATATTTATCGTTCGGTAATTTTTTCAGGAATGTGATCACTTGTTCGCGTTTTTTTTGGGTTTGTAATATTTTCCAATTTGCTTTAGTAATTGTTGCAATTAAACAATAACTAAAGAACACATTTTTGTCAATAATACGGTATACAATGTCATTTAATTTTCTCTTTTGTAAAAAGTAAAACTCAAATCGAGATAATATTTAAAGAAAATATCTCTAGAAATACCAGCAAAATGGTCAGCAACATATCTAGATCATAAAAAAAACCAGTGTCACGATGAATAATACATCTTAAGAATGATTAAAAACAATCTGTGGGTAAGGGTAATGTTAATGAAACCGTCACATTTTAATGATTTATTGAAGTTATATTCACCTATTTCGCTTTGGACGAAATTTTTAATGTTGCGGAAAAATAAATAGTTCAGAAAAATATTAGAAGCAATGGAAAGTTTATTCCGTTGCAGCAATTTTTAAAGCAAATTGGAAGAAATTAAAAACCTAAAAATCACGCGAATAAGTGAAAATATTCCTGAAAAGAAATAAACACTTGTTGGACATGGTTGTGTTAGTGATGGGTATATTTGGACAATGTAGAAGAAATTAACTTGTGAAAATAAAATGGAATGTGTGCAATGAAAGTGATCAGATATTGTACAGCTTTGTGAACTGAAGATTATTCTTTTATGTTGCTCAAATAAAAAATGTACTGTGCCACATGTATGTAGTGCTAGATCACAACATACATATGTACATATTTAGGTTTAACATACATATTTAGGTTTAGCGGAAGTGTTGATTGTGTGGTCATGTTTGAGACACAGCTACGGTTATATATTCTAATGCTAGAAAACTTAATACGGTTAGGAGGGTAAAAAAGCTCATTAATAGAACGGGGATCTGCAACAGTGATTGCTAAAAAAAGATACAGAGTACTGTGCAAAAGAAAGAAGCACCTTCTTTAATTTTACAAGAAACTATTATAAAAGTGTAAATAATAATCTTACACAAGTTGAAATTTTTTTTAATGTATAAAAACTAACACATATCGATATTTAAGCATAAACAACTTTAATTTTCAATATTTTGTATGACCACCTTTATTTTTTATGGTATCCTGCATTCTTCTTGGTAGGCTTTCTATTGATGAATTAATGAAATTTTCAGGGACATTGTTCCACTCTTCCCGTAGTATGTTCCACAGTTCATTTTTGTTCTTTGGCCGCCTTTCACATTTTTTTCTGTCAAGATAATCCTACACATGCTCAATAATATTTAAGTCGGGAATTTAAGGTGGCTGCAATACCCCATTTGCTTCCTGCGGTGTTAAATAAGTTTTCACAAGTTTTGAGGTATGCTTGGGATTATTATCTTGCTGTAGAATGAAATTATTGGCAATAAGTCGCTGCGCTGATAGTATGGTATGTTCTTCTAATAGTGTTCAGTATTTCTCACCAGTAAATTTACCCTCTATTTTTACAATTTCACCCACACCTGCTGCCGAAATACAACCCCAAATGTAGATATCGCCTCCTCCATGTTTTATGGTAGTGTGTAAACATAGTTCCAATAACGATTCACCAGGGCATCGTCTAATATACTGACGTCTGTTCGTTCCAAATAATTGATATTTAGATTCGTCAGTCCATAGTAGTTGTCGCCAGTCATTATATCCCTAAGTTTCGTGGTCTCTGGCATATTTTAATCGTTTCCCTCTATTACCTTGTCGCAGTAAGGCCACGCATCCCCTCAAGCCTGATCTGAGCAAGTATTGTCTTACTGTTGCAGCATGTATCGAAGTACCAGATGTTCGCGCAAGATCTTGAGCTAGTTCTGGGCTAACTTTCTTACGATCTGTTGGGGAAATAACTTTTAAAAACTGTGCATCAGCTTTACTGAGCTTTTTTGGACGTCCACTCTTTGATCTATCACTCACACTGCCGGTTTCAGTTATTCTTTTTGTTGTTTGTTGTACGGCATACCGGGAACATTTCACTATCACTGATATTTTCTTGCCTATAACCCTCTTGGTGTAAAACAATAATTTTATTTCTGTCTAGTAATACTATTCTACTCATTTTCTATCTACTATAACAATTTACAGCTCACGATTTTTTCTTAAAATGATAATTTCACTTCTAGGCGCGTTTTTTAAGAATAAAATAAATTATATTGTGGAACCGCTCTGTTTCGTTTCTACCACTGAATTAAAAACAAAATCGTATAGATTAATAACTCTCCCTTGAAATTTTATTGCAGCGCATTGTGGTGCAATAAAATGTATTACTTTAATCCTTTTATCAGGCGATCGATCTCACCCCTACGCGGAAGTATGTTGTTATTAACTTGGAAATTTCCAGTGATTATATTTCTATCAATAAGTGAATCGTTCTTGGAAAGATGTATTAAGTATTATAAATGAAATTAACCCAATAATTATTAGTAAAAATGTTTTAGTAAATAAATTTTGAAAAATATTGTTAGGTGCTTCTTTCTTTTGCACAGTACTGTATATTTTGTGGCTCGTGTAGTGATAGGATATTTGTAATTAATATTATGGACTCGATGAGCACTGTGACTAATGAATTATGTGAAAATTTATAATTCTTAATCAATTTGAAAATTACATTTTATGTATACATTAAAAAAATAGTGTAGTTTTTACTGTTAGTAAAACCAATCAATATTTTATATTTGCATGAATAAAGATTGCTTTTATTATTTTCTGCAGTGTATAGATAGCGTTATTCATATATTATAATGGCACGGCTATTATGTGTTCATGATTTCAATAGAGTGTAATTATTGTCAAATAATACGCCGGTGGGGCAATAAATAATATAATGACGAAAAGAACGATTGACTGAGATACATGTCCCGATGATCGAAAAATACTTTTATATAATGTTTTTTGACAAGGATGCGACCGATAAAAATGTTTTGTGCAACGAAGTAGTATATTAAAAGATAACCAACAAAGGCTTGAAAACTAAATAAAACCACTGATATAAGACGTCACTCTAACTATTAATACATGTATTTACTGTTTGCCAAGTATTGATAGTCCATTGTCAATATCTATAGCACGTAGTTGCTTTAAAAATTTTGCGATTCAGCTACTTTCCGTAAGGTAGCGCTGTAGGAAATACTTTTGTCATATTCTCTGAGACTTTTAGTCCGAATAGCATTTACAGATTGCTAGCATACGTTGTTGTCTCTTTTTAGTATGTTTTAAACAAAATGACTTTTATGAAAAATTGAATTAACTCGCGAAAATTTTTGAGATATGATTTTTACGATTTTAAGGCGATCTCACTTGACAAGAGCGATTGTTTGGCGATGAACCATCATCCTTGACGACTGTTCAATGGTGGTACAACGAGTTCCAATATGAACAAGTTTCGCTCAAAGATGAGAATCGTGAGGGTCGGCCTGTCACTGCTGTCACTCCAAAGAACATCGACGCCGTGTACATGATAAAAACAGACAACCACTGGATTACAGAGATATTCGAGCATCATTGGGCATAGGTATGACCCAAATTAGAACAATCCAGCATAACTATCTCTCGATGAATACCACACAATTTAACGGAAGCCCAAAAAAGAGCCTGTATGGATTGATACAAAAAAATTCTTAAAAAATTCAAGCAAGATAGAGCAAAATCAGTGTAAGACATCGTTACACGTGACAAAAGTTGAATTTATTGATATGAGCTAGAAAGCAAGCGACAATTGGCTCAATGGATCTTCAAAGACGAGGAGAAAACCGACCGAAATGGCTTTTTTTCGAATACACTGGTCATTTTGCTACTATTGCGCTAGAGGAAGGTCGCACAGTCAATGCTGAATGACATACAACCATTTGTTTGCCAACTATGTTCTGAAAATTGTGCGAGAAATGACCAAGAGGGCGAATCATTCTGCATCAAGACAATGCACCATCACATAACGCATTTCAAACACCAGAGTTTTTAACCACTTCACGAACGGAATTAATAACTCATCCGCCTTATAGTCTCGATCTGGCACCTTGTGACTTCTTTTTATTCTCATACATATAAGACAAAATGCGTGTATTGAAATTTAATACCCCGGAAGCGATTGAGAAAGCCTACGAAAAGTTCGAATCTGAGGAAACTGAAGAACAATGGGCTCGATGTTTTAAGAACTGGTTCCACCGAATGCAGAAGTGCATAGATCATAAAAGCGAATATTTCGAAAAACAACAAAAACAAACAAAAAAAATTGGTTAAAATAGTTTATCTTTTCTGTATCATCCGCAAAGTTTTTAAGGCAATCTACGTATGTACTTATATGTATTACACCTAAGTGAAGTTGAAATTGGACACATGTGCTATAAATGAAAAAATATAGTAAAAAAATTAATGCGTCATATTATATGCAAGCTATTATGGGGTGGTAGCGCTTATGGAAAATGATATAAAATTTATAATTTATATAACATGTTAGAATAAAGAGTTTAATAAACTTGAATTTCTTTTATTTAACGTATAAATTGATATTTCAGCATATTTAAGACCACTGCTATTTTCATGCACATGACTGTATATGTATGTGTGGTGTGTACTGAGCCGTGTTGTTTTGAACAGTTTAAAAAAACAAGAGAAATAATAAGACATTTCTACAAATTAGATGACCAGTATTTTTTTTTAATCACTAAGGTTGACAGATGTACATCTTGGTTCTTAGCGGTGTAGATCGCGTACGGAGTTTGTTTTTCGTACAGGTGTTTTTCGCCGTGTTTTACCAGGTGCGACACTTTGCAATTGTCTGCTGATGATGACAACTTAGTTGTCGAAATGCGTATACAGAATTACAAAAGTTAATGTGGAAAGGGGTTATATATCAACCTTAGTGATTAAGTTAATCAACCACAGGCTCCATCAAATTCAACTAGATGACCAGTATATTATTTTTCTATGTTTATAACAAATTCAATAAGTAATACACACCAGAAACACAATATAGGCAGCAAATAAGCAATATACAAAACTTTATATAAGATGTACATTAAAGAAAATCTTTTATAATTATGATTAAATTTAATTTCATGTAATTTTAATTAAATAAGTAATACGCAGTGTGAAAATAAGTGCAACTACAAATGCGGAATAAGCAGTGTACAATATATATATATATATATATATATATATATATATATATATATATATATATATATATATTATAAAAACTGAAGTTTTTGTTTAATATTTTTCTCATGACTTTGGGCAATTAAAATTTTATGCTCGAATGACATCTGCATTTTTAAAATTATATGTTTATTTATAAAAATCGCATTCGTTGATTTGTTATAAGGCAACCCATTAAACAAATATCATGAATTTTAAATAACGATAGTAAATTTGTTACTACAAGGATGATTTGTTATCAAGTAAAATCCGAAATGAAACAAATGAACTAAGGCATTAAATTTTCCATTTCAAGTTCAATTTGAACTAACAATGCTGAAATACCATTACGCAATTTTCATCTCGTTGCTGTAATAAGTTCTTTAAACTTACTTCCAGAAACGAAAAGTTCGAGTCTAGGAAATAGGTGGATGTCGCTTGGTGTTTCATCCGGCGAATGGGGTGTAATCTGAATTGTTATTTTAATTAATTGATTTAACTTCACTAGTACGAGAAGGTAAATTGTGATAAAAGTGACTCTCTTTGGGGGACGGCTACCAGTTCACTGTTTAAATTACTTTTGAATTCAGGAATATAGTAGTGCAGTCAGGTTTTATCAACAAATGTTTGCAAAAAGCTTGATTCTTGTTAAACAGATTTAAATCTTCACATGACGTTCCCATTCTTTCACGTTTTCGATTAAAATTTAAGATTCCTAGTCTTCATCTTGTTCACAGCTAGGAAATGCTCAGTTCTAAGTGTAAAATGTGAGGCACACGTTGAATCGATAACCCACGATTCTAGCTTTCAATTTTTCGGTACATATAATATCGAAAATTATATTGATCATTTCTGAAGTTGTTTCAGTTTTGATGGTCCTGGTCGCACTTCGTTTTCGATACTTATATCACACTATTAAGTTGCACAATCCAGTCACGAATTGTGGTGTTCGAAGGACCATTGTCACTTAAAGTTTTAGATATGTTTATTTGGTTAAAAGCACAAATTGGATTGTATTTTAATATTTTATATTTAAACACTTAATTGGCACGATATAACCAATGTAATGTCAGAAATTAACCTAATTTTATCTGTCATCATAATAAAGATGACAGAGTTAGAATATGATGCTTAGTTTTCTGAAAAGTGATACTAGAATTCGAATCTCATTTCTCATCAGACTATAAATATATAGGCTATTGTAATTCACTCAGTAAAACGGTTATTATCATAAATTAATAGAAATTTACTTACCATGTAAAAATACGTATCCTATTACGTATTTTTACATACAAGATATCATAAAAAAATATCAATCGAGATTAGGTTTCATTTTCGTTATTTAGAGAAACGCCTTTTTCACTGTCATATTTTTCAGAGATATATTTTTCATTTAGTCGTGAGTGAGTGGGAATGCGTTCAAGTCTTGGCGATGTTGTAGAAACGTTTATTTCAAGTTCATGTTTTGTTTTAGAGCGACACTTCTATATGCACGAAACAAATAGCAATGAATACTCGAAATTAATAAAAACCGAATATATATTTTCACTTTTTTATTGTATTTTCGACATAGGTATAGCGTTCAAAAGGCTTGTCTGTATTGTTATATAGATATTAAAAATCATAAAAATTAAATTTAGATACTACAAAAATTTAAATAGTTTGGTATCCGATACCAACAATAATTCATTGAAACTTAGAGTTCACTTATTGAAATTTAAAATATGCATTGACAATAGAAAGAAGTAAAAATTTTTAGGTTATCGGAAAAATCGTGACGTTTTTTTTTCTGTTTTTCGTAGGTTATATATTAATATAAAAAATCAGTCGATTATATATTAACCTCTTTTCTTCGATACCTTTTGCCATCTTTCGGCGAGCATCATAATTTCTCGCTCAAGCATCCATCGTTATCGGCAAAAACTTTACAAGATGCTGATTTATAGCCTCAACTCAGTCGAACATTACACCGCATAAGGAGTTGTAATGAGAACAGAACAAACGAGTCTGAAAGCGTAAGGTGTGGCGGGTGTGGCAGGACAACCAATCTAAGATTTAAATATTTTTGACTGGCGGTTAAACTTATATGTAGTCTGTTGTAAATATCACTCGTTCACGATTAACGAGTTCTGGATATTCCTGGATGATGGATTGATTCCAACTATCCAGTTATCGCATGTCTGATTTCAATGACGAAATGAAAGTTCAAGTAGAGGTTCGCATCACATTATTGTAAACAATCCACTTTTCATATCAGTTATGATAACGTCAGTTGCTTCAAAAAGAGATAGTTTTCCTCATATTTAAGGAACATGTCGCATATAAACATATGCGACATGTTCCTTAAATGTTTACATGTGTCGTCTAGTGAAAATCTTTGAATTCATGACGAACTCAAATATCGAACTTGCTGACGTATCCTAGCTTTTTCATTTGAAATAAGATAATTACATCCAGTTTCTTCATTGTTCATTGCTTTGGTTCTTCATTAAACTTAATTTAACGTGTAATGGTGATAGGAATATTTTTTCAGGCTCCATCAATGGATTATAAAGTGTGTACTTTCCAATTCTATACTGTATCCTAACTGGGCAATGTAAAAACAAGGTAATGGGAACTTTCCACTTTGCTGCTCCATTCATAAAGAAAATGGAAATACTACAAATAAACCTAGGAATGCTATGACTTTTAGATCAGGGTCGATATATCATTTGTGCGTTCTGTATTTTATTTTGTCAAGAAGGCGTGTCATATTGGCAAACTTTTTCCATGTGTAGAAGGATTAATTTCGTGTAATAGTATGACCTTTGTTTGAATTCATTAATCTTGACACAGGCAATACTGGACGAGCAGTAGACGATATATTAAGGTAAGTAATTTTATTCTTGTTTTCGTTGGAGCTCCCGAAGATTTTGGTATGGCAAAGTAATGGGTTGTGGAAGTATGAGGAGCCCATGTTTCATGTTTTGTCTTGATTTCTAAATCAAAATAGCGGTAATACGCTTTGTGTATTAAAGGTGTAATGTTCCGTTTATACTGATGAATTCTTTACACAACAAAAGAATTGTTGAAGTCATTTACACATGTAGCTGATATCGTTAATATAAACACTATTCAAAATTCGTTTAATTTATTTTGAATATTCCAGGTGGTGACATAGTGGTTCCCTTTCCCCAAAGTAGGCGATGGCTATTTTATTCGCAAGAAAGGTGTAATAGTTTCCAAACAATACACACACATATTACGCGAGTCTTTTAGACAAATTAAAGCAAAAATGAACGAAAAGCACCCCTGTTTAGCTAAGAAAAAATCATTTTATATCAAGAAAATGCGTAGCCCCATAAAAGTGGTGCTGCCACGGCGGAAGTTAATGAATTAGGCTTTGTTGTGAATTTGTTGTCGCATCCTATTCAACGGATTTAGCACCATCGAATTGCCATATTTTTTCAGGTCTATAAAAATACTTTGCAGGTCGGAAAATTTCAATTGGCAACTTGAGAATTCTGAATTTTATCAAGGTATAGAGATTTTGGATCATTGCTAATTCAAATGTATTGAGTTGACAGGAGGAGAAATACACGCAATTTCAAAGCACAAAGTTCTTTCTTTTATTTTCATTCCACGGATTTTTCAGCCTATCCTCGTATATTAAAATTTAACGTATTTTTAAGAGAAAGCTATTTAAACAAATATATCAAAATATTAACGTAACGGCAGAGTTTAGAAGTTTCATACTCTTGATGCAGAAAAATTTGATGCACGTATTAATATATGAGAAAAATCCCTTATTAACTAGACGAAGAATAGATATTTATTTATATTATTTTCCTAAAGAAAATAATTATGTAACAATATAGCCCTATTGTTTTTGAAGAACATTATAATGAAAGAGAAATCTTATCGAAAATATTTATACTGTATATTATTAAAGTACCAGAAAAGATAAAATATTTTCATAAATAGATATGTATATGTACATATTGTATACATATATGATATGTTGTTGCACTACAACATTTAATAATTATAAAAAACAGATTTTATTGCAATTGTGGATGTTTACAAAAAATAGATACTACAGTATTATTAAAATAAATATTTAAAAATCTGTTTATATGCATTTAAGAATTAATATTGAAATTTTTCGTTAAAAATAAACGTATATTATATATATATAAACGTATTTGTTATAATTACTTTATTTTGCTACGAAATTATAATTTTTAAAAATTTGTATCCATTTTGAATCGAAAATTATGAAATTATTTTGTTAACTTTTTTGTAAATTGATTGAAATAAAGGAAAGAAATAACAAATTAATTTCATATATACCAGAATAATTGGCAGGAAGTGAAACCCTACTATTACTACCATCCTTTGGAAAACATTCTAATTCTATCAACATTCTTATAGTGATAAGTGAAATGTTTGTTCATTTGTAGATTTGAAAGATAGACTAATCTGAATAGTGTCTATGTGGAAAATCTTAAAATGCATAAACTCACAATTCGTGGTTTATTTTAATATTTTAGCCTTGATTTATCACTAAATTACGCAATTTCAACTAAGCGATATGAGTGAAGCTTATCAAAAGTTGCAATAATACTGGAAATGATCAATAACATCAACGATATTGTTTCGAATAAAGAAAAAATTGATATCAAGGAGATATCATTCTTATCCAATATGGTATGTCCAGACTGTCAATAAGGTGTTGTGAGGTTTCGTTATGTTTGTTGACTTGATTACTATGTTCCTAAATAGAAACGATACTGTCTCAAGTAGATACGGTCTTCTCCTCACAAAGAAAGTCTAGACATTTCCATCGACTCTACTAAACAAAGTGAGGAAATCAAAAACATTCTGAAATAACACATAGAAAAGTTATTTTTTATTCGTTATCACGTTTTTTTCAGACCAACCAAATTGTACACGAAAAATTTAATCAATTGAGATTTCACGTTTTTTTACCTTGATTGCCGATTCTAGCCCCGAGTTATTTCTACTTATTGTCTAAACTAAAATTTTCCTTTCTGGAATAAGTTTCAGTCGGCTGAATAGCTTATTATAGCAATTAAGCAGTATTATTATGATCTTGAGAATGAAGAAAACTGACATACTAAGCTTCAACATCGTTTATCCAAGCGCATTAGTGCTAAAGGGGAATTTGTTTTAAAGTAATAAGAAACTTAATGTCTCTGACCCTCACTAGACTTCAAATTATCCTCGTAAATCTACAATTTAATTACTGCACGTGTATTATAGTTTTTAAGTGAAAACATATGTAAGCATATTTTTTATATAATTTCTCAAGAACATGAAAATAATAATATATCCGAATGTGGTGCAATATATTTTTAATGGAATATTTCTAAGATTCCTAAATATTAACGACTGTTTTTGAAGTATTTGAACGGTTCCAAGACAAGTAACATTTCTTGGAGTTACTTTTGAGTATAACATGAATTGAAGGCTACTGTTTCTTTCAGAAAAAAATTGAAAATGATATAAATAGGATACAATTTAAATTAGAGATTTCTGTTCTAGATGTAAGAGAACAAGCCTTGAAACGATGATCAAAAAATTAACGGGAATAGATGACACAAAGTTTAAATCACCAAAGTTTGCTAGTGTATCAATAACGCTGCAAAACACGCACATATACCGGCATTTGTCTAATTCATCGGTAGTCACATGTGTTGAAGAAAGAATGGGGGCAAACGTTTTTCTAATAGAGTTATGCGCTACGTCTTGTCAAGAAATCGTGAAAAAATAGAAACAGACGTATGCAGAACATGTGTATTGTGCACGCATGTGTCACGTTTAATACAGATAAAAGAGTATTTTGACTTTTGACTTGTGAAGTTTGTCTTTTCTACGGTTTCGATATTGTTATATTCCTTGTTTTTTACCACTGTTATTTGTTATTCTTCTAACAGCTAATTTATCATATTTATTTCATCATCTTTGTAAATTTACACTTAGGTAACCTACATACGTAGGCAGCTTTTACATTTGTTATTTACAAGTTTACAGGTTAGGTATAGATAAAACTAGGAATGTTTTCTGAGCACGTGATCACTGTCGTATGAAATAAAATGTTGACAGGAAGTGAGGGCATCAAATTAAATACTATATTTATATTGCTGTCAGATGCGATAATGTACTATTTACCACATGTGCAATATAAATATAGTATTTAATTTGACATCCCCACTTCCTGTGGACATAATATTTCATACAACAGTGATCATGTGATCGGAAAACATTCCTGATTTCAATCTTACTATAACTTGTTTTCTATTTGTTATAATTTTTGTTCCCTCATATGAGGCTATAATCGATGTGTGACCCTTACAAGAAGACTATGTGCGGAATTTTGAGTAGAATGTTGTTTTTAAATTATAAGAACTTATATGCAATAATAATTTAGTACATTGTAATTTAATGTTACTTGAAGAAAGCCGTTCATTTTCAAAAAATAATACATAGATTGCAATATAAATATCTGAAGACGGTCTCTTAATCATGAACAGCTAATATCGATAACATGAATAAGATTTAAAATTTTTTACACTCTGGAAAATTTCCAATTCAACGCCCACCTGGTTAAAATATCTAGGCTATGACTCATGGCCTCTATGCTCAGACAACGTTTTATTTAGATTAATTTTCTCTGACTTACCAACTCGTAATTTGAGGATTATACATTTTCATTTTTGCAATACTAAACAATTATCTTTCATTTTTAAAGGTTAGTCATACTATTTGGTATCCACTGAATAACTAATTGCAAACTGTTTTTTAATTATACTTGCTCTACATATACTTACATGTAGAATGTTTTAGTACAACTGCTATTTAAAAAAATCAACATTGTTTATATCGCATTAACTTTCATATTTTATAATATATTTTTATACTTACTTATATAATAACTTCATGATATTTAAGTATTCACAAAATCAACAAAAAATATCACATATGTTAGTGGGAGCTCAGGTAAATGTTCTTCCTCATCATTTTGGGAAACGATATATTTTTTCACGACGGAACGGTGTTACTTTGTATTCTAATTTAGGCTGCCTCTACGTAAATATAATATCTTGTTATAAAAATAAACAATTGGTGTTTTTTGTAAGAAGCAGAAACATTTAATGAGAGAAACTTTACGGATAAATTATCGTAGAATTACTTTGGAAATTGTGCCGAACTAATAGAATTCTTTCTAATTTTTTTCATTGAAGTTGACAGGTTATAAATGAATAGAATTATTTTTTTCTCAAACGTATCCTAGACTATAAAAAGTTAAGAAGAAATGTAAGCAAATACTGAACTAGATTATTTATAATTATAGAATAATATGTAAAAAATATATTTTTATAATATTAATAATTAAACGATAGAATAAAAGTATTAATTTTGTGTAATTTGTGGCGAAACAGGATAAATTTCTAAATGTTTTTTCTCTTAGGTCAGCCAGTTCGTTGCATTTAACGATGAAATATACGAAAAGTATAATACAGAATATTTTGTTTCATTTTACTTTGTTGGGCAGAATGTATATTTTGAAAGTTTAATATCCTAATATCATATAATTTTCTAATTGGTGGCAAACAAATACGAGTGATGGAGACACCAATACATATAAAGTTTCACAGGAAATACAATCAGAAATTACAAAAAAAAAGAATGAGTCAAACATATGCAGAAAAAAGCGGACACAAGGCTGCGAAATGTTTAAAAAGCACTCGAAGTATTGGACGAAATGATCACAGAAAACTAACCAATAAGTTTATAAAGAAACTAACTGTATATTGTGGATTAGTCACCAGACGCTATCAGTGCTGTTGTTGATATGGTAAACGAAATATGGATCAACATAGTCATCATAAGTAATCTATAAATGTAATCAAAGTCAAATATAATCATTTTACCTATTGAGATCTGATTCTTGGTGTAAATGGCGACGAGCCGAGGGTAACAGTATTTTGGACAAACAAAAAGTTCAACAAGTTATTAGTGTAGTTTATGTTGATCTTTCTTCGAACGATTTTTTAGAAAGATGTCTGGGAAACACTATCAAAATAATAATATAAGCCTTAATAATATGGTATGGCAATTAAAGGCGATGCATGTTTTTCAGCTTTAAAGATCGAAATTGTTACATTTCTTGAAATTTGTAGGTTTAATAAAAACGTCCACTGCTACTAATGGAATGAATTTATAAGAAATAGAAACTGGTCTTGAAGCAAGGCTGTTTCCGGAGAAGTGCAATATTGATCGATTGAAGTTAATGTAGAATGGATTTTAAAGGCGAAAAAATAGCTGAACAAATTTTGATTGAATAAGTAGAAGGATCTAGAATCGTTATTGAGAGCCTAATTGTTAAAATCTATACGTAAATATAAAATTAAAATTTATTTATTTATTTTAATTGCATTTTTAACTCTTATAAAACTGATTACCAAAAAAATTAATAACCGCTTCGAAACTTCAGTACCTTATAAAATACACGTTTTTCTAAAGAATGAATGAACTTTGATATTGATGTCGATGATTTAGTGTATAAAATATCATCGAACTTTTGCCAAAAATTAGCTTAAAATTTTTGAGGACTTGCTATGTTGTCAATTTTGTAAATTTATAGCTTTTTCTAATATAACCGATGTGCAGTCTCAGAAGATTTAATCTTTTTTTTCATTTTGTGTTTTAAATAAATCAATGGCTGTGAATTACTTCTGTAAGATAGAAGTGTGCGTTTGTAGACCACATTTTACTGTTACCTCCATATTACAGTTTGTTTATTTTTGAAAAAACAAAAAAATACATAAAATATTCAAATAAATATTTTTCCAAAAATTATATTTATTTGTAATGATATGTCTCCCTAATGATATTCATGAAAATAGAATACTTAATAAAAAGTAGTGAATACAGGTAATTTTTAATTAAGAATATGGTTCATTTAAATCGATGAGAATCAACAAGCCAACTTTTTCATAATACAAATCGAATTTTTATTCAATTTATATCAATATTGCATCGAGTTTTCTATAGCTTTTACAGAATAAATTTTAACGTCAAAATGCTTCTAGATTTCAATTCTACACGAGATAATAACAAGAGTAGACTCGCGAATTCCTTTCGTCCGATAAAACATTAATTTACTTTAACAAATTTGCCAATAAACATAAGAGGTGTTAGCAAATAATTCGGCAAATAACATCATAATTATTTCATCTTGGCCTCCGGGATGGAACCGTGTCTTCGGTACTTTTGCTACCCACGTTTCGTCTTCATTTGCACGAGACATCCTCAGGACTGAGCTGCTTCTACTACTGACGTTGTTGCAACTAAAATAGAGTTTCACGATCATTTGCAACTAAATAAAATGTTTGATTAATTAGACTGAACGACTGTAACAAATCCATCATCGGCAAAATGTAATACAAAAACCTGTGCATAGAAAATGGTGTACAAATTACAATAAATTTCAAATTATATGATGTGTTTTGGATGTAGTCTTTTGAATGTATTAATCATTATTTATGTATATAAAAATTTTTCAATTGGCGCAGAGTTTGTACAACTGATGATGAGGCAAATTTATGAGGGATCTATATACATGATCCCTCATATATAATATATCAGGTGTATCGGAAAGTTATTACAGGTTTTCCCAACAGATGTCGCTAGGCTTAAATATGCAATGTTGTGATTTGACACATATGTCATTCTACTGACATCAAGTTTCAAAATCATACATGTTATATTTTACGGAAGTAACAATATCATAGATTTATACCTCTTTGAAAATGTCAAGTTTCGTGCCTGAAAAAGTGAATATGCGGCATGCATTATTTTTCTTATTTAATCAAAAGGGAAAAGCTACTAAAAGCCATCGTTTGCTGGTAGAAACTTACAGTCAGCATCCTCCAATCATAAAAACATATGAGGCGTGGTTTCGACAATTCAACAGTGGCGATTTAGGATAAGGTCAGTGCTAGAAGGTGGAAGTCTTCGTAGAATTAGAACCCGTAATCGTGTATTTTCTACGGGAGTTCTGTTTACCTTATTAATCCAATAACTTGCGTGTAATAATAAATTCTTGAAAAATTTTGGGCATGTTTCTTCAGAGAATTTTTTAAATTTTATTTTTTTTTAATGGAAGACTGCTCGGCGCACATATATTCAATAAGATCTCAGACTATTACCGTTAGTTTTTTTTTTCAGAAAGGCGTTTTGGTTTTTTTAGTGGTGCAGAGGCCTTATAAACTCACTGCATTGATTCCTTAGTAGAAGAGTCCTAATGATATATTCTAGTGTCAGCCTTGGTAATAATTTAAGAAAAATTCATTCTCCTTCACCAGTGACCAAATATTCCTGAGAAACTCTCTTTTAAGAGTAAGCCATCATTATGCAAACACCTTCTACATACCCTAACCATCATACAAAATTTTCAGGACCCTTCGCTTATTTCGGATCTACAGATTTCATTGGAATTCATAGAGACCGTTCATTACCGATTTTCTCAATTAGAAATTTTTGATTTTTCATACCAAACCTTCAATTAGAGTTTCTATAGGTTGTTTAGATTTTGAGTCATCGGTAATCGGTTCTCTACTCCATCGAAAGAGTTTAGATTAAAATTTAATTAAAAACAAGTGCGTGTTCCCCATGTACGGCAACTATGAAGAATTCTTGGATCTTAATTTCACTCATTTTATCAACAAATAAACTTTCCCAAATCATATATAGTTCTAAATGCCGCATATTTTCTTTTAATAACTGTGTAGCATCGTCGCTTTCTTGTTTGATGGATACGTAGACTACATTTATGCCTTCGTATAGCAAAAACGAGTTTGTTTTTTGGATAAATGATTTGTTTTGGATAATATTTTCTTGGATATTGAAAATATTCTTTCGATATTGAGGCTATTCAAGTAAACGAAACGAAAATACGAAATAATTTTTCAATACTTTTATTTACTCTTATAAGATCTAAAACTTTATATGCTTATTTGGTATAGCACAAATACATTTATGTCTGGAGTTCCAAAAAAAACTGCTTATACCTTTCTTAAAATTTATCTTCAGATACTTTAGAAATATCTTTAAAATTGTTTTTATTAGAACTATTGTGGGAGTTGTCTGATCGAATGGAATTTTTAATTTTAATTTAAAAAATATTTGTATATTTTATATTAAACTACAATTAAAATGGGTTGTAGTAAACTGTAATTCTATATTGTGTGTTATTATTTAATACATATTTAGCAAATTTTAGAACTCTATCATAAAATATTTTTACTTTTAGCTATATTATAGTTTCTTATTGTTGATTTATTCGGAATTGGTCTATTTACGTATGGTACATCTCCAAAGTCTTATTGAATTGAATTCTTTTAATATGTTTTTAAGTTTTTATATGTTTATCGGGATGAGCTGTGTTATGTCAAATAAATATTTGCGAAGATACATTACTTTATAGTTGAATATCGCTTAGAACAGAAACGTTAATTATACTTAATGACATTGGCGGATATCGATATTCACGATAAAAACTGTATACTCATAACCAAGAGTAAAATGAAAAATAGTTAAAAACTATTAAATACTAAAATTTGACACAAGTATAATATTAAAAATTAGCTAATACTCGGTATACCATGATTTTGGTGACTTGAGACACTAATGTGACTTCGGACAAAATTGTTGTCTGACAAATGCTGTTATGTATGAATCAATATATGGACTATATAACATATGGAATAAGATGGTAAAATAGCAAACAAACTGAAATGAAAAAAGTTAGTAAAAATGATCATCAGTGTTTGTTTGGAAATCCAAAATTTGTTTGTGTATAATATGTAGACGTGGGATATTTTGAAAGGATAAAATCAGCAATTTCATAAATACAATAATTGCTTGTTTTTAAATGCTAGCTCAAAAATTGAATGCATTCATTTGTCCAGATATTTCGATAAAGAAGATATTGGACAACTCAAATACGTTATGATATTACCACTTTGTGCAATATCGAGAAAGGAAACATGCTTGTTAGATATTCTCAAGGGATACTTGGACCCTTAATGTTATGATTTTAGGAAACGTCTTTCAGTTTATTTTTTTTATTTTCATATTTTTTATAACATATTTTTACATTATAATTAATAATACGCTTGACTGTGTGATGATCTATTTGCATTTTAAAGGAATTTTTCCATTCCAAAATGTGCGGAAGTAATATGAATACTCTAAATCTCTCAATTTGTGAGATAATTTGCGTCAGTCACTTTTATTTCATTTTTTGTGTAATGAAATCTTGCTATGTAATCTATTTCTTTGGCATCAATAGTCCCTGTAATTTGGCGCAGTATAGCGTTTTTAGTGACATCTCACGTAGCGACAGCGAACTAGCCGAACGAGAGAAGTATGGCGTTTTCATTTCCAAAATACCCTTTCGATAGCTATGCTACCAACATACAAGAAAATTAAATACTTATATTAATTGCATCTGAAAATTGTAAGAAAATTGAAATCTATCAAATGTTTGTCGATAAAAGCAATGATAGAGACGCGTTTCGTGTAATCCAACACTCTTCACTTTATTTAGATTTGTCGACAAATACATTCATTAACACGACTATTGATAGAAATAATTTATCCAAAAATAGTGAATAGCACTTTTCACGTAGTGACCAGCGAACTGGCCGAATGAGAGATGTGCTGAATGGCCTTAGTTTGCTTGTATGTTGATAGCATAGATATCTTGCGGGCATTTAGGAGACTAAAGCGCTATACATCTCTCGTTCGGCCAGTTTATTGGTCACTCTTTTTTGGTATATTACATCGGTCGATAGTTACATTAATGAATGTGTTTGTTGACAAAGACAGATACTCGTATAATGAAGAATGTTGGATTACATGGAACGCGTTTCTATCATTGCTTTTGTCTATAAAAATTTTATTGATTTTAATTTACTTGCAATTTTCAATTGCCAGTTAGTATAATTGTTTTACTTCGTATGTTGATAGCACAGCTATCTAACGCATTTAGGAGACTAAGACTTATACATCTCACGTTCGGTCAGTTCACTGGTTGCTAGGTGTGATATCAGTACAGTACTGTTCACTGTTTTTTGGTATATTATTTCGATCAATAGTCGAGTTAATTAATGTATTTTTTAATAAAGGCAGATAGACTGAAGAGCATTGGACTACGCGAAAAGCGTCTCTATCGTTGCTTTTATCGACAAACATTGATTGATTTTAATTTATTTATAATTTTCAATTGCAGTTGGTGTAATGGCTTTAGTTTGCTTGTATGTTGATAACAGCTATCTTGTGCTTATTGTGTACCTTATTTTTGTCCTATTGGAAGATCGGAAGAAGATATTCACAACTTGAGGTAATTTTTTAGGAACGAAAATGTATGAAAAGTGAGTTTATGTTACAATATAATTTCTTCTTGAATCGTGTTTGGGGTATACATATTTTTTGGTTATTGTAAAATAATTGTGAAATGAAACGAATACAGATATGTAATTTATGTACAGAAATTTAATTTTAAATTAAATTTAATTACATTAAATATTAATTAAAAGAGCGGAAGATAAACTTGATAAGGAAATTGAAAACTTTGTAATAAGCCTAATAAATACGTATCGACTTACCAAGAGTATCACAATAAATTAGAAAAAATAAATATAAAGTATTAAATAAGAGTTTAAATTAATCCGATAATTTTTTTCTAAATAATGTAATTTTATATATATTATTTCAATCAATCAATTTTTTCTGACGTTATCAAAAACTGAAAACTTTAACTGTTAATTCAAGAAACAATAAGTAACTCATATATTATATATATATATATATATATATATATATATATATATATAGTAATGTTGAAACTTTTAAGAATTTGTGTTAAAGACGCTATAATGAAAAAAAATTAAAAATAACTGATTTTTATTACATTGTTCCCTAGTACGGTCAGGTGCATTTTAAATATAACAAAATCGTTATTCAGTCTTAATTTTTTAAAATTTATAAAGGATTCGAAAAACATCTTTGAAGAGAGAAGACGCACATTGGTTCCACACACTATCGCTGTGTAGACTCAGATTTATCCTGTCTAGCTGGCTATGTTAGCTAGATATTTACACCCGTTTCTTTAAGCAGATTTTACACAGTACTAATTTTACGTTGGATTTGAACCTGCTTGACGCTCTCCTCCTTCCTACTACTATAAATAATATTTTGTGATAGTTTATTTCTCTCATAAATCTCATTAATAATTACTTTAGTGACTACCATACTGGGGTAGTTTGAAATGTTTTCAGCCTAATATAAAAACAAATACTTTTATAGTAAATTCAGTTTTATTTTTCACCATAGTCTCCTTATTCTTGTAGGTCTATACACTTTCCTCATAGACGCTCCCATATTTTTAATCCGTTCAAATAGTACATAATTGGCATCTTGTTTTGCAAAATAGGCGTTTACGAATGTGATGGAGGAGGCCATCACATTCGTAAATCCAATGAAAGTCTCCGTCCTCCGCGCGAAAGTTTGAGTCCAGGAAACAGAAAAAGGGTGTTGGGACCTAATTTAATGAATATAGTGGGTGGTCAATCAATTTGAACCCCAATTTGTGAATTTTTGTTTTAGCGATCATTGAAGCGTGAGACGTCTTGATAGAACCTAATTTTCTTTTTCTTCAAATGCGGGCATTTTCTCAATTTCTGCCTCCAACTTGTCGAGTAATTTTAAGATAGTCGATTAACACAACTGAATAACTATCCTAAAAAACAGTCGCATTCACTTTTCTGGTCAATGGAACAGTCCTTTTTTCAGAGCTGATTTATCCTTCGAAGTCCACTGTTTCGACTGTGTCTTGGTTTCAGAAGTATAGTGGTGTGTTCAAGTTTCATCGACAGTTATTAATCGACACCAGGACTTTGAATTTGGAAATATTCCTTCGAATGTGGTATTGGCTCTGAGTGAGCAAATGTGGCACCCAACGCGCGGTTAGCTTTTCTATCCCAAAATTTTCAGTCAATATATGACGAATACGTTCTCTAGAGGTGCCCACAAGCTTTATTATATTTCTAACTTTAATTTGACAATCGTGTAGCACCATTTGGTGAATTTTTCTAATGTTATCGGTAGTAGTTGCAGTTTTTGGCAATCCCGAACGTTAATCGTCAACAACTAAGACTGTATATATACCTTCGATTAATTAAAGGCATGTTAATTAACTGTTCACTATTTAAATATTACTTACATAAAGTTAATAGCTTTGATTTAATTAATTAAGTGATCGTTAATAAACTGTTCACTACTTAAATATTACTTACATAAAGTTGATAGCTTTAATTTAATTAATTAAAGACTTGTTAGTAAATTATTTATTATTTAAATATTGCTTCAATATATTTGATAGATCTAATTTAATTAAGGGCTTGTTAGATAGTTAGTCTTATTTAATTATTATTTTTTTCTAGTCGACTATTAATTAGTAAACCGTAAGCTATTTACAATAGTTTTTTGTATGTAATCTTTTACTTTATGGACCACTGTCAAATATAAACTGTGTTTCAAATTTCGCGGTTTTCTTAAAGAATAAATAAAACACATAATTTGCATTCGCTTTCAAAAACTTTTTATTGGTAATTGGAGTATCAGCTAGGACATTTATATGCGAAAAATAATATCTGCCAAATGCCCTCCTCTTGCAGCTCCACAGACGTCCACACTTTTGTTAAAATTTTCAATGACATTTTGACATAATTGAGATTCTATCTCACTAATGACACGAATAATTCATCTTTAAAAGCAGGAATTGATTGTGGATTGTTTTTATAAACCTGACTTTTCGCATAACCCCAAAGAAAATAGTCTAACGGTGTCAAATCACATGATCTTGGGCCAATTAACATCACCGCTTCTTGAGATTATACGTCCAGGAAATTTTCCACTCAATAAATCAATCGATTCGTGTGCAAAGTGAGGTGTAGCGCCATCCTGTTGAAACCACATATCCTCTAGATCTATATTCATTAATTCAGGCCACAAAAATTCGGTTATTATCCGACGATATTGATCACCATTGACAATTACAGCTTCACCAGCAGCATTTTCAAAGAAGTAAGGTCCAATTACACCACCCGACCATAACGCACACCAAACAGTAACTCGTTTAGGATGCATTATTTTTTGAAAAAATCAGCTGGTTGTTCATCGATGAAATTGACAAATGAACGACGTTTAAATGATCTAATGGCTTCAGTTCCTGTGTTATTTGAGCCTTATATGCATTCAGAGCTAAATCCTTGTGTAAAATACGCCATGTTGTTGTTATACTAAGCACAAGTTGTTGTGAACGTCGTCTAATGGACATTTCAGGATCTTCAGCAACACTTTCACGAACCAAACCAATATTTTCTTGTGAACGACCATTATGACTGTCTGTATTTTTCACTTTTTTGATCTTCAACGGAACCGGTCTCTTGAAATTTTTTTAATAATTAGTGCTTTCAGATGGACGAATATGTAAACCATAAAAGTCACGTAATTTTCTAAAAATTTTCCACAGAACGCTGATTTTCATAAAATAATTCAACAATTTGAACGCGTTGCTGTACCGTGTACGAAGCCATTTTTATACCTATAAATGTCATACGTCACACTTTTTAAATGCCCACATACTGTGACAAATTCAGTGCGCTATCTGTATTTTATTTATTCTTAAAAAAACCGCGCAATTTGAAACAGCCTTTACTTCACATATTCAATGATTTAATGAAATATCTGATTCAATAGTAAACCGAACATTATTTTCTTTCGTGATTTTATTGTTTTCTTCTTCTGTTATGTATAGAGCGCCCTCTATGAATTCATAAAAGAAATCAGATACAAAATAACAACTGTCAGAATAATAAAATAGATAGACTTGTCAGTTATTAATATTATAATGTTTATTTGAATATGTCTTGTTATTAATTAATAAAGATATTACATCTTCGTCGTTGAGAAGTGTCTATTAAATGGCACTTATATAAAAGAATATTTGCGGATGACTAATATAAACCAAGTATACGTATAGGTGGAGATGATTAACTAGTAATCGAAACAGTAAAATTAGACTTTTCTCTTTTTTTTTTGTTGAATACCTACCTAGTTTATATATGTTTCTGAATATAGAGTACAGCAAGATTTTCTTAACAAGCACAATAAACTTATAATATAATTTAATTTTACTACTATTGGCTATAAAAGGGACTCCCTTTTATGTTAACTAAATACCGAATGTATTTTATGGATACTTCTTTTGTTTCAGTATTATCTAAAGGCTTTTATGGTAATAATACTGTGGCGTCCTAGGGACCTCCTCACTCTCTGAGTTTTTTGTGCTAGTTTTAGTACCCTAGAGGTTAAGCAAAGAGATCGTCTAAGGTCAAATTACGGGCATTTATTTATTGTTCTACTAAGCACAGAGACAGGGCGTTACATATAGTTAAATTATATTAATTCGAGACTTGCTAATATACAATTAACAATTAAGAGTGAAAAATGAAAGTTTAAATTTCTTAGTCTGAACTATCAAAATAGTAATAAATTTGAATTTTCAATCTACCGCAAAAAGCTTATATCGATACAACTACATAAAATCCCTGAATATAACTGGTACAATATAAGTAAGACAGCAGCGTACAATAATCTTATTCAAAGATTTATCAACATACTTACACATGTTTAAAGTTAATTTTGAAAAAGAGTAGAATGTAATAAAACAGATGACAAGTAATAATGGTTATATACCATAATAGTAAATATTATTTTACTTAAAAACTGTATGATAGGACCATTTTAAAGGTTTGTCTAAGAGCAAAAAAGAATTTTCCAATAAATATAATACTTTCAGAAGAGAAAACAAAATTTATAAGTAGCTCTCAAACCTAATAATACTTCTATAAAATATATTAAAAATAACAAGGACGAAATCGATAACAACAAAACATTAGAAGTATATAAGTTAATATGTCGTGCAAATAGAAAGATCTTGTTGAACGTTTATTGGAATGTAGTAACTCATACTACATGAGTATAAAACGAATTTTTCTTTCATTTAATTCGAAATAGCCATATGTTAAATGCATAAAATAATCCATATAGAAAGCAAAGGGTATGAGTTAAATTTATTAGAATTTTCAAAAATTATAACTTAAATGAAGTGTGTTAAATTTGTTAATATAACAAAAAAAAAACAATAGCACTGAATAATTAAGAATAAGAATTTAGTTTACTTCAAATATGTGAAGACACCACTATCCGGCAAAACAATTATTATGTGTAGTAATTCAAAAAATAAAATAAGTGAACATTTTAATAATTGCTGTATTTATTAACATTAGTAATTTATTTATTTAAATAAATTACTTGTCACGTATATTATAAAATAAATCGTTCTCGCCTCGTTTGTTCCAGAGAATATATTTTTTTTCTTTTTTATTTTGGTGATTTGGTTTCTAAATAAATTCTGACTCACTAGTGCCATCTATTATTCAATTTATAAAATGCAGGAGTTACATAGTAAAGTTTCCTTGTTATTCTTGTCTGTTATTTTCTTAGGTTATTATAATATGAAGTTATTATCATTTCTGATAAAATATTAATTTATTGAAAAAAGATAAATAATTACGAAATATAATTTTAACTGATAAAAAATTCGTTAATATATAAAATATCTAGGCAAAAATAAAACCTTTTGTGTGTGACAGTAAACATAAGCATGTGCGTAAATACAAATTTTTGATAAAATTCAAGTTTTTGTACAAATGGTAATACACTGTCTAATATACAAACATATTAGTATAATTTAGTAGTAATTTTTTATGCAGAGAAAAGGACAGTCAATGAATGATAATGAGTAACATTACTGCTTTCGTATACATATTCATGAATATAGAACATTTGAAATATGTGTTATTTGATTATTTGGTAATATGCATTGCACGAATAAACAAATTGTAGATACTGGAAGCTATGAGGATTTAGAAGAAATATAATTAAGAATTTCATTTTAATTTAAAGTAGTATATAAAAACTATTGATATTGAAACTGTCAACAATAATATTCGTAAAGAATATTTAGTTAGTTAAAAAATGTATTTTGCAGATTTTTTTATTAAGAAATATTAATAATTACCACGACAATGAATTGAAGTAAGACGTTGACCATAACGGTAGTGTAATCAAATATAAATGTAAAAATCAATGAATTATTAATAAACGAAAGTATGTAAATGTATGCCGTTTTGTATCTGTAATGTTAATAAAAATGGATGGAATGAATCAATTAACGGTTTAAGTAATTTGGAAATTCCAGTACCTTTTATTGTATTTAAAAGAATGTTCAAAATTCCAGATCTTATTCTATTCGTTATTTTACAATCTATATTTAATAATTCGACGTCACAAACTACACAAGTAACGAGAAAAATAACTAAACTAAACATGCATTGAAAAGAGAAACAAAAACAAAAATTATAAATATTGTTGTCGTCACACTGAAGATGCCGCCCGCTTTGAAAGCATCGGTTTTCAAAATCTTACATCTTGCAGCATGTTCGCTGGTCTTCTTGAAAAGTGAAATACCTTTCAAAATTAAATGGTTGGTTACTCTTCTGGCAAAACGCACACTTGTCGCACTGTTCATTTCACAGTTGTGTTTGACATTTTCACCGTAATATCTCCAATGATGTAACCATTACCAGGATGAAGCTCCAACACACGACATAGTTTCCGAGATTGAGGCGGTCGATTATCATCTCATTATGCATGTGGTTTGCGGTTCGGAAATGTATTCCTTGCTCCAGTGTTTCCAGAAATGTTGAGATGGCCTCTGTATGTGTTGATAGTGTGATAATTTATTTTCTGGTATCTCTAATAGGCCCTTCCAATCAGGAAATATCCGGGTGTAAGAGGGTTAAGGTGATTCGGGTTGTAAGAGTCAGGAGACAAGAGGCGGGAGTTAACAACTATTTGTGTCAAAGCAGGCAGAAATGCTCGAAACACAAAGAAACGTTTCCGAGAAGCCGCTTTAAATGCGTCTTTGTTGATTTAATACTTGGTTCCTATAAGCCACCAAAGTGAGATGATCGTGGCGGGATAAAACGCCATGTGATGCCTTCTTGAGCTAATGAATCAATTATAGTATTGGTTGTAGCGAGATTAGTTAGTTAAGTTATTTAATTCTTCAAGCTCATTTTTAGCTCATACAAAATTAGAGGCATTATCAGAAAATATTGCATTTGGTTTAAACAAACCAAAAAACCCTGCGTCGTAAGATCTCTTAGTAATTTTAATGTATAGCTTTTGTTAGGAAGCAAACAAATAAACACTCATAGGCTTTCATCACTTTTTATTGCGCTTTTTGTTGCTTTGAAAAGAAATGGACACGCGTAGTTTACCCTATAATTACTGAATACAATGTCTGGAGAAGTCATATAATTGGGCAAGTATCTCATTAAATACACTGTAGGAGGAGAATTTGATTTAAAACATGTTATGCAAATGCGTAATAACTTTTTAATAGTATTTTTCCCGGTATTGGCAAGTATTGGTCCCTTAATGAACAAAGAACGGTTGCACCGCAATGTAGTAAACGTATGTATATGTTCATTGATAATTATTAAACTGGTTTTCGGGTAAAATAATAGGATTCCTTTTATCAAATTCGTAATTGGAGTTTCTAATACGACCACCAACTTGTATTATTTCTTCACTGTTTACAAAGGGGTTCAAGGACTTTAGGTTTCCGTTCGCCTCTTATTTACTGGCTTTTAACTCGGTTGAAAAACGTTAACCATGAGCTAACTTGATTAGTCGCTTTAAAGCAGAATCTAATTCGCTTGTGCTAGGGGACCTTTTTTTCTCTGGAGTTGTTGTTTGCGACAATTTGAAAGAAAACGCGATCACCACACAAATATTGTTTGATAACGCGAGAATTTTTCAAATGAATCACATTCGATGGTTTCTGCAATTAAGGAATCACTCTTTCGTTCTTCCGGTGGTTTCTGTATGATGTGAATTTGATCGGGGCATTCGCATTCTTCCAGCGAAAGCCACGTAAGACCATACCACTGTAGAGATGAGTTAGATAGCATGTTGGCTCTAACTGTAATCCAACTTAGGGTTGTATTACAGTTAGGTGTTTATGTCTAGTAGATTTTTAATCTTTGCAATTAAGTCCGATAACAATACGACAGTGTAAAGCAATATCCGCAGTAATGTAATTTGGCGCAAGGGAGTGACTCGTGATTTAGAAGTTAGTAAGTTTGTTGCTACGTTCCCTTTTCTTCGGTATGTACGTAGACGCAAGTGCCATATGCTTTTTTGGAAGCATTAGCAAACCCGTGATATTGAATCTCGCTTGCATTAGGACATAATATATAATGGGGAATTTCAATATTAGTTAGGGTTTATAATTGATCTATAAATTTTGTCTATCCGTAATGTAATTCTTGCGACATTGATTCATCCCAGGATAGTTTCTGCTGCCAGAGACATTGTATAAGTAATTTTGCAATTGAAATTATGGGACTTAATAAATCTAAGGTTCAAATATTTGGGCGGAAGTAGACAATATGTTCTTTTTAGTAATAGGTCTTTTAATAATTAAAGAGGACACAGTTTTGAATGAAATGCTAACCACGAATCTATTTGTAATGTCGTGTGAATGAGTTTTTATGAAATGAGTTTCGCATTCGCGCTATCCTTGTTTGAATATTTTTTATCCAAAATATATTCCTCTAATTCTCGAAACCTTTGTGCTTGCTTTTATAAATTGACAGTTAAGTTACATACGATTGATAAAAAGAAGGAAGCGGTTCAGACAGTATCTATTCTAGTTTGGTTTTATGTAGAACAGGATGATTTTGTCCCAATTTTATCTGCCCTGCGCATAGAAATTTCCAAAACACATGATATCAATCAATATATCAATTTTTTCCCTTTCATTTAAAGAGGAATCTGCTAATTTTATATTAGTAGATATGTATGTTTAAATATGACTCGTCAAACGATATGTGTAGTAGATTCTTTGTTATTTTCGATATTACTAAGTAGTCTAATATGGTTTCAAATGCTTTGTTAGAAGCCCGCATTATTATCTCAGTTTTATTGTATAAATTGATGGATTTAGAAATCGGATCTATCATAGTTTGATTGATGAGTTATTCGCTTTTTAGACCTGTTGGTTCATTACATATGTATTTCTGCATTGAACGTTATTTATTAATAACAATATTGTGCGGAAATATGGCGTATTCTCTTGTTAACGAACCATTTAATTTCATCTTTAGATCAAAAATCTTTAAAGTATATACACTACGAAACGTTGTGAAGAAAGGGTGTTTTTATTTATTGTTTCTTAATAAAAAACTATGAAATAAGTATATTTCAAAAAATAATTAGTCAAGAATTAGTAACCAAATGGTCAAAAAGGAAAAGAGGAAATAAGTACATTCCTTAAAAAACTCTAATTTTTTACATCAACAATAACTGTTACCGTTTACAAAACACCACATGACCTTGCTCGAAATTTGATCGACGATCGTCGAATTTTGTCGAAATACCAATTTCTTTCTCCTTAACAAGAAGTCTGCAGGGGCTTAGCGACAGTTTCTAATACATTTTATTTATACAATCTCATGCACAGATTGTATAAATAAAATGTATTTTACCTCGGTCTCGAAAAAATTAATAGGTTGTGTTCGAAATACGTGTAAAACACGGACGGCAGGTACGAAGGTGATCAATGACATTACCAATGCTCAAAGACTAGTAATGGTATTATAATATACGAAACGTTTGTTAATATTGAGGGACGAAAGAAAGGCTAAATTTTGTCGTGTATTCTTTGCTACTTTTTACAATGTAATGATAACTAAGCGATTATGGTAATCGAGCCACTCTACGAGGGTAGCTTGACAAGTAGCGACAATGGAAAAGAAAAATGAATTTTTTAATACAAAATAATTTTTATTTTTCAATATATTCTTCTAAAAGAGCAATACATTTATTCCAACGGTGCTCCAATGCCCTTATGCCATCTCTAAAATGCGATTCCGGAAGGTTTGCAAAATACTCATTTACGAAGATGATAAGCTCGTCGTTAGACGAAAATTTCTTTCCACCTAGTGCCGTTTTCAATTTTTGAAAAAGGTGGAAGTCGGAAGATCCGGCGAATAAGACGCATGCGGTACTAATTGGAAATGCAACTCGTGGATTTTGGACATCGCAACTGTGCTGGTATGCGAGGGAGCGTTGTCTTGGTGGAACGGAATCTTTTTCTTTGCCATTCCTGGCCGTTTAGCACGAATCTCAACATTTAATTTTTGTAGAAGTTCTGCATAATATTGTCCGTTTATTGTGGCACCTTTCTGAAGGTAATCAATAAGCAAAATGCCCTTTGAATCCCAAAAAATTGATGCCATCACCTTGTTTGCCGATAAAGTGGTTTTCGCTTTATTTGGAGGTGCAGAACCACGTTCTAACAATTGTTTCGACTGTTGTTTAGTTTCGGGTGTACTGTAGTGTATCCAAGTTTCATCGCAAGTAACAAATCGCCTACAAAAATCAACCGGATTCCGCTTATAAAGGTCCAAACACTCACTGGAAATGCGCAAAATCCATCTTGCCGAAAGCTTGGAAAGACCCAATTCTTTCGTTAAAATGTGGTGTACGCATTCTGTTGAAATGTTTACCATGTCTACTATCTCTCTCACTTTGAGTCGTCGATCTTGCGTAATAATATTATGGATTTTTATAATCATTTCCTTAGAAGTCACGATTTCGGGTGCTCCAGAGCGCGCTTCATCAACACAGCTTGTTCTCCCACGTTTAAATTCTTTTACCCATCTACTTATCGTGGCGGATGATGGAGCAGATTCACCTAATGTTTCCCGTAACTCGTCTTTTATTTCGGTAGCTTTCATACCCTTAATTAAGAAGTATTTAATCACTGTGCGATACTCTGCTTTTTCCATTTGAACAAAACGATGTCTTGCTTCTTTTTCAATCAGCTGTCAAAAATAAACCAATCAACCAATTTATCTAAATATCGGAATGTAAACATATAAATAGCCAACCTAAATTACAGTGCCTTTGTTTTACCAATTAGAGCGCCACCTATGTGTCATTCTCACTACTTGTCAAACTATCCTCGTATAGTACAAATGGTGTTCACTGAACGACTACCAAATAAGTACTAAAGTTTTACTTATCCTCGGCAATACGCTTTCATTACTAGAAATTTCTTTGATTCAAAATTTCATATAGTATGCAGCATTGACAGCGTTTATGGCTAGACTGTATATATTGTTATAATTTAAAAGAATATAGAAACATTATGAGTTATCATTCAAGTCGATAACAAATCTCCTCCTGGACATCAATTTATTGTTCCGTACCTGTCGGTGTAACTTGTTTAAGCCTTTTTGCTTATCGTGTAGTAAATATACGAAAGGATAGGTAAATGTGTTACTTATTAATGGTTAGAACATTGTTAAATTAGAAATAAATGTAATTATGCGTTTTCTTAAATTTGGGTTATTATTAATGTTTTGTATCGTAAATAAATCTCAGCTTACTTCTAGGTTATAATTCACTGGACCATGGTACTTAAACATGTATGTTATTACACTAAATGTTTAATACACCTAGAAAAATTGTTGAATAAAACTAAGTGTTAAATATCACGTGTAATTATTATTTGGGCAGCAGTAGTACGTAGCCTATGGTTGGGAAGAAGTATTTGCTTATTACAGTTGTATTGCTCTTCCCTCTCCTTTCCTTTTCTGGGCTGGTAGCTCTCGTTTAGCGCGCAGTAATTGCGCAGTAATTGGACACTGTATGCCATCCGCGACTGAAAAAGTGCGTGATAGGCTGTTTTTGCAGTTTCCTTATTTGTAATGGCTCTGATTCTTCGCAGCATATATTACACAAGAGAGTTTTTTCGAAAGGGCGTCCACTTCATCCTTCCAGATTAGTCTGGTATCTAAATTTATTCCCAATATTTTCACTAACCCTGCAGTCGCGGGAGTTTCTTTCCTTTTGGAAGAGAATGCCAGTTTGACAGTTTTGGCTTCATTAAGGACCAGCATGTTTGCCGAAAACCATGCTATGGCCTCCGACAGCGTTATATATATATACATATATATATATATATATATATATATATATATATATATATGTATAGATGTTACTATGTCTCTAAACTGCTTCTTGCCTATGCTGATGATATTAAAATTTATAGTATTATCATATCATTAGTAACTGCTTTTATCTTCGAGATAACCGTGACAAGTTGGTTACTTTATTGGTGTAGTTGTTTTAAACTGAATCTCAACATTGAGAAATGTATCATTATGTTCTACATACCTGTTTCTTCTTCCATTAGCCATTGCATACGTATAATAGTAGCGATAAGCGTCTATTGAAAAATCAGAGATTAAGGATCTTGTGTTCGTCTTTGATTCTGATATTTTTGAAACACACAGCTCTTATGATACTTTGAAAACATATATCAAGTCTGCTTGCTTTGATGCGTCTAGGTCAATCTTAACTAAAGTCCCTTGGTCTAAATAAGCTCGAATATTCATTACAAATTTGGCATCCATTGCATGCCTGTGACAGTTTGTAGATGGACCGGATTCACAGAAAATTTCTTAAGTTTCTTTTCTCCAAAATGAATGGTGTGCGTCTTGAGAGGGGCTGTCTAATATCTGACGAATCCAGCTGTCAAGATGTTGTTTGTTGTGCATTGTTTTCCCACGGAGATTTTTTTCTGTATGACGTTTTTGATGAACATCATAATAATAACAGCACTGAGGACCGTTATTAAAAAATACCTGCACATATATCTTTTAATGTTCCTATCTACAATGCAGACGTGACTGTGCTTTTAGAATACCTGTACCTAACACCAGCTGCTTACAGAAAACGCCCAACAATATATTTTGTGTCAGCAACAAAACCAAGGAGATCATATTTAATTAATAGTATTTAACTAATTATTTTGTTGATTCGTTTTCTTTTATTCGATAAAATTAACTGCTATAGTTAATGCAATTACATTTAATTTTTTAATCGTAACATTAGTTGTTGTTGGACAACAGAATTCAGATTATTGGAATGGCCACATTCCACCACATTGTATGTCATATAGAGATCTAAATTACATGGGTCTTTTATTGTTTGTATTTAGTTCTTTTCGAAGGCTTAACTGAAATATAACGGTTGAATTTAGTTAGTGCTGCTGTATTATGTTTTTTGGGATTTGCAGAGTAGTGATGTTTGTTCCTCTATATGATGAATGTGTAAGCAATAAATTTGGTGGTAAGTTTTAAATTTCTTTGTGATATGTTTACTAAATTTAGACAATTTATTTATAAAAAATATTTATAAACTAATAATTATTTGTCGTTTTAAAGTGATTCCATTTTTATAATATTGAATAATTTTAAAATTTTGTACAATTTAACTTTATTGAATTGGTAAATTAAAAAAACTACCCAAAACCTGAAGAAAATCCTTCTAAAACTATCGCCTACATTCCAGTGACATTCCGGAATTCATGTCGATAAAATTAATTTATTAAGACCGATGAAGGGAATTTTTCGTAACGTATTCTAAAGGTACCTAAGACATTAAGATTCATTATATACTATACAAGCTAACAAATTAAAGAAATTACATAATTCGATTAAAAAGAAAAGGTTTAAAAAGTAATGTATTGTATATACACGATAATTTATTTTACCTGTATCAGAACGGAATTTTACTAATGCTAAAATGTAACTCTAATTATTTGAGTAAAATAAGTAGATTTGCTGTCGTTTAATAAACTTCCAAACTTTTCATTTTAAGCACGTTGTAGTTAGTTTTCTTTATTTTTTCATGTTATTCGAAGAAATGGAATGTTTACTTGTGAAGTTTATATGATTTTAGTCCACTGTGTTATATTATTGCTAAACAGTTTCTTTGATTTAATTTTGGTGTTGAAATTTCAGTCTCTTCAGTCGCTGTAGAGATCGTTACAATATCATCGGAAAAACGTCAGGAAAAGTATTTTCTAAATAAAAGCATTTTCCTGAAAATGAAAAAAGAGTATATTAGTTACGGAATTTTTAATGCAGGAACTGCATTTAAAATCGATTATTTTATAAAAGGGTGTGTGATAATAATGAAGTTTAAAGAAGAAAAATGTGTGAAGTATAATGTCAAGTAAAAAGGATTGCTGGTTTGACAGATAAGTACATATAGAAGGAAGTGCAAAAAATCCTTAATTTAGGTATATGTTAAAGGTTTTTTAATTGTGGATAACGTTTTCGTTTATTCATCACTTGAAAATTTAAAGGCCATGAAATAAGGTTTTTTAACTACTAAATTTCACTTGATCAATAAGGTTGATATATAACCCCTTTCCACAATTAACTATTTGTCAATTCTGTATACGCATTTCGACAACCAAGTTGTCATCATCAGCAGACAACTTGGTTGTCGAAATGCGTATACAGAATTGACAAATAGTTAATTGTGGAAAGGGGTTATATATCAACCTTATTGATCAAGTCAATCAACCACAGGCTCCATCAAATTCAACTACTAAATTGCACGTCTGCTATAAGTAATTGATCAAGGTGAAATTGATTTGTTAATAACATTACTCGAAAAAGCAAATTTATAGCAATTTATAAGGATATAGAACTCAATTAGAAATGTGATATACTATGTGATAAATAAAACGAATCGCTCAATAAAACTATATATTTTTAAACTAAATTTTGTACAAATGTTTGCTCTGTTAGGAATAAAAATGATAAAAATTATCAATAAAGCAATAAATCTCCGAGTCGTCTTTTAAAGAAAAATGTGCTTTTCTTTTCTTTATTTTGGATCAGCTCAATTTCGATTATTCTATAGTAACAGTTCACAATTGTGAATTAGTGTATTAAAAGAGTTCAAAGAAGATTAATAGCTAAGCAATTTTGAATGGAGTCGTATCGCTGGACTGTATGCATGTCGTCAAATTGCTAGGCAGATTCAAAGATATATTACTGTAGTTATTCATTATTGAAGAGGTAAACAACATTATAGAAGAGACTGGATAACTTAGAAGAACCACCAAATAGGTAGAAGACTGAACCGAATACTTTAAGGTTTATGACAAATGTTTATTTAGCAGAAATAGGCCATAGAAAAACAATGAATTCAATATATCACCATAATCATCCGTTTGGGTTGATTTCCTATTGCTTAAGACTAAAATCCCCTCATACTAATCGACATCGTGCCCTTGACTTAGAATAGCATAATACAGTGCGGGTTGAATGGGATAAAGAGTAGGACAATATCGTTTTTTTTTAGACGAATCTCGTTTATAATAATAATAACAACGACATATAGATACAACACAAATAGACATATAATGTCGTAATGTCAAAAAAGACAACATCGTCGTATGCATAGATGTATGGATCTGATCGTTCAACATTAAGCTCTTTAGAATAAAAAATAAAAAGAATATGTAACTCTAAAGAATGAAAAGGCACATATACGAGGGAGCGTTTCTATATTCGCGGAATGAGCGGGTTGTAGAGGGGTGAGTAGGCGCATTGGGGGCGTGGCCTGTGCGGCGACTCATGATTAGTATAAATACGAAGTTTCATTGTTATTAGACAGTTAGTCTTTGAGCTATCGTCAAGCAAGTAACATAATCAGGAGTGAAAAGTGAAATATGGAAAAAATCGAATATCGTGCCGTTATAAAGTTCCTTACCAGGCAAGGAAAATCAGTCGCGACCATAATGAATGAGATGTCATTGGTTTACGGCGACTCTTGTCCAGGAAAAACCATGGTGTACAAGTGGCATAGTTTATTTAAACAAGGAAGGGAATCCCTTGAAGACGACCCGAGGTCGGGCAGGAGCATTGAGGTAACCACGCCAGCACTTATCCAAAAAGTTGAACAAATTGTACTCGAAGATGCTCGACTAAAGAAGAAACAACTCGCAGAAATGGTTGGAGTATCCGATACAACAATTTTTAAAATCCTACACGATCATCTCGGCATGTCTAAGGTCAGCGCAAGATGGGTGCAGAGAATGCTCACGCTGCCGCAAAAACAACAGCGCGTAGAGTGTTTGCGTGCATTTTTGGACCTCGGTAATGAAGATAAGGATGGTGTATTGAGTGGAATTGTTACTGGAGACGAAACTTGGGTTCATCATTACGAACCTGAGTCCAAACAAGACTCCATGCAGTGGCATAAAAAGGGCACAGCACCTCCCAAGAAATTTAGAGTGTCACAATCAGCTGGGAAACTCATGGCAACGGTATTTTGGGGAATATTGTTAATTGATTATAAAGATAAAGGTGTTTCTATAACCGGAGAATATTACGCTTCAATATTAGAGCGACTAAAAGAAGCCATTAAAGAGAAAAGACGGGAAAAATTGACAAAAGGTGTTCTGCTTTTGCACGACAACGCGCCAGTCCACAAGAGCCGCGTTGCGTTAGCTGCCCTGCATAAGGTGGGCTTCGAAATTGTGAATCACCCACCCTACAGCCCAGACCTGGCCCCGAGTGATTATTACCTGTTTCCGAAAATGAAAAAAGAGCTGCGGGGTAAAAAATTTACTGCCGATGATGAAGTCAAGGAGGCAGTTTCGGCGTATTTTGCAGATAAAGAGAAATCATTTTTTTATGAGGGTATAAATAAATTAATTGAAAGATGTGAAAAATGTATCCGTCTTGCAGGTGAATATATTAAAAAAGAAAAATAATTTGGCTTTTTTATTTCCACCCCTTGTCCCCCATTCCGCGAATATAAAAACGCTCCCTCGTACATATAAAGCATGTCCCAAAATTAACACAAGATTTGAATTAAATAGAAAACACAGTTTTTAGTCTTTCGATTGTTACTTTTTTATTGAATCATAAAGTACATAGGATAGGGTTATTTATGGAATAACACATCGGGCAAATGGCCTACACGACTTTGCATGCACATACGCACTCGTTTGTCGAAATTTTCCATGACAATTATGCATAAATGTGGCTGAATTTCCACCGCATGGAGTCTTGTTTGGACTCAGGTTCATAATGATGAACCCAAGTTTCGTCTCCAGTAACAATACACCACCCTTGTCTTCATTACAGAGGTCCAAAAATGCACGCGAACACTCTACGCGCTGTTGTTTTTGCGGCGGCGTGAGCATTCTCGGCACCCATCTTGCGCTGACCTTAAACATGCCGAGATGATCGTGTAGGATTTTAAAAATTATTGTATCGGATACTCCAACCATTTCTGCGAGTTGTTTCTTCTTTAGTCGAGCATCTTGGAGTACAATTTGTTCAACTTTTTGGATAAGTGCTGGCGTGGACACCCCAATGCTCCTGCCCGGCCTCGGGTCTTCTTCAAGGGATTCCCTTCCTTGTTTAAATAAACTATGCCACTTGTACACCATGGTTTTTCCTGGACAAGAGTCGCCGTAAACCAATGACATCTCATTCATTATGGTCGCGACTGATTTTCCTTGCCTGGTAAGGAACTTTATAACGGCACGATATTCGATGTTTTCCATATTTCACTTTTCACTCCTGATTATGTTACTTGGTTGACGATAGCTCAAAGACTAACTGTCTAATAACAATGAAACTTCGTATTTATACTAATCATGAGTCGCTGCACAGGCCACGCCCCCAATGCGCCTACTCACCCCTCTACAACCCGCTCATTCCGCGAATATAAAAACGCTCCCTCGTATTATAAGAACTTTAGATCTGACATACTAGTGTAATTCATTTCATGTTAGTATTTGGCTGGTATGTAGACAAATAACTCTAGGTCGGAAGTACTAGTAGCATTCATTTTATATTAGTAATTGGCTAGTATTTACACAAATGTCTTCGGATCTGAAATACCAGTATTGGTCAGCGTCTATTAACAATTAGCTGGTATTTATACAACTTACTTTTAATTCCGAGGTCAGTACCATTCTTTAAACGTGACAATGAGCTAGAATTTATTCAAAGGATTTTGCTATCTTAGTCACCATAATCGTCATTTTTTTTATATTGATCATTTCTCAGAATAATTTTATTAGTATCTTCAAGACCTCGTATATCAGGGTTAATGACCAGGGTTGGTCATTAAGTCTTGGGGTAATTGAAAGTAATTCGGCATTTTTGTTAATAAATGAGTTGACTGTTAAGAAGTGATTACGAGTTTTCTTTCAATTTCACCATAGCGTTTTATTTTCTTTCGTATTGCCCACCTTTTTTTATTTTGCCATCGACACGTATTGGAGAATCCAAGTATTTCAGTATTAGCAGGGATACTTCTAGGGATTAAAACCTGTGATTCCCCTTAAGAACTTTCATACAGGAATCCTCTACTCTTCGAATTCACTGGTTATATCCTCCCTAGAAGTAGCAAAGGATCATAAGTTTTTTTATATAACTTTATTAAGGTAAGCAATACTGGCTTGTGGTGCTATGATCACCATTAGACTTTAGTGTAGAGATGAGCGTTTATTGAGAAAGTGCGTGCTATGCTGTTAAAAGGTCATGTCTGAGATAGAGGTGAGTTGTCTATGAAGAGGCTATCTGGGAAATTGGTGCCGCAATTGCTCGGTGTAGATGCAAATTTTTCGTGAATGTTTGGAGTGAAAAAATGAGATAGACTTTATGCGACAATTATATTATCACCGGTGATACTTAGGTTCATGATTATATGGTCGAAACAAAACAAAAATATAAATGATGGCGGCACAGTGGTTCATTTCTCCCAAACAAAGCGATGATTGTTTCATGGGTAAGAAAAGTAATGGTTTACTTTTATTGGGATGCAAAAAATGAATGAAAAGTGACCTGTCAATGCACGGCCTTGCACAAGTGTTTCTGTTATGGCCAAAATTAGCGAATTAAACTTTAATTTGTTACCGCACCTGCCTTATTCTCCGGATTTGCGCCGGCGGATTACTACTTTTTCCACGCCAAAAAATACTTACACCGATGTATAGGTAGATGTCTATTTTAACGAATTTTAGAATTCTGAATTTGATCAAAACATAGACTTTGAATCTGCGCTAGTTCAAATGTATCGAGGTGGCAGGGGATTATGTTGACAAATAGACTGCTCAAGTAAATTTGAAGAATTCTGAATTTTATCAAGTCATAGAGATTTTGGGGATTATGTTGAGAAGTAAATGCAATTTTAAACAAATTACAAAGTCCTTTTCTTTATTTTCGGGGGCTTTTCATCCCATCTTCGTACTTTTGATACAGCAAAATTGAGTTCTTATAGATTTTCCTTTTAAAAGGGTCACCATATTAAATTAGGGTTTCTTATATCTTACAAATGTTGCAAAACACTAATATAATTGAACGTAATTATAACATGATTCTATTTGTTATTAGTATCTACGCGATATTCCAAGACATCTAGGTAACGCAATTTTCACTGCAGTAAAAACGAAAGCACTAGTTAGTGGGCTTAAAGTTTCTCTTTGTTCATGAGCAAAAATGTAATATATGCAACCAATACTGTTGTTAGAATCATTAGTGAATATTATCAGAACATTTGATAGTTGATGCATAATTGATAGGAACAACTTATTATTGCATACGCTGAGTCCTTTACGTGTAGAAAAATTGATAAGAATTTTTGCAAGTCATGAGGAGTAAATTCTTCCAGTTTGTAATGGAATACATACATTTACTAAAATCCGCCGTAAACCTAAATGATTTTGTACAGGTAACAAAAATATTTTGTTTCTTAAAGAAATTAATGTTTGAAGGAGTGGTCACAGAAATTGACTTGGCAGTGCTCATCCTTGTTCCTATCTTAGATTCTGTATTCCAATTTTTATTAGTGGCGAATGAAAAACACTGATCATCTAACGTTTTTGTTAAATCAGCAACATTTGCTCGATAATCTAAATTTAGCCTTTTCTCAGACATGCTGTTTTCAAAAAGTCACTGTTATTATTGTTCGTCTTATGGATGCCGAACTTTAATAACTTCTTTATAAACTGTCATAGTTGTAACTATAGCAACTACGAGGATAGCCGTTTATCTTTCGCGAACTGGCAACATGGTTCGTGTTGCCTCCGATCTGATGATTGCATCGTGAAGTTTGACATTGTTGACGCTAAATAGAAAAACATTTGCTCGATAATCTAAATTTAGCCTTTTCTCAGACATGCTGTTTTCAAAAAGTCACTGTTATTATTGTTCGTCTTATGGATGCCGAACTTTAATAACTTCTTTATAAACTGTCATAGTTGTAACTATAGCAACTACGAGGATAGCCGTTTATCTTTCGCGAACTGGCAACATGGTTCGTGTTGCCTCCGATCTGATGATTGCATCGTGAAGTTTGACATTGTTGACGCTAAATAGAAAAAGCTAATGTAATGAACAAAGTATGGCATTTCGATTCATATTTGGTAAAAATAATCTATTTTTGCTAAAGAAAATATAAAGAATTTTATTTTATCTCATTTTTATTGAAACATGCAGATATAAAGTAATTAAGACAAAGTATACATATCTAGTGCGATATTTTCTCAAAATTTAATTTGAAAATGATACACTTTCAAAACTAATAACAAATGTTAATTAAAAGCTTTAAAAAAATTAGTATTTTTTAACTTGACTAATAGTAATGCATAATCAGTCTGTTATTTCTATAAGCAGATATTTAGACAAGATATATAAACAAGTAATTGGAAAGAGATAGATTTCAAATCCATATTCAGCTTATAGTAAAAATTCGATATGCTTTTAATACATATTTCGTCAATATTATTAAACATGATAATAACCTATGCAAGGGTGTTAGCCGTTCATATTTCGGGAACTGGCAACACTGTTAGTGTTGCCTCCGATCCGATGATTGCACCGTGAAGGTTATCAATTTTGTCAATATATTTACCTTGACAGTTTTATTATCCGGTCGCTATTTCTATTGTTGACAGTAACTTGCAAATTTTATGTCAGCGGTAAAATGGAATTAACTCGAGAACATAGTCGTGCAATTATTTTTCATAACTTTCGGCGTTGATTATCTCAACAAGAATGCATCGACGAGCTGAATTCTTTATATGGGAATGCAGCACCATCGAAACCTACAGTATATCGTTGGTATAGTGAGTTAAAACTTGGACGGCGTTCTTTGGACGATGAATTTCGTGAAGCTCATCCAACAAATGTTGTGTCGGAAAACATTAATGCAGTGTTTGAATTGATAATGCAAAACCATCATGTGACATACCGTGAGATCGAGGCATCTCTAGGTATTAGTAACACCAGCGTGTATAAGATCCTGCATGAACATTTAGCCGTTAAGAAACTATGTTCACGTTGGGTACCACATAATTTGACAACCGCTCAAAAAATGACTCGCGTCGATTGGTGCCAAGAAATGCATAAATAATACAATGGAGGTGCTTCAAAAAACATTTATAAAGTCGTCGCAGGTGATGAATCTTGTATCTATACGTATGAGCTCGATAGTAAACAGCAGTCGACTGTGTGGGTGTTCCAAGATGAGCCACAACCAACAAAAGTTGTTTGCGCTCGAAGCACATCAAAACGAATGGTCGACTATTTTTTCAGAAAAACCGGTCACGTTGCAACCGTGCTTTTAGAGAGTTGTAGAACAGTCAATTTCCAATGGAACACATCTATTTGTTTGCCAAAAGTTTTTGAAGAAATAAGGAAAGCAAACTAAAAACGTCAGATCATTCTCTATCATGGCAATGAATTAATGAGCCATCTGCCGTACAATCCTGATCTAGCACCCTGTGATTTTTTTTTGTTCCCACAGGTGAAGAATAAACTTCGTGATCAATGGTTTTCTACGTCGGAAGAGGCAGTTGAGGCATTCAAACGAATGCAAAAGTGCACTGATTTTCAAGGAGAATATTTTGAACAGCAATAAAACTATTTTCAATAATAAATTTTTTTTTTGTTTTGCCTACTACTTTCCAGTCTAACTTGACTTGTACTTCCCTTGTAAATTATATTTTGTCTGAATTCATTTAGTAAAGTGAACTATTCCTATAAACTAAATTTATTTTAATAATAAATATCTTGTTTAAGTTATCTGATGTTTTGACTATGAAGAGCATTAATATGTAGCTCAAAAATTTATTATTGTCGCATTAGTCATGTATGTTTATAGCCAGTATTAAATAATTTACCATTTCTTCTGACATTCGAAAACAGTCATCAGTCAGTAAAATGCTAGATGGGGCGCTAGAATAAATTTAGATCTATTAGACGTATAAGATTACAGTTCAGTTCGCTAGAATCGAGACGAAGTTCTTTAAAATTCAATTATGTATATAGTAATGTTGTAAATATGAATATACATCACAGCAATTACAAAAGTATTCATGTATACAATACAGCAAATAACATGTAAATGCAGAAAATAATTCATCACTTTAAGAATGTTAAACTACTTGTTCTTTAAATAGGGTCTTCGCTACATGCCGAACTGACTTCGTTGAAACTCGACGTGACGCCGAAGACGCTCAGCGCCGTGTCTATGTGATTTAAGTCGCCGGTTTATTAGTGGTTCGTGAATAGTGAGTGCGCCCTTTCCTTAACCCCCTTTTGGCCCTTAATTATACTAGTGCAATAAGGTGGTTAATTGATAATGACATTTTTATTAATTGAACATTTCTTTTTAATCAATTTTAATTTGAGACAACCATTTGTTACGTTTCAAGGCTGCAAGTTTATTTGTTTTCTTTGAAAATTCGTTCAGCAGTTTATATTTTTACAGCTACAAAATAATAATGGTGTATGATTTATATTATTTGCTAGAGTGTAGTTTCATAATAGAAATGTATGTCGATAATATTGAATTTTCTATTTAATTAAATTATAAATAAATAAAAGTATTGTATGTTAAAATATAAAATCGTTCTAGTTTCTTAATGTGATAGTTCTTGTTTTCCTTTAATGATGTATAAATTTTATTAAATCAAGTTGAAATTAATCAATAATCTATTGATTTCTCTAGTATCATAAATTTTTTCATAACATCAATTAGTTTTAGCAATATACCGTTGAGTCGATTGATGGTATGTACTTGCTTTAATTTTAACTTTGTCCTACATAACCCAAAACACAAGTAATATGTGTATATATATATATATATATATATATATATATATATATATATACAGATCCTTCGCCAAGCGGAAGACCTATATACAAAATTACATTTTTTGCTAAAAAAAATACAACTATTATGGTTCTTAGATATTTAATATTCTTATGACCTAATTATTGAGAATAAAAATTCTTTTCGGGATTAAGTTTATAATATATAACCTAATTTTAAACAATATTTATTTAAAGAAAAATATATTGTTTTTGTATTTAGTATTATATACGAATATCTTTAATAATATCAATCTAAATTTGAAAAAGATATACTTCATGTATAATGGATTAATTAATAAATGCAATAAAGCTATGTCAATGAACAAATAGCTGTCCAATTAAAAAAAATAACCAATAAACATTTATTCAATTAAAATTTAATTGTATAAGTATGTACGAAAGAATACTTATTGGTTTAAAGTCGTTAGGATGCTTTAAAAATAATATAGACTACATTTCAATGTTTTGTTGTTTGAGTTTAGAACGCTGTGTTGTGTTTTATATAAAAGTGGGCATATAAAGACGAAATAAATTGTTGTGCTTGTATTAACAGAAATGAGTGGATATCGCAGTTATGTAAGTAAATTGAAGTAATTAATTGTATTTTAACGTAGTTAGATAGTTTGTTTATGTTTTTATCTAGTCGAAAAAGTATTTAAAAAATAATATTTAAGTTGTACTGCTTTCTCATAACCTTTTACTTTACAACTATTGAGATTCGCTAGACGGCCGGATATTTTTACATCTCAAGATTGTAACTGAAGTGGTAGTAAGTCGCATTCATTCTGAACTATTTTAAAATAAAATACATGGTATGTAAACGTTAGGGTCAAGTATTATTTTTTTTATATTTCATAACGTGCGCTATAGTGTAATAGTGGTAATGAATGTATCTTTACTTTTAAACCATTAGATATCATCAGGTTTATAGCAATTTGTAGTAACAATTATTTACATTAATTAAGAGTTAGTAGAGTAACAGACATGTCAATAGATTGTTAACATGAAGAAAAAGATGAAAACGAAGATATCCAAAATGGTAAAGAAAATTATTTACATTTAATACTTATTTTAATGCTAATAGAAAACAGGCATGTGCATTTTAAGTATAAACTGATGAAATTGAATTTACATTATCTTAATAAAATCTCAAATATATAACCTTCGTTTCTTAAGTATATTTTAAATTCTCAGATTAAGAGAAGATTACTAAAAGTGTATACAACGTGTACATAAAGTATAAAACGAATTGGTTTTGGAATATGAGAGATTGGATAACTTAACTTAATTTTTTTCTAGTATTTCTGCTCAAATAAATATTTTTCGACGTTCGTAATCTTCTTAAGAATATATGTAAATAGTAGTAAAGGGCGTTTCAAATTTCGCGGTTTTTTTAAAGAATAAATAAAACACATAATTTGCATTCACTTTCAAAAACTCTTTATTGGTAATTGAAGTATCAGTTATGACATTTATATCCGGAAAATAATATCTGCCAAATGTCCTCCTCTTGCAGCTCCACAGACGTCCACACTTTTTTTAACATTTTCAATAACATTTTGATATGATTGAGGCTCTATCGCACCTATGACACGAATAATTTCATCTTTCAAAGCAGGAATTGATTGTGGATTCCTTTTATAAACTTGACTTTTCACATAACCCCAAAGAAAGTAGTCTAACGGTGTCAAATTACATGATCTTGGTGGCCAATTAACATCATCGTTTCTTGAAATTACACGTCCAGGAAATTTTTGTCTCAAATCAATTGATTCGTACGCAAAGTGAGGTGTAGCGCCATCCTGTTGAAACCATCCTCTAGATCAATATTCATTAATTCAGGCCACAAAAATTCGGTTATCATCCGACGATATCGATCACCATTGACACTTACAGCTTCACCAGCAGCATTTTCGAAGAAGTAAGGTCCAATTACACCACCTAACCATAATGCACACCAAACAGTAACTCGTTTAGGATGCATAGGTTTCTCATGAATAATTCGTGGATTTTCCTCACTCCAGATACGGCAATTTTGTTTATTAACATAGCTACCAAGTTCAAAATGTGCCTCATCGGAAAACATTATTTTTTGAGAAAAATCAGCTGGTTGTTCATTGATGAAATTGACAATTGAACGACGTTTTAAATGATCTAATGGATTCAGTTCCTGTGTTATTTGAACCTTATATGCCTTCGGAGCTAAATCCTTGTGTAAAATACGCTACGTTGTTGATCCACTAAGTCCAAGTTGTTGTGAACGGCGTCTAATGAACATTTTAGGATCTTCAATAACAATTTCCCGAACCAAACCGACTGTACGACTGTATTTTTCACTTTTTTGATCTTCCACCGATCCGATCTCTTGAGATTTTTTAATAATTCGATCAATAGTGCTTTCAGATGGACGATTATGTAAACCATAAAATTCACATAATTTTCTAAAAACTTTTTGCACAGAACGCTGATTTTCATAAAATAAATCAACAATTTGAACGCGTTGTTGTACCGTGTACGAAGCCATTTTTATAAATGTCATACATCACGCTTTTTAAATGCCCACTTACCCAGACAAATTCAGTGCGCCATCTATATTTTATTTATTCTTAAAAAAAACGTGCAATTTGAAACAGCCTTTATATTAAAGGAGTGTCATTGGGCACCTGTTATCGCATGTCGATAATTGTCTTATAGCGCAAGTTTTATTGTATTAGTTTTTCTAATTTGCTCTTTTTATTTTTTGTGATGGTTGGCAATACACGATGATATTTGACAATTGAAAATCTAAATTTGTCAATTTATATGATAATTTGGACTTATTAAATTTAACGTACAATGAATGAGAATTTTTCGTATATTCCACCTGAAATTAGAAACTGCTGAAGACACCGAATATAATTTACTTTCTTGTAAATATCGTATCAATTATGAAAAGCAGTTTATGAAATTGAAAGAACTATAAAAAGAAAATAAATAAGTTATACGGAAAAAGTTTTATCTGCACACTTTCAATGGCAATATTTTAAATATGTTATTTACTACATGAATATTGAATCGTGTGTGATTTGCATTAGATAGTTCGACTTCACATTTTATGACGTTTGGATTTGATATGAAATTTCAGTTGACTACTCTTGGAAAACTAAATCGCACTGGACTAAAATATTATATTTGCTTTTTAAACTCTGAATTAGCAAATGAAAAATATATTGTCAGTTGTTAGTATCAAAGTTTGCACTATTTCATTATTCATATTTTGTTAACACGAGTATGACTTTAAATATGATTTCTAAGCACTGAGAGCGCGGAGTTAAATGACAATTATACAGTAGCGCATATAAACAAAAATACAATAACATAAGTACGATGACGATGTTCGTGCTGTTAAAATAATGATTATATGCGAGCAATAATAATTTTGCTTACACATTTACATTACTATCGGAATATATCTGTAAGTAAATTGTTCAATAACATGTGTTTTTCCTTATATTTGCTTATATTTGTAATGCTTCGAAAATAATGCTCATTGGCTTTTTGAGTGCAGAAAAGAACAATTAAATAACGAGAATATAGGACTAGAAAAGATGATACACGTTCATGTTATGAGGCTTATTAAAGCTATTTATATATTTTATTCTTTGTCTATATATTCTCTCTTTTATCTGTTCATAAAAACTTCATTAGATGCCTGAATGAGATCAATATTTACTGTAGAACTACACCAGTATGTACTTGCTTTTTTATTCCTTCTGGTATTCCATATAGATGATTCCAATTTATTTATTTAGTAAACTGTCCAGAAAATTCATTGTAGCAAAATTTTTGGTTCTTGTAATTGCAAAGGAGAAATTTTCAATTACCGTAGGGTGTCATGCCACTAATTTAAATAAGTTCAGTGATGAATTTTAGCACATTGGGTTCTTTTGGTGTTATAACAAGCTTTTCAACACGTATCATCAAAATTTTCATAATTGCAGTTCTAACTAGATTGTCATCTCATTGGAAGTTATACTAACACACAATCTTTGATCCAAAAAATCTTATTTCATTTCTTTCCATCTTAGATATATAGTCATTAAACAATAATGGATGTGCTAGTCAAAATTATTTATAAACAATGAAATTAAGCAACCCTTTTGAAATTAGAAGGAAGTATTACCAAAAATATAAAAAAAAGTGAATAAATAATTTTTTTTTTTCACCCAATGGACAAAATAATAGGTGTACACATTTAACATAGATATATTTTCTTTATTTACTGAAAACGTTTCACAAATTAATGCTAAAATTCAATATGCTCAATCATCGTACGGGAGCTATCTGCACAAAATCCGTAATAATTTTTAGAGATTGTCTATAATTTTTCTTTATTGCTGTGGTGAGCATTTGCTAAACGCTGCTTAGCAATTGCCGACAGGTTCTATTGGATTTAGACTGGGCTGGCCGCTGGATTTTTTAAATCTTTTTCCTTGAATTTTCACTAACCTAGCTGTACAGTCATGTGTACGAAAATAGCAGTTGTCTTAAATTTTCTGAAATATCCATTTATACGTTAAAGAAAAGAAATTCAACTTTATTGAACTTTTTATTCCATGTTATATGACTATAACAATAAATAAATAGGTTTCTTAATACCAAACAGAAAATAAAACTGTTTATAGTCTAGGACCAACAAAATAATTGTACATTAAAATAGCCAAAATATTAACCAAATATCATTTTTACTTAGTTAATTGGATTGAAACACTTAATATTTTGTTGCCTGTCCTTTATTATTTATCACCTCTTGACACCTGTGAGGCAACGAGTTCACCAGTTGCCTATATGTCTCTGCTGAAATTGATTGCCATTCAGCTTGGCCTATTCTCAGCAGATCGCCACAGATCTCCACTGTATCTGCTTAGCAGCAGATACAGTCTTTTTCAACTCAACCCATAAATTTTCAAAGAAGTTTAAGTATGGCGATTGTGCCGGCAAACCCAAAACGCGAACGTTATTATCAGGAAATCATGTTTTCGCTTTACGAGAAACATGCTTCGGATCGTTATCCTGCATATACAACCTTCTTAATGGCGTTTCTCCCTCTGCATATGGTAGAAGTACAGTTTGTAATACGTTCACAGACATCAGCATTCACTATGTCTTCTATCATGCCACGAAAACATTCCCCACAGCATGATACTTGAGCCTCCGAATCTTTTTAGTGTACTGAGGTTGAAATACTGTCAATGGTGGTCTTCGTTAGTGTTATTGGTGTGCACCGGAATTAAAGAAAAACTATTTTCAATTCATCGGGCCACAGTATATTACGCCTCTTTTTTTTTCATTCCATTGCACGTGTTCATGAGCAAACGACAATCTACTTTGTATTTGCCTTTTATTTAATAATGGTACCTTCCCAGGCCTTCTTGTACCCAATTTTCCTTGAATCGATCTTCGTCTAATAGTAGAGGTACTTATACAAAGATGTAATTCACTTTTAATTGCAGTTGAACTTACGAACGGTGTCTTCTTTGCACAAGTTATAATGTTTATGTTTTTTCTAGGGCTAGTGGTATACTTTCTTTTGCGAATGGGAGGATCAAATTTTCCAGTACGCGAAGATCACTACTTATCGTTATACCTGTAATTGATCTCAGTAACCAAACTCTGTATCAGGAAAACAACCCCATATCTGAATATTGCCTCCTTTGTGTTTAATTGTTTTTTTCATCAAAACCGAACGTACGAGAGAGCGTTTTTATATTCGCGGAATGGAGGACAAGGGGTGAAAATAAAAAAACCAAATTATTTTTCTTTTTCAATATATTCACCTGCAAGACGGATACATTTTTCACATCTTTCAATTAATTTATTTATACCCTCATAAAAAAATGATTTCTCTTTATCTGCAAAATACGCCGAAACTGCCTCCTTGACTTCATCATCGGCAGTAAATTTTTTACCCCGCAGCTCTTTTTTCATTTTCGGAAACAGGTAATAATCACTCGGGGCCAGGTCTGGGCTGTAGGGTGGGTGATTCACAATTTCGAAACCCACCTTATGCAGGGCAGCTAACGCAACGCGGCTCTTGTGGACGGGCGCGTTGTCGTGCAAAAGCAGAACACCTTTTGTCAATTTTCCCCGTCTTTTCTCTTTAATGGCTTCTTTTAGTCGCTCTAATATTGAAGCGTAATATTCTCCGGTTATAGAAACACCTTTATCTTTATAATCAATCAATAATATTCCTTCCGAGTCCCAAAATACCGTTGCCATGACTTTCCCAGCTGATTGTGACACTTTAAATTTCTTGAGAGGTGCTGTGCCCTTTTTATGCCACTGCATGGAGTCTTGTTTGGACTCAGGTTCATAATGATGAACCCAAGTTTCGTCTCCAGTAACAATTCCACTCAATACACCATCCTTGTCTTCATTACAGAGGTCCAAAAATGCACGCGAACACTCTATACGCTGTTGTTTTTGCGGCGGCGTGAGCATTCTCGGCACCCATCTTGCGCTGACCATAGACATGCCGAGATGATCGTGTAGGATTTTAAAAATTGTTGTATCGGATACTCCAACCATTTCTGCGAGTTGTTTCTTCTTTAGTCGAGCATCTTCGAGTACAATTTGTTCAACTTTTTGGATAAGTGCTGGTGTGATCACCTCAATGCTCCTGCCCGGCCTCGGGTCGTCTTCAAGGGATTCCCTTCCTTGTTTAAATAAACTATGCCGCTTGTACACCATGGTTTTTCCTGGACAAGAGTCGCCGTAAACTAATGACATCTCATTCATTATGGTCGCGACTGATTTTCCTTGCCTGGTAAGGAACTTTATAACGGCACGATATTCGATTTTTTCCATATTTCACTTTTCACTCCTGATTATGTTACTTGATTGACGATAGCTCAAAGACTAACTGTCTAATAACAATGAAACTTCGTATTTATACTAATCATGAGTCGCTGCACAGGCCACGCCCCCAATGCGCCTACTCACCCCTCTACAACCCGCTCATTCCGCGAATATAAAAACGCTCCCTCGTATTAATTTTTTTCTTGTCAAACTATAAAATATTTCTAGTTATTTTATTCCTTCTGAATTTCTTCATTCTAAATGAGTATCAGGAAATAGTTGATCTTTTATTACGTTTTGGGGTGAATAAAAGGCGTTTTTCTTACAGTTCTAGTTAAAACTTAATTTTCTATTGATTACGTGCGTTGTGTAACATGTATATTTGATTTCTTGAATTTCAATCTTTTTTTCAATTTTAGCGCTTGGTTATTATCGTGTCCTATTATATAACCTTTACTTTCCCTACTTTCCTTCATCACTAAGGTTGATATATAACCCCTTTCCACATTAACTTTCGTAATTCTGTATACGCAGTGTACATTTTGGTTCTCAACGGTACAGATCGCGTACTGAGTTTGTTTTCGTACGGGTATTTTTCGCCGTGGTTTACCAGGTGCGACACTTTGCAATTATCTGACGATGATGACAACTTAGTTGTCGAAATGCGTATACAGAATTACGAAAGTTAATGTGGAAAGGGGTTATACATACTCGTATATCAACCTTAGTGATTAAGTTAATCAATCACAGGCTTCATCAAATTCAACTACTTTCCTTCATTGGTATTTCCCAGGTATGATAGTATATTCATTCGTTTAGATGATTTTAATTGTCCCCTAATCAACAAATATAATACAAACTTTTAAATTCTGTTTTCAGATATATGTACATATATCTAATATTCCTTCCGCCACTGCTGTTTAATTTTAAAAAGCAATAGATTCAATTCTATGGCCTGTTAACTGAAGCGTTTGAACTACATTTTTGGAGTCTAATATTATTCTTCCTATTGCTTCAAAATGCTATTGTAGTTTCTGGTAGGAAAGTATATATATACTTCTATTTAATTTAAATAATTAATTCGTCCAAGACATCAGGCTTTCATGTTTTGTTTTTGCAACATCTGTATACGCAAGCGTTTTAGGGTCTCCCTCATTGTTTTGTATATCATTTTATTGTGTTACCATTATACTGCAGAAAATGTATTCGAATAAGATCAATAAAAACATAATATTCAAATTTAGGAGGTACATTAGTTTCTATATCATCTAGATCAGATGCATTTGCAAAGACCTTAATAAGCGGAGGTTATTTTATATTTTAAGAAAAAAAGGTGTATTATGTCTAGCATTCTCAAAATTAATATAACAGCGTTCTATTTTAATTAAATTAAATAAACGCTAAAGGAAGAAATACAGTTCTAATAGTTTTTCCAAATGCTAATTCTGCAAGTGGAGAGCTATTCTCGTCAATGTTAGAAATGTAATACTTAACTGTGGTATTATCATCTATGTATATACAGTATTGCGCAAATTAATGGAATCATGACTATTTTTCTAGTTTTCTGCATGTGGCAACATTGTTAGGTCAGTTCTGACAGTAGTTTTATGTCAAAAAAACATAACCTATATCACTGGGAACACATTATACCGTTATTCAGTGCGTTTTAGAGAGTTTGTTCACATATACTCTTTCAAAGTTCAAAATTTGATTTATATTGTGCGTGCTTTTACCGGTTGTTCGCGATATGGATATCATGCCCAGAAAACGTGAGAAGATTGTGACATTAAGTGAGCACACTTCAATGACACAGAGAGATATTGCTCAGGAATGTGGCGTTAGTCAAGGAGCAGTAAGCAAGATCCAAAAGCAAAAAAAGAATACCAGAATAGTTGAAGTGAAACGATCGGGAAAATGTGGGAGAAGGAGGAAGATGACACCCTCGGATGTCACTTTTTTTGGTCAGAAATAGCAAGCTGAACCCAAGAAAAACTAGTTTTGAACTACAAAAAGACTGGACGACGTTGGAGTAAAAGTGCATGACTCGACAGTTCGTAGGAAACTTTTAAAGTCTGGAAGAAAAGCCATTCGACCACAGAAGAAGCAACTCCTCACTCAGCGAATGATGAAGCAGAGGCTTATTTGGACCAAGAAATATGCCGGATGGAATGATGGAGACTGGAGAAAGGTGTTGTTCTCAGACGAGTCCCATTTTTTGGGGCAGGGGCAGGGATAAAAATTTGTGAGAAAAAGTGGAGATGAAAAACTCACTGCAGCTCATATCGATCAGACTGTCAAACATCCTGCAAAGAAGATGTTTTGGGGATGTTTTTCGTACATGGGGACTGGATCGCTGGTGCCTATAGAAAGCATAATGAATAGTGAGAAATATAAAGAGCTACTGGATAAGTATTTGGGAAAAGATCTAAAGAAATGTGAGCCAAATGGAGGTGCAATTTTCCAACAGGACTCAGCTCCATGCCACAAATCGAAGGTTATGGTCAAATATTTCAAGGAAAAAGGAATAACTCTCGTCGACTGGTCTGGCAATTCTCCAGACTTAAACCCAATTGAAAATCTGTGGGCCATTTGTAAGGCTAGGTTACATAAAATGGACTGTACAACGAAGACAAAATTGATAAAAGCAGTAATTCGGGTGTGGTTTCGGGACGAGAAAATAAAGGAAAACTGTCAAAAATTAATAGATTCCATGCCGAAAAGAATTCAGGCTGTCATCGCAGCCAAATGAGGGCATATCTCTTATTAAATTACTAGTAATTTATAATTTTATACCATCTCATCGTGATTATATGACAAATAAACGGTTTTCTTAGTTATATTGTGTTTGATTCCATTAGTTTGCACAATCCTGTTCTATGAGGAAATAGGGATTAACATACAATACATACATAGATTCTCTTTTTTTGTTATTTGCTTCTTGTTAACTTTTAATAGATTAACAATTAATATACACTGGTTATATATATTACAGTTTTATATAATTATATCAGAGGAAATATAAGTAATCTAGATAATAATACTAATAATAAATTGACCTTCATAATTATCACACTGCGAATAAATATATTAATTATAAAAATCCCTTTAATTATATTATAGTTTTAAGGCAGTTGTTTACACTCATTAGTATACGCTGAATATCTTAAACTAGTACATTGATAATCACAAAAGCCATCGTATGTGATATTTGCTATTTTTGTTAGATAGGAAGGCAATTATAACAGTTATCTGTAAATATAAATAAATTTTAGTTGAAACTAATGTTTTTTTTTAAAACATGGTTTTAAATATTGAAAAACCAAATTTCGTTATTGACGTTCTCTACATGTGGCACGTCGACTTCTTTTATTTTATTAATTCAGACTATTTACAATGAAATAATTCGTATAAGAGGTTGGTCAAAGAAAATAAAAGAAAAGGAGTTTTCGAAAAGAATTACGTATTCATTCTGGTACACTCGCTGTTTTTTTATATGTTTGTAAACATTCGATCAACAATATGCATATGATTTCTTTTGATCATCCGAGCTGGAGCTGCGTCTCTGACACTGCTGTTTAATTTCGTAGTGAAAACGTCTTTCGTTCTCTTTGTATATCATCAGGATCGTTGTTGATGAACACTTTGTATAAACTCAGAAAACGTTAATCAATTTTCAGGATTCACTGGTAAGTTTTGATGTCAAATTTCCACAGTCCCCCTATATCTGACACACAAATAAGTCGACATATTTTATCCTTTGATAACCAGTCCGACTACATAGCCAACTTAATGGAAACCCATCTAACTTTAATTAATTACTTTCTCCTGTCATTGTCGACGTTTTTAAACGAACGATAAATTTTTTATTTCCATAACCAAAGTTCTGATTTGGATACGTTATTGATAAAACCTTCGTTGTTTGGTCGCATGGACGCAATTCTTTTAAAAATTCTTTTACTTTCCTAAATTCCCAAACCAGTTGAGTTGTAGGCTTTTCTTTGTTTTGTCTAATACTAATATCGCATTAAGACATACCGTTTAAAGTAAGAGTACACATTTCACTCTCACCATCATTTAGCACAAAAACTTAATACCAAAGACTATCTAATCCGAAGAACTTTTTCCACATCTGAACCTATTTTACCATTCCAAGAATTAAAACCTTACCTTAAACTTTCATCTGTTAGGACTTTATCGAGGTTACAATCTACTTTGTACAGGAAAACGAAAACCAATAATTAAGTCCGATTACAAGAAAGGGGTAGAGGTAAAATTTGCATACAAGATTATTTGTCGGTAAAAGATCATTCTTCGAAATCTCTATAAATATAAATAACAGGCAAACATCAAGAATCAACGAAATTTTTAGGTACAATTAGACAAAGAGATTAAAATAGAAACAGCGAGTGCTAAGAATCAGATAAATTTAAAAGAGGTGAATTGTTTAAATCTAATTGATCATTAAGAAACGTAAGGTGTAACAAATTCAATTCTGTTACCCATGACCAATTAAATTTAAACAATTCATCTCTTTTAAATTTATCTTAATTCTTAGCACTCACTATTTCTATTTTAATCTCTTACTCTAGTTGTATCTAATAATTTCATTAGTTCTTGATGTTTCCCTGTTATTTATATTTATAGAAATTTCGAAGAATGGTTTTTTGTCGACAAATAATCTTGTATGTATATTAGGGTGGAGCGAAAACTTCTTTTTTAAAATTTAGTTTTTCCTGTATTAAAAATCGATGCTCTAAATACTTAAAGGTGCAGAGAAACAAATCTTATCGTCCTAGGTCAACGTCTTGAAGTGGCGCACAAGACTTTAATTTGTGGAACATTATCATTTATAAAAAAGTAAAAAGTGCGGTTTAAAATTGTTTTTTATTCAATTAATTCAAACAGCACAAACACATAAAGCATATTTAATACAAAAACAAAAGTCATAGTAGCCATTTCAATATATAAACGAAGAATCCTATTGGCGTAAGTTAGCCAGCGAGGTGTGCTAATTTCCCAGGGTCTCTTTCAGCTAAACTTGGTGAAACTAAACCAGACAAAATGGAAGAACAAATCTCGTAAAGATATTTCTTGTTTTCAGTGCTTAGCAACTTCATATTAATATTCGGCAATTCTGCAGGAATCGCTTTAAAAGCTTGTAACTTAAAATCAAGGCACTTGAGGAGGTTTTTAGCTATAGCTCCAGAAAAGCTATTATGACCTGCTGTGTTTCCATCAAGACTTGAAAACAAATGGCCCAGTGGTAATTCATTTGCAATAAGTAATGTAATAAGCACATAAACCGTTGCAATAGCCTTTTTAAATACGAGGGATTGTAGAGGGGTGAGTAGGCGCATTGGGGGCGTGGCCTGTGCAGCGACTCATGATTAGTATAAATACGAAGTTTCATTGTTATTAGACAGTTAGTCTTTGAGCTATCGTCAACCAAGTAACATTATCAAGAGTGAAAAGTGAAATATGGAAAAAATCGAATATCGTGCCGTTATAAAGTTCCTTACCAGGCAAGGAAAATCAGTCGCGACCATAATGAATGAGATGTCATTGGTTTACGGCGACTCTTGTCCAGGAAAAACCATGGTGTACAAGTGGCATAGTTTGTTTAAACAAGGAAGGGAATCCCTTGAAGACGACCGGAGGCCGGGCAGGAGCATTGAGGTGACCACGCCAGCACTTATCCAAAAAGTTGAACAAATTGTACTCGAAGATGCTCGACTAAAGAAGAAACAACTCGCAGAAATGGTTGGAGTATCCGATACAACAATTTTTAAAATCCTACACGATCATCTCGGCATGTCTAAGGTCAGCGCAAGATGGGTGCCGAGAATGCTCACACCGCCGCAAAAACAACAGCGCGTAGAGTGTTCGCGTGCATTTTTTGACCTCTGTAATGAAGACAAGGATGGTATATTGAGTGGAATTGTTACTGGAGACGAAACTTGGGTTCATCATTATGAACCTGAGTCCAAACAAGACTCCATGCAGTGGCATAAAAAGGGCACAGCACCTCCCAAGAAATTTAAAGTGTCACAATCAGCTGGGAAACTCATGGCAACGGTATTTTGGGACTCGGAAGGAATATTGTTGATTGATTATAAAGATAAAGGTGTTTCTATAACCGGAGAATATTACGCTTCAATATTAGAGCGACCAAAAGAAGCCATTAAAGAGAAAAGACGGGGAAAATTGACAAAAGGAGTTCTGCTTTTGCACGACAACGCGCCCGTCCACAAGAGCCGCGTTGCGTTAGCTGCCCTGCATAAGGTGGGCTTCGAAATTGTGAATCACCCATCCTACAGTCCAGACCTGGCCCCGAGTGATTGTTACCTGTTTCCGAAAATGAAAAAAGAGCTGCGGGGTAAAAAATTTACTGCCGATGATGAAGTCAAGGAGGCAGTTTCGGCGTATTTTGCAGATAAAGAGAAATCATTTTTTTATGAGGGTATAAATAAATTAATTGAAAGATGTGAAAAATGTATCCGTCTTGCAGGTGAATATATTGAAAAAGAAAAATAATTTGGTTTTTTTATTTCCACCCCTTGTCCCCCATTCCGCGAATATAAAAACGCTCCCTCGTATGTTTCCAATAAAGCAATGACTCCATTTTTATATCTTGTGTTGACAGCCCTTCCATCACATCCGATTGCCACCAAAGATGAATTACATTTATACTTTTCATGAAATAAGGCTACAATATTCCTTATAGTATTAGCTGCTTTTCCTGAATCTATTGTGAAATGTCCAATATATTCAGAATTTGTTCTTCGGTAATAGTCTTACGCTGTGTCTTATTTTTATTTGAAGTTATAATTAAAGTTTTGTCTTTACGACCATCAAAATAAATAGAAGTCAGAGGTTTTTCATTGCTAATAGAGTTCAACTGCTTTGGAACCTTTTTCCTTTCTTGACGCATTTTACTACGATCTATTACGCTTGATGAGTTTTCCGCATCTATAATGTTTAAATCAACCATTACTGCGTTTACAATAAATGCTGCAGATCGATCTGAAACTCCAGCCCTGTCACAAGCTGTAGCAAGGCTTTGGAACTTTTGTATCGCCTGCTCATTTCCCTTTTCATTTGCTCTTTTATGAACTTTTCCTTTTCCTTCTTTAAAGTAAAAACCATCTTGCTCTGATTCTGATGTTTCACTTGAAGTACTACTGCATAACCGATGTAATTCTGACATAGACGAAGAAGTACTTGAAGTCATGTTTTTTTGAACGAATTGATCATATTTTCTCGTTCGAACTGCATTGCATCTTATAGATTTTGTTGTCAAGATATCCACACAGTCAATATACATTCTACGCTCATTTCGTTGGTCCTTTAAAAACTTTTCCTCTGCTGGAAACACATTTACATATGTTTCTGGACGCGCATTTACATGTTGCGATGTCAAATTGTTTTTGAGGTTCCTTTAAGAAATTTTGTTTTTGACTCGGCTGCGCAGTATCTTCATATTTTTGTATTTGTTGTAATAGAAAATCAATCTTGCTAAGATTTGTTGATAACTTATTATAGGAATCCATTTTCCATATTTGTTCAATATCAGTAGCAATTATTTCACATATGCACTTAATTGAAGGATCTTTTCGGTTGTTCAATTCAAGCATATCATTTTTTAGTTACAGGTAATATTCAATAATATCACAATGCGTAGGCAACACATTAGCACTTAATGTAATTGGTTTTCCAAATACAGAACAACACAAATTTTTCCTAGTTTTAGGCATTTTAATACTTTTAAATCTTTTTGGTAACGAAAATTTTACGTTTGATTAAGTTTTATAAACTTTTTTAACACGTTGCACTTCTAAATACTATGAAGAAACTGAAAGAAACTGATTAAAATTATACTTTATTTTATGCATGGGAACTTTGCTTTTGAGCAATAAACTTAAGTGTTGCGAACAGTTTTATTTAATGGTAGATAAAAAAGATTTTTAAATTGTACTTTTCTGCCTTTATATAAATTATGTTATTTTTCAAACTTCACCCTTCATGCGCCACCTCGGAATAAAGTCGCAGAGTCTTGTTATTTTGCATAAATAGAGCTTTCTAATAGGGTCATCAATTAACAATATTTTTTCGAACTTTAAAAAAAAATTTTTTGTTCATTTTCACTCCATCCTAATGTACATATATTCTTATTATTATTATTATATAATTAAATCCTATTGGATTTAATTATTGGTTTTCGTTTTGTTATATATAGAGGAGATTGTAACCTGTATTGTACTGACTCGATAATATTTATTCCTTAGTGTAATGGAATTTCCCAAAGTAACGACCTCAACAATCAACTATTTAAAAATTAAACGCCTTGGTGTACCTATGTTGGGTTTAAGTACATATAAGCTAAAAAAAGGAAATATCGTAATATTTAATTTGAGCAAGCATAAATTGTGTGAGTGATTTCGTAGTTATAATTTAAGAACTGGGCTGTTTTCTTTTACTCGTCTGCTTTTTGGTGGTCTCTGTTGCTGCATCGAAAATAAATTATCTCTATTGGTGTTTCAACATTAGAAAGCTCCGAGGAGTTGCTTATTAACTATGTTACGTGAAATGAATGATACGAATTGACATCTTTGTGTTCTATCAAGACCATTCCAATAGCATTCCAGCAGATTATTTTTACTACTGGTCTTGTGCAATCACGCTTTTCAGTTTTTTACGCAATATGCTTTTTAAATACTACTCGGGCTTATTACAAAGATATGCAAATATTTACCTATTTCTTTAAATAAATCAAATTTGATCGATATAATTAGTTTGCTTATAAAAATTGTTCTTAATGCTAGGTACTTTTTACGATTATTTGACGACGTAAAAAATAATGTTTAAATTAATAATTAAATAAGTACTTAATCTAAGTGAATATACCTAGTACGTCGATTTGGTTGAAAACTATACTGAACACACAGGATGTTACACGCCTTTCAACGTTGCTTCTTTGAGAATTAGCTAGATAAATACTTTATCACTTAAAATAGCGCAATTAGTGAATATATATTCTAAACAAAACATCCACAAGAATTCCTCCGCTTCGTTTGATCCCAAAATGTAATTTAGTTAATAATCTTGTCTTTCACATGGCAGTTTTGAGATCAGAAGTAATAATGTCGAGAGAAAATATATACGATAATATTTCATACAAGCAAATAAAGTTGCTGAACGCCATAAATACGTAGAGGATGTCATACCAATAATGTTCTAGTGATTGTGTTACGTTAATTACTAACACGCCAAAGTATATATGGGTGGGTCTTTTAAACGATTTTCTCTTAATATAGTTGTTGAGAGTTTAACGAGAATTATTACACGAATCTATGTAATTATAGATTATTATAGTGACGTTTTATGAAATTTCGACTTATTTTTGTTGTACTTCTATTAACAATAATAATAGTAGTGCTAACAGTATTCGCAAAATTATGTTATATGTGATATAGTTTTTTAAATATTCTTAAAGTTTTAACTAAGTGCAATTGAATTAAAACGGAATATAACACATATTTAAAAATAATAATTCAATAAATTTGTTTCATCAATGTTGCTTAGTAATATACATAAGTATAAATTGCCTTGATAAATTTTAGGAATGTATCGAGATCAAAAAATGCAAATAGAAATACAGCGTGTTTCAAAAAGAATATACGTATTACAAAGTATTATTTTGTTCAAACTATCAATAGCTGCGCCTCGACTCGGCTATTGGAGAAACGAATACATAGTCTAGTTTATTTAATAGCAGCTAGACGTCAGTTGTCTTCTGTTTTTCTTGGTAACCGTCATATGTTTAAAATTACTACTCCGCAGCAGAAATCACTTTGTGTTCTCGAGTTTGCGAAGTGCAATTCCGTGATTACAGTGCAAAGACGTTTCAGGTTGAGCTACCAAATTGATCCTCCGAATGGGTGGAACATTCGCAAATGGTATCGATAGTTTGTAGATACAGGATGTGTATGTAAAGGAAAGAGTCCTGTCCGCCCTCGTGTTTCTCAAGAAAATGTTGCACGAATTCAACTGCTTTCCAACGTAATCCTTCAAAATCAACTCGTCGTGCCAGTCGGGAGTTACAACTGCCTACAACAATAATTTGGCGTGTTTCGAGACATCGGTTGGTTATGAAGCCATACAAGTTACAGTTGTTACAAGCTCTGCGTCCTGATGACAAACGGAAACGTGCGGAATTTTGTATCGAGATTCATGATGTTTTTGACAATGATAACACTTTCGCACAACGCATCGTGTTCAGTGATGAAGCGACTTTCCATGTTAGTAGTCTGCTAAACAAACACAATGTTCGAATTTGGGGTCTACAGAACCCACATGCAGCCATTGAATATGTACGAGATTCGCCTAAAATCAATGTGTTTTGTGCGATATCCCGATCATCTGTTTACGGCCCATTCTTCTTTGATGGAAACACGATTAAGTGAATGAAACTCTACCGAACTGTTGGATTGGTCACCAAGGAGCTAGCGACTTAGCATGTCTCAGCTGGGCTCCACGGTGACTGGATTTGATACCCTGTGACCTCTTCCTGTAGGGTTTCGTTAAAGACAACGTTAATGTACCACCACTCCCACAGAACCTGGCAGTTGAAAAACCGGATCCGTTCTGCCATAACATCAGTGACAAAGGCCATGCTTGCTTAAGTATGGGAGGAATTTGAGTATCGATGTGATATTGTTCGTGTCGCTGATGGAGTACATATTGAACATCTGTAATCTGAACTTGAGAGGTTCGTAAATACATATGTGTGTAAAGTTTCATATTAGTATGTCTTAAAGTTTAATAAATACATATATGCATTCGAAATACGTATATTCTTTTTAAAACACCCTGTATTTTCGAAATTATTTCATTCAGGAATGTTATTTTTAATATTTCCTCAATTATTTTAACTAGTTTTTCATCCTCTCTATAAATTTTTATTTCACGTTTCTTAGAAGATGGCTGATATTTCATTTAAATTTATCAATGTTTTGTTGTTCATGTTTCAATATGTTAGTTTTTAATTAGTGTAAAAATAAAGAAATGCATACACAGAGACGAATATTTCACTAGTGTCGCCATTGTCTTTACAATGTTTTCTTTTTCTGTTTTCTATTTTTATATTACGAGAAATATTTTCAAAAAATTAATGTAAATTAATAAACTGAGAAGAAAATCTATGTATATACTGCATTCTTTTTTGAATGTTAAATATTGCTATTGCATATATTTAAAAAACGAAGATTCATAGATCCATTGGGCACAAGGGCACTATAAAAGTTTATAATATGGCGCAATCGATTTTTCTGTGACAAAAGCAGTGTAGATTGATATGTGCACAAATCTACATTATGAGGATGGTCCCATAGCTACCCGGACAGATTTAGACATGGCAGTAGTTGTTTGAAAAAATATCACTGTATTAGAAAGTACACAATCCTTAAAGCATATGTTTCAAGTTTGAAGAAGCCATCAATAGCAAACGTTTTCAGTGAATTTGTAAATGGAGAAAATTGGTCATCCTTACGTAATACAATAATTTTATTTGAAAGGTCTCGAAGCTGAACTGGATTCTACTCTGGGTGAGTCTGCTCCTTCGTTTACAACAGTGAAATATTGGGTAGCAGAATTTAAACGAGGCCGTACGAGCTGCCAAGACAAACATCGCAGTGGGCGACCAAATGCGGTGACGACTCCAGAAATGGTGAAGAAAATCCACAAAGCGGTGCTGGATTATAGTCAACTGAAAGTGCGTGAGCTAGCAGACATAGTAGGCATTTCAAAAAGTGCGGTACATCGCACATTATCTGAAAATTTGAACATGCTGTATGCAAAATGAGTGCCGCGTTTGCTCATATTCGAGCAAGAACAGTGTCGTGAAGATATCTCAATTGAGTGTTTAGTGAAGTTTCATAGCAACGAAGCAGAATTTTTGCGACGTTTCATAATCATGAATCAAACATGGGTCCATCACTTCACACCCGAGACAAAAGAACGCCGGTAAAAGTATATAGAGCTGAAAGGAGATTATGTTGAAAAATAAATATATTTCCTTCCAAATCTTTTGTGTTTTCTTTATCGGGTCGGGTATTTCTGGTACCACCCTCCTATAGTCGACACTTCGGTCTCCCTCTGTCGGTTGTTTTCGAATTGTGGTATTCCAGATAGCTCGCTGCGTGATCCTGATCGAAAGCAGAGTGCCAAGGAAATTTTTGCTTCGACTTTTTTTACGAATTGAATACTGATCAGTATCTTCTATTAAAAGATTATTTTTCACTTAATACGACCATATTTGGGTAGTATAAGGAGTATCAGAGAGGAAATTTTGATTTGAAATATGCTCCAAGGTTACAGTGCTACATCTCATCCGTTGCCGAGGAAAATATTAATGCTATTAGGAAAATGCTTGAATATGAAAGATTCGTTACCTTTAACTACATCGAACCTTAACCGACGAGCAGATAGTACGATACGCTTCTTAGTGCCGCGGAAACCTCGAAAAGCTTAAAAACGGAGCAATTCATTGTATTAATAGTATCTGGGTTATAATGGAACCTGGCTTTCCTACTGTGTACTGTTCACTAAAACAGTATAAATTCTATCTTCTTAAAGATGAAAGCATATTTGTATCTGTAGACAAATCTTGATATAATAAGAAAAGAGTGGTGACCGTCTTTTTAACTGTGAAAGAATTTGCAGCTTAAAACATAGATACACTCAACGCAAAGTGGTATATAGAAAAATGCAGTCACGAAGTTGTTAAAACTCTCAAAAACATTCTAGGCTAGAGATGCTAAAACATCAACGTTACAGTTAAGATCTCGCATTAACGCCACATTTCAGATTATGTAACTTTGTACTGTTTCTCATTGTCTAACGATGATGATATTTTTATTTCGAAGAACGGATTAGTGTACAGAATGTGGTGGAAATTATTTTGGAAGAAAGCTTTATTTTAAATCATTTGTAATTTTCTTTGTGTTAACCAGATTAATAATAGTGGATCTTTATACTGTAAATCCATGCTGGTGAATAGATAAATATGCCTGTATATATCTGTAAGTTTATTATACATACAATAAGTATATAATCCAAAAATAAAACATTTTTAACCCACGTAAAATGCTAGATTTCGCGAAAAAGATAGGCAATACACGCAATAGAACACATAAAGAAAAGATTGTATCACCATTTAATAGTAAAAGAAATCCTCTCGTATCCTTATACCCTTTCATGTATTGGACAGTAAAAGAAATTAATTATTATTTACTGAATATGTACATACGTATATAGATATGAATATTTTTTCCTCAATAATATTCAAGGCATGCGTCTAAATGAAGCAATAATTAAAATTATCTTCACAATGAGTTTTCATTTGAAATAGTCACTTTTTATAGAATCTTACGTATCAAAGTGGAGAAATTAAAAGAGAAATTAAACTAAACGTTGTATGTACAACATTCGTATTTAATTTGAATAATCTACGAATGAATAAAAGTAAACGTATAAACGGAAATTGAAACGACGTAGTCGTAAACTTTACAATTACCGCACGTGTGAAGTTATAAACATCGTTTAACATATGCGTGGTTCTGTTCACATTATAAACAAGCATGAAAGGGTTCCTAGCCCTTAAAAGAGCTATGATGATGTTCCGGCCCTTTAAACATTTTTATTCAATCATGGCTTATAAACTATTTCTTGTAACGAAGTATTAAGTCGAAGACAGGACTGACTTTTATTTATGTCTGCTTTTAACACCCATCTTAGATATTCATTTTTGTTGGTGAAGTTTAACATCGTTAAATGTAAATGTCTTCTTTTTAACTAGTTTCAAGGGGAAACTATTTTTTTTGAGAAAACTTATCCTTTGGAAAATATATAATAGAATATATGAATACGATTTAAAACTGTTAATATCATTACGTATTAAAGGCATTGTATAGAAACATTTTCGAATGTGCAGCCTATTTATTTGCAAATATTTTACTCGTATCGTAATATACGAGATCTATTAAGTGACGAAATTATGTTTCTATCTTTTAACAAAGGAGTGAGAGCTGATCATGAGGAATTGTCATATAGTAATAATAATTGTCCAAGCCCATTTACGAGACAAAAATAACAAAATTCAAGGTGCATACGCAAAAATAATAAATATATTTCACATCTAATATATGGTTTTTCATTTTCAGTGCTCTATTTTTGAAATTAAATAAAACAAATTGTGAAGCTGGTATAGTTATACGTTTATTTTTATTTGGAAGCATATTCGATGACATGTTTTAAAAATTATATTACTCAAATGGCCCCGGAGGCTTATTTTGGTGATTCGAATTCTGATTACCTAATTTTCGATGACATTTTTGCATAAAAGTGATTGAATGTCTCCAATGACGCGAGTAATATTGGCCCTTAGGGTTTCAATTATTTGCGGTTTATCAGTATCGATCAAAGAGATAAAGTACAAGATTTGGGTGGCCAGTTGATATCGCCACCTCGTGGTATAACAAACGCTTCGAACTTCTGAGACAATAAGTGGAGTGTATCACATGCGGTATGGCACGTAGCGTAGTCTTGTTGAAACCATACATTTGTGGGATACATAGTATCTAATTTGGATAATAGAAAATTAATAATTATTTTTCCGTATCGATCGCTATTTACAGTGAGTGCGACGATAATACCGCCAGGCCAAAATCCACACCAAGCAGCTTATTTTTCGGAAGCTGTTGATTGTGAAGCCACTTAACCAGAAATGAGCCTTGTCCCTGAAGATGATTTTCCACCTAAACACTGGATCAGCTTCTAACTGATCTACAGAACAGTCAGCGAATATAATGCACTATCTACGATCATGGGGTCAGTTCTTGAGTAAATTGCAAATATTTACGTATAATTCGCTAAATAGATATTGAAGAAATGTCAAGTTTTTGCGCAAGATGCGAAATGGACTATCTAGGATCATGATTGTTTTAAATTTATTCATTAGACGGCATATTGCGGACTCTATAGGACGGTCATAATTTTTACTATAATTTAGGCTCACGAAAAGCTTAATAATAAATTTTCTAAATTTCCACGCGTTGTTCAGTCGTGTAATGTTCCATGATTAAATGTCAATAGTAACTATCCACTATCTTAATATGACAGTTGTGACTTTCAACTGTCATATTAAGGTAGTGTGAATAGATTTTAATAATAAATTTTCACAATTTCTACGCGTTGTTCAATCGTGTAGCATTTCATGGTTAAATGCTAAAACTAGGCAATGACATTCGTTCAAAGTGTTTGAGTAATACAAAGGTACAAACGGCTTTTGCATCAAAAGCTTTGTGTGAGGATTCTATCGTGGAAAAATTTGGAGTGAAGTGTTTCTCAGAAATCTCGCACATGAACAAAAAAGTTCTGTAAGAAAGTTTATATTGATATTCTGCAGTAATCAAAGGCGGATTTGAACCTTTTCCAACATATTGTCACATTGTGCGTGATTTGGCGAATACGGAGGATGATCAAACACGGCAATGCGCTTGTCTGCTAAGAACTGCTTCACAGATTGGCATTGTGAGCTAGTGCGTTGTCCTGGTGCAGAATCCACGAGTCGTTCTTTCACATATCCGGTCTTTTCTTCCTTACTCTTACCCTTAACTTGATTAGGACTCTGTAATATTTATAATTAACGATTTGACCCTCAGGCACCTATGATATTGAAAAAAACGATCAGCATTGCCTTCAATTTCGACTTGCTCATTTGTGCTTTTTTCTGTCTTCGTGATTCGGCGGTCTTCCAGTCATCTGGCAATCCAAATTTCATCATATGTGATAATTTTTCTGAGCAAGTATGGTTATTTTGTGAGTCAGAGATGATGTTAGAGCAATTGTTCAACCAATTATCTTTTTGCTCCTGAGCGAGGTTTCTTGGCATTATTTTCATACAAACTTTTGTCATGCTTAATTTATCATGCAAAATGTGTCTTACCGTTTCTCTGTTAATATTTACCACATCGGTAATCATCCGAATTTCATTAATTTTCTGAACGTTCCCTTCAATTCTTGCAGTTACAGGTCGACCAGGACGTTCGTCATCTTCGACCTCTTCCCGACCTTCAGAAAACCGTTTGTGCCATTTAAAAACTCATGCACGTGACATCATAACATTATCACCAAATACCTCCTTTAACATTTGTAAACAATCTGTTGGCGATTTTTTTAATTTGGTAAGGAATTTCAGGTTAATTCGGTGATCGATTTTTATGTCAATTATTATCACGGCACTACCAAGTAACAGTGGCCTCTACGATTAAAACTCGAAAGTAAGACAGAGGGTTCAAACTACAGGCAAACTGCAGGTTGTTGCTTGGAAATTATCAAGGTCAATGACATTCCAATTACAGCCACACCCGATGCGGCTGCACAATGGAAGCAGTGCAGTTTCGTTATTTAATTGCCATACCTCGTATATCAACATTATCATTAAATCAACATTATTATAACGAAGATTCATATTCTGGAAATTCTGCAGCACTTGCTAATATCCTAGCAAGAAATTTTGCGAGAATCACTATTAGATGTCGGTATGTAAATATTCACTTTAGTATTATATAGCTATCATTACATGTATATACCTATTATTAGGTACACGTTTTCGACTTTAGATATTAATTCTTTAGCTTAATTAGTCTTAGTTCCATGTAAGGTAGTATAAATAGGTTAAATCGAATACGTAGATATTTAGAATTTCAAGAAACGGATTTCTCATTTTTACAAATATTATCTAGTCTATTTATTTATATTTATTTTAAATGCAGCTATAATAATCTCGTATTCACAGAACGGTCGATTAAATTTGAATTTATCTAAATATTGAAAGATGCTTCTCTTCACTTAGCTGTTTTTTTCTTATTAGTAGATCCATGTCGTATCGATATCATCCATACTTAGTCTATATTTATAAAAGAGCATATGTGGGAAACAGGTGCTGAACGTAAAATGAAGAATGCATTTAGACAGTTCTTAAATTTAACATTTAGTCCAGACCACAAATACCATTCATAAATATTTTTACTGTTCCATGTAGTGTTCCTTTATTCAATCTCCCGGTTAAGTTAAATTGTTCAAGTTCTTAGGTATTTAGACGGCAGTTAAAGAAGAAAATTCCCTTTCAAACGGAATCAACATGTTTTCGTGCATGAAATGTTGTAAACATTGCGGTAGATACATTTAAACGTAAACTGCGTTTAAAATTATCTGGCGACTGTTGGATCAGATTTGATTCGGCTTGTTTTTATTCTTTTCAATTTTAAAATAATATACATGTCGACAGTTTTTTAAAATTGACATGTATGTAAGTTTGTGTTACATGTGCCTATGCAATAACGGTATATCGTGTAAAGCGAAAAATTAAATTGCGAGATATCCTAAAGTCCAAGTGAATATAGCGTTAGAAGTGGTTCAATTAACACTATACTAACTTATTGTGACAACCTGTCTATATTCGTACAGATATTCGGAATAACTTTATGTGATCGTAGGGTAAATGTGTATATGTATATGTAGCTTGATACATAGACAATGTTAATTGGCTTTCATAACATACATATTTATATTTGGTTTTGATAAAATTAAATACCATTAACTTTGCAAATTCTGAACCAGTAGAATATGTATGCAATATAATATATTGTATATGCTACATTGCATTAAAATGAATGAAAGTGAACTTTTGGTTAATTTTTAAATAAATTGGTAGCATTTCAATCGCGTGCCATCAACTTATTTTTCTTTGTTGATTGAGATTGTAGGTACACAATTCTTGGTGAAAAATGTTATATAAGACAACTGCAAGTAAATTAAAACTAACTTCCATGGCTAACATATGTTTCGGTATTTTCATACGATTATCAAAGCTATTTCGACAAACAGCATCTTAATTAAAGGGGTTTATATAGGGTGGTAATAATTGCATTTTTAAATATGAAAACGTGCACGTGATATTTCTTTTTAAGTATTCTAGCAGCTTATTACGAATAAATAACCAAATGCGTCTCTTCCGTTATTACATATACAACCATGCTCAAATGTATTAGACACCTTACGAATTTATGTACATACATACATATATAGTTTATATAGTTTAGTCAAAAGAGAGGTAAGGAAAATAAAACTGTTGTGAAAATTATGTACAAAGTGTTATTTAGTAATATAGTACAATTTATCAATATTTTGTCGCTCCGCCCTTGGCCTTAATGACAGCTCGCACTCGTCGAGGCATACTTGCTACTAAATTGTAACACTCTGCCGGTGGTATTGCAGCCCATATTTCGCGAATTTTTGTTGATAATTCTGCTTTTGACAGGCACTTATATTCCGTGATCTTAGTTTGTAAGATACGCCACAAATTTTCAATGCGCGACGAATCGGGACTTTGTGGCGGCCAATCCAATACCTCCACTGTGTTTTCCTCGAACCAACGCATTACAGCTCCCGATTTGTGGCAGGGCGCATTATCTTGCTGAAAAATGTATTGTGGAATATCCTGGTCGAATAGTTTTAGCACAGACGGTTCTAATACTTCCTCCAACATGGCTAAATAGCGTTGGCTATTCATCCGTCCATCGCACAGGTACACTTCTCCAACACCGTATGCAGACATACAACCCCAAACCATGATACTACCACCTCCAAATTTTATTGTGGCAATGATATATTATGGTTCATAAGCTTCCCCTTGCCTACGCCGAACGTATAGCGTCCCAGGTAGTCTCCAAAGCTGCCAGGCAAAAGAAGAAAGTTAGCACTTAGACAGGATTATTTTTGTTTAATGTTACATGTAGACTGAATTGCATACAACGATAAGAATATTAGTCATGAAGATGTACTTACATACCTCAATATTCGATTCATCAGACCAAAGAATCTTCGACCACGTCTCGATTGTCCAATTTTCATGTTGTTTGGCCCATAAATACCGCTTCTTTTTATGAGCGTCAGTTAAAAGCGGTTAACGTTGTGCTTTACACCCTCGTAAACCAGCACGCTGGAGATGCCTTCTCACTGTTTGCGCAGAAACTGTTACGCAATAACGCTGTTTCAGCTCACTGGCGAGCTGTTTCGACGATTTTTTCCAATCACTGAGAGCCAGTCTTTGTAAAATTCTGTCTTCTCTAATCGAGGTACAGGGTTTTCTGCCACTTTTTGGTCTGTTGACAAACGACCCACTCTCCTGATAGCAACTAATGGTTGTACGGACTGCACATCGCGAACATTTTTTTTTGCAATTGCAGCTATTGATAACTTCTGGGAATGCAGTAGCACTATTTGGGCGCGTTCCCCTACCGACAACTCGCGTGTTTTAGGCATTTTTCTTCAACAAATAACTGACACAACGTGAAAAAATAGGATAATCTAATTGATCTCTACCACAAACTCACAAACGCACGTTGCTCACACACTGCTAGAATGACACTAAATTTCTAAAATCCACAATTTCCCCTTTCCATCTATTCTTTTCAATAGGGGATTAACTAGGGTATTCAAAAACGCATTTCTGTAAATATCACTAACTATTTTTACGGTTAATTTCCGTCAGACTTGGATAATACCGAGAATAAGGGTTTTTACCTGGGGTGTATAATACATCTGAGCATGGTTGTATTTGTAATAAAGAAGAAGGATTGCTACATGTCGCGTGTAATTAGAGAAGCCGTTGAAATAGAAAAAAAATCGAATAGCAGAAACAAGAGGGATGACTCGCAGATATTATTAATGATATGAAAGAGCATATCTGTCCAACCGTAGGATCACAGAAAGCAGACGAAATGGAAATAATACTGAAGATAAGCCTAGCAACGTCCTCCTCTGAAAATCGAAGAACTAATAGCGGCATCGACGCGTGGTTGCAATGCATATAAAAGACATCGGAGAGTCTGCCGCATTCTTTCTATAATAAAGAAAACAACATATTACCTGAATATCGTCCAGACTAGGACGATGAATATATACTCGTATACATATATATTTCTCGTATGTTTTTCCGTATCGCGTCGACGTACTGATACCACCATGATAATGTCCATGATATTTGTCAAGCATGATGCTTAGAATGGCGTGCTACAAAGTTACAGACACGTGCATTTAATTGCTTGTTTGTGGAGATCGAATAAACTAAATCAATTTTTACATTTTATGAGGAAAAGATAAAATCGAAGTTCGGATTGTTATAAAGTAAGTAGTTTGCTTTACCGAGTTTAACACCAACGGATATACAAAAGTTAAGATATTTTAAAGTATTCCTCCTCTGCGTTTTCGATGGTAAAAATGTGTTGTAGAATTTGAATGCGGTCGTAAATGATGAACCCCGTAAATGCTTAAAAACTGTTTCTACCAACAAAATAGTCGCAAAACTCCACAATGTTGTATTAAATGATCGCCAACTGACAGTACTCGGTTTTGGTGAAATAGCAAATATTTCGATCATAATCGTATTCGAATGAACAATTCTCAAGAGCGCTTATTGACTACTGTAACGAAGCATGACTATTATTAGGAAGTATTACCGTCCACTATTGAACTAACTGAAGAGTATTATTCAAGCTGTGCGTCCAATTCCATTTCAAAGGAAAGTGCTTTTTCAGAATGATACGCCTGGACAAAGGCCTCGAGTTGCTACAGCAAAATTCCATTATTTACGCTTCTAACTGCTTCCACACGTGTCATATTCGTCAGATTGTTCTCCAGTGACTACTGACCCTTCCTAAATCTGAAGTAAGGGCTCACTGGACGAAGATTCACTTCAAGTGATGAAATCAAAGTTGATTTCATCACTTTCAGCTTTCTGGTGGTGTCTCATGGGGCTGTTCTTCTTGATGCCATTTTCTTATACAAATTAATCTAGGTGGTACAAACTGTCTTGCATTACTGATACAACATACAGCTATAGTACTAATTCCCTTCTCTCGCAGTTTGTAACACTATCGGTTTGCCTTTTACCCTTTGCGTTTGTCCATAAATCCATAGAAGCATTTTTTCCTCCCATACGTTTTTCATGATTAATGTTATTCTTCATGTTATTTCGAATTGCATTTTCGAGAGTCAATTTATGAACAGCTCTGTCATATCAAACATGTTCTTCTCTGAAGATAATAGATGTTCAACTATTTCATTTTCAAATTCCTCAGTGAACACTGAATATGTTCCCGTTTTTTAAATTCTATCGTTGACACCCTTATTTTTTGTAATTCAAGTGCTTTTTTAACGTGGCTCTAGAATTTTGAATCGAAGAGTATATTCACTAAGGCAAAAATCACATCTTGGATATGCTTAGAGCGCTCTTCTAAATTTTGCTGTTGCCTATTACCATACTTTTCACATTTAGCTATTCTATAAAAACAAAGTAGTTTAAGCTTTGAATGACTAGTAAAATGATACGGTCCATATCTAGGCATCACTATGGCGGGAGGCCAATTTAGGAAACTATTGAGCCACATCGGTATGTTCAACAAGTGTGAAAATATCGCGGTATAAAATATGGGTTATGATATTGCGATGAAGTAAATATTAAATAATTTGAGTTAAAATTTAATTTAGAGCTTGTGATCCTGTTGTGTGATACCTTTGTTGGAAGTTTCTTTATTTACGTGCCCCAATGTTATTTGTGTCATAAATAGTTGCATTGCAGGGCTCCTAAGCGTGAAAAGTATATACCCGTTAGTGTCTGGCTATATAGATTATCTCCGCAGTGCCAAAAGAAATAAGTAAATACTTCACAGAAACAATGACAACATAAAATATCCTAAGCTATTACCTTTAAATAGTTTATATAAGCGGTAAGTGACACATGCAAGTAATTTTTAAAAAATGTTCACTACTTCAGTACATATAAGAGACACATACACCGGCATTGATTAGTAACACTAATAATAGTAATAAATTATAACCCAAAATAATACCAAAGTGCTTACGAGTATTTGCAGAAAAATTTGAATCGGTCAATAGAGTCGATTCTCTCTCTCTCTTATATGTATAAAACTCAATTTTATACTGTTTGCTTATAAATATACATATGTGCTAGATATACATACATACGTTAAATAAATATAATATGCACTTGGTTTAATTCGTACAGCTAGAAATTTCATATATTACCTTTTTATATGCAGTAATATGTAGCACACCGTTAACAATTCGATCTGTTTGTTGATGGCAATACAAAAATCTTCAGATTGGTGCATATGTATCAAATAAACATTTTAAGTAATTTTGGTTACCAATGAAAAAACATTAAAAGTAAGCAGTAGAGCCAATCTTATATTGATGTTTATAAAAATATTTTGTTGCCAACTGCGGAGAGATGTCATTGCTCATCCCGTATACAATTTTCTATGAGTAGCAAAATGAATATTTTTTAGAAACATCAGCTTATTATTGCTTACGCAATTTTGACGCAGAAGTTATAATTAGATAGATTGACTCTATCATTTTATTAGTTTGTTTACTATTATAAAAATAGATATTATTGTTTGGCTTAGAGTTTCATGTGCCGTTAACCTTTAAAGACAACAGCTTTTTGAAGTATCAATTTCAAATATACAATGTAGTCATATGTATGTAAAAGTGTACAGGTAAATTACATTCACTATTTATGTCTTATTTGCTATTATGTGGAATAACTCGATGTATATATGTACATATATACATGTATATCATCATCATCTGGATCTTAGTCATATGTTAGTTTGATTCACCATTTCTTAGTTTCATTTCTAGTTTTTCACTTCTGTACTTCTCTCTTTAATTATATGCATAATTCTTATTTCTGCATTTGACGTTATTAATTATTCTTTAACATTCTTCAACGGTATTAGCTTGATCTTTTAAAAGATACTTTTAAGGATGGTCTGTTATAATAATTAGTATTTAAAATTGTGAAATGGAAATTAATTATTGTGAAAGCACTTACATTAATTGAAAAATGAATCTCTTAGCATTTCTTACAGAAAATATTGTCAGTCTATGGTTAATATAAAAAAGTGAGAACATTTTAAATTTTATTAGTTTTGAAATGATTTGAAATCAGTATGGAAATGCTAAATATTGTTATTCATGTCTTTGTATGACTAAAAAAGATGTTTAATATTCGAGAGAAATTATCAAAACTTAATGATAGCTTTTGGTTTATCTGGTCATTTTTTATTATTTACTACGATAAAAAGCATATGCGGAGAGAGCATTGATAATGGGAGCGCAATATTTGCAGAATTAATGAGAATTATTGAAAAAATGTTGGAAATTATATTTTTAGATGGCTTTTATAGGTAGTTGCAACGAATTAATTTTTTTCACGTTACCATTCCTAAACGTTTTTATTTCACGAAAAACAAATGAAAAACTAAACCATACAGTGTATAGAAAACAAATACATACGAACCGATACCTAAATGGAAGAACTTAGGAATGAGATAGCATGTAGAGATTTATCTCCGTTGTCATTTGAACACGCGCCACACATAGGTCATAATCCAACATTAAGGGATTAAAAATAATATCCAGCGTAGAACATTTTCAGGAAAGAATAATCAGAGAAGCAATTGAAATAGAGAAAAGACCAAATAGATAAGAGGGATGATGGACAGAGACTGTCTAGTACATGGAAGAATGTTTTACCAAAATATAGACAGGGAGACGAAAGCGTACAATTTCATCGCGAATGTAACACTACACCTATCCCACACACAATGATCCCCACTCCTTTTCCATCTAACACTAACCTATAAATACAGGTGCCTAATGAATAAAACGGAATATCAGACACAGCGAGTTTGCTGAAAGCTTGTCTAGAGGATAGCTCTTTACAGATCTCAACAATATCTACACGACGCAACTTCTGAAAGAAGCAGTCAACATATAGATGTATAAATTTACTTCAAATTAAACGAGACCAAGAAATGTTTATTATTTAAAAAGCAAACAAAACAGGCGATTTTTCTAATTACGTCAGCCTGGACGTTTCGGAACCCACTAATAATGTATAATGGATTCTTTAATATTTTTTGCTATTACGTACATAAGTTGATAACATATAAGATATTATAACAAAATTTTTGGTAATAGGGTGGATCAGCAACCATATAAAGAATTATTTAAAACATATTTGTTATTTTGATATTAGTTTATGATATACATAATATAAAAAAAATATACTTTTTAGAGTAAAACTTTTAAAATAGTAATCAAAAAAGTAAACAAAACCCTCTTCTACAGTAATGTTCGTATTCTTATAGGTATTTCGACAACTATCTTGTCATCAACAGCAGACAATAAATCACAGTGTCACACTTGGATCTCCAACATATAATTTAATAATATTAATAGAACTTGATTTTTACAATACTGTACATGTGGAAATTAAAAACCATGTTCTTATATGCAAATTGGCATTTTTACAGTAAAATATGTGTTGACTTTTGATTCAGGAATTTCTAGAGTATTCTTTATAAATTATTGTGTAATAAATTCGTTTACTGGTCGGTATCTGTTGAGTGTTTAAGCACATGTAGCACAAATGTAGATTCATGAAGTTCTTCTTTCAAAAAAGAAATTTTCCTGAAAGAGGGCCTTAATTATAGCTTGAGTCACTATCTCTAAATTACAAACATAAGCGAAGCGTTTGGTTGCTAGCATTCTCAAGCCTGCAATTGCTCGTCATAAGCAAGTTTTTTTAGCTAAAATAATACTTCAGTTATTTTATACTAATAACCATAAGAGTTTATATGTTTATAAATTGTGGGACTATTATTAAATTACTAGGTGTGATAAATATATACGTACGCGATTTTCTTGTAGCAAACTGATCTTATTTATTTCAGCTGTTTTCCTAAGTTTTCGTGATTGGATGGTAGAACTTAACCCACTCATAATTACAACATGTCAATTCGTTGAATTTGCAATTTCATATTCTTGTTTCTCACTTATGAATGCGGAGTAAGAAAGCAATATTCTTTACTGAAACATAAGAATCTAAAATTTGCAGGGTTATTATTTTGTAAGGTTATTGTCTTAAAAAGCCTCCATATACCTTTCTAAGCCTTCCTTCATAAAGTAATTGATTTTAGTGAATAATCATTGCCTCCCTCTCTCGTCCAACACAAAAATGTATTGAACGACAAAGCGAGAACGCGTCTATCTCGCATGTCGGCAACAAAGTTTCAAGGCATATGTTTCAGTAATTGATTTTAGTGTTAAATTTTAAATGCAACATATTTTATGCTACGGTACAGAAAGTTAATTTCATTTCGTTCACTAAGTTTACCATACATTTAAAAAATGTTACAGCGAAAGATTACTTTAAGATCAAATACTGCTAAGTTAAATAGAAATGTATTTTGAGTAAACGATACTTTGTTATTTTAACATATTTATGTCTTGAATAAAATGCGAGAGAGAGAATGCAGTAGTTTTGAAGTTTTTTATTATAAGGTCGAAAATGTAAACACACTCGTATTATACACTACGCACAACATTGTTCATTTCTTCTTCAATGAAACGTTCAAGAGCTCTCTTTCTAATTTGATATCGTTACAGCTCAATCTAAAAGCTATACAAAACTTGTAATTTAGATCGTAAACCTTTTTCTAATAGTAACTATACATGTGGTAAAATGGCAAATGTTAAAACTTTTGAACTTTCTTTAAAATATTTATACCATTGAAGTGTACATATACATATGTATAGTACAAAAACGAATTATTTAATTATACAATGGGACTGTAAATGAACACGATTCATCTAATCTTATTGCGCAATATTTTACATGATACACAAACATCGCAAATGTTTGGCTATTTATCAAATCTGTTCTGCCAACTGCTAATTTATATATGTAAACGACATATTTTTTTCGGTGCCAAATGTTACAGTTCAAGATATAGTATTTCTATGCACTTTTTCTTTCGCTTTCATGTTTAAAATTTTTTTTATAGTAGACAATTAGGATGGCACATACAGGAAAATTTTAAATCGTAGGTGATATATAATAGTAATAATAATATTGTAGTGATGATACATTATATTATAAAATAAAAAATACTTAATAGTGTATTCAAGTAAATTATGGTTTTATTTTGTTCAAAATTTTATCATTTAACAAGATCTATTGTTTAATATAAATATCCAGTTAATAACTCATATGCCAGATACACAATCTATTAAATGTTATGATTACTTGTATTGTCAAAATGTCGAAATTATAGTAACATTAATAGTTAATATTATAATCTACTGAAAACTAATTTTATTTGAAAACTAATTAATAATAAATAGAGTTTTCAAAATTTATGTTGCGTATTACCATTTATATCAAATTCAGTTGATAAAAGTCAATTTTATATTAATGCGAAGGTCGTCGCAGAAGTACCCGACCCAACAAAGAAAACACAAAAATTTCGGAAAGAAATATATTTATTTTTCAACATAATCTCCTTTCAGCTTTACACACTTCACCCAGCGATGTTCAATAAGTTCGATACCCTTTTTATAATAAGAACTGTCTTGCTCCTCAAAATAACTACTAACTGCCAATATCAATTCTTCATCATTGGGAAATCTTTGACCACTGAGCCATTTTTTCAAGTTTGGAATCAGAAAATATTGCGAGGGGGATAAATCTGGTGAATAGGGTGCACGAGGTAACAATTCAAACTTTAATTCATTAATTTTGGTCATTGCAATATCAGATTTGTGAGCTGGTACATTGTCTTGATGAAATAACACTTTCTTCTTAGCCAAGTGCGGCCGCTTTTGCTTGATTTCTTCGCGCAAACGTTGCAATAAGCTCGTATAATACTCGCTGTTGTTGTTTTGTAGATTTTCTCTTTTCAAGATAGTCATTGAAAATTATTCCACGCGCATCCCAAAAAAAAAACCGATGCCATGACCTTGCCTGCAGATGAAACGGTCTTCGCCTTCTTTGGAGTTAGTTCTCCCTTTTGAGTCCATTGTTTTGATTGGTCTTTTGTCTTGGGTGTGAAGTGATTGATCCATGTTTTATCCATAGTTATGAAACGGCGCAAAAATCCTGCTTTGTTGCTGTGAAACTTCGCTTAAACACTCAATTGAAACATCTTCACGGCACTGTTTTTGCTCGATAAAAAAAAAGAGTGTAAGCAAAAGTGGCACCTATCTTGCACATAGCCTTCTTATGTCCAAATTTTCAGATAATATGTGATGTACCGCACTTTTTGAAAGTTTGCTAGTTCGCCCACTTTTAGTTGACGATCATCCGATAATAATTTCTAATAATCAATGGATCTATGAATCTTCGATTTTTAAATATATGCAATAGCAACATTTAACATTCAAACAAGAATGCAGTATATTTACTTCTCAGTTTATTAATTTACATTAATTTTTTGTTAATGTCAAGTATTTCAGTGAACTTCAATCCTTATCTAGTAACTTGATCTATTATTTTTCCTAATTTAATTAAAAATATTCTGTAACTTTGCATTTAAGTTAAAGGCTCTTGAAATTTAATCTTTTTTGTGTGAATAGGTGTTTTTATATTATTTAATTAAAAGCAGAATTATATTTACCAAGTTGTTTTTATTAAATTTTATTTTCTCATCGAGATATTGTCATATAAGAGGTGTCTGATTCTTGTTACTCCTCATTGCCTACTTATAAACAGGTGCTGCAGTTTTACTAGTCTGCCCAGATGGAGACGGTCCCATTTGGGCAGGCCGGCTTCTACTACACCCTGAGAAGATAATTCTGATTAATTAAACATTTTCTGCTAGGTTTTGTTTTGCAACTTACCAACTGTTTTTTTCTTTTTCGTTTTGAGCGTGGTAACATTCAGTACTTACTCAGTGGAGTGGGAATATAATGAAAGTTCAACTAAATCGTATTCAGTAATAGTGATATTTCAGTGATAGTAAAAAAGATACTCCTTTAATAATTTATGTTTAAATGATTTAAAATTTGTGTTCTTCTCATTTGTTTCGTTAAGTTGCCTTAGGCTACATTGTGCTTTGAACACAATCCAATAATTACTAGAAATATCGTCTAGAAAGCTAAAATATATAATGTTAAGAGTTTAAAATTTGTATTCTATTCTTTACGTATTTTATACCTAATGTTTGCATATGTTTAAACGTTCATAAATTGTATTTTTTAACTAAGATACTGTATTTATTTAGCTTGTGGTAATAAGTCATATTTATGGAAAATCATAGTTATATTTTCACTAGTAATTTTTCTATTTTGTTTTATTAATTTTTTTTGTAGAATTCTTTTATTGAAATATTCAAACGAGTTATAAATATTGAAATAGTAAGTCTAGTATACGTTTCTTAAACAAAAGTTTAATAAACGAAATAAAATAAATGGATTTTTATAAATATTGTATCGATTCAACCTTTAGTTGATGAAAATTCATTACTAAATTAATAAATACACGGTGTTACAATTTTCACTAATTTTATTTTTGTTGTAATTAATGTACATGACAAGTATTTGTTTACTTGTACGTTTTGTTTTTCAAGACATTTTAACTCTCTGTTACTGTTAAAGACTTAATGTTAATTAATAATTAATTGATTAATTATATTTATTTTTTCATATACGCAAATCAACGCACATATACTCACCGGCAGCAACTTTTGTCATCGTGTACACATTGCATATCAGGGGATCGAGATTGGTCTATCTGACCGGTCGCTTCACTATCGCTGCCGTGTAAGTGCATGACGATTCCCCAATAGGTGCAAGATCGACAGTGTCGAACATTTCCACTCCATTGGGGGGTGCATGGGTACCTCGATGCGTTGAATGCGAAGAGAGGTATTTTAAATTGTTTCGTTGCGTACGTACTTGAGCGTATATTTGTGCGTATAGAACGATCGAGCTATGTTTCTGTTTATTATTCGAACTGCTCTATTTATACTTGTAGATACATGCATCTCACATACAGAACACGTTGTTCGAAATAAAATTGTGTAAAACATTTATGCGTTTTATTTTAATTAAATAGGGCTCTCAAACCAGGGTGTACCTTAACAGTTACACCTTCTAATTAATTTTCACTTCATGGTTGTTGGCTGCGTTTCATATTATACAGACTGTGACGAAAGAATAACCACAATAAAAACAAACCAGAGTAAAACCTATTAATACGTTGAAAAACTTCTCGATGGCAAAGATATCACAATTCTTTATAAGCTTAAAAAATTTACGAAACTAGTCAGTATCTTGACTAGCAGCTGCCATCTATTTTTATTTCAGTAAATATGGAAAGAATTATCTACTACAATGTAAGGCAAGCAAAAATCTAATTTTAATAAAAAATATATGCACATGAGGATGACTTCGCGCTTGATCTGACCACCAGAAAATAACAACAGAGATTGGCGCGACGTTATGTATACAGATGAATTATTTTTCTGGGCCTGGCCAACTACAAGGAACACCTGTGAAAATTCATCTACTGTTGCTTTAATACGCGGAGTTTCGGAACTTTGTGTGTTTATCAGTACTTTATACGCGAAATTAACGATAGATTAGCACCAAGCGTAGCGTTGTATCCTACAAGAAGATAACGATTCAAAACAATGAAGCAAACCTTGTAGAGAGTGGAAGGTTGCAAATGACATTGGGTTAAAAGATTGGCCTTTGCAGTCTCAAAAACGCCAATTAAGTTGATAATGTTTGAGCTCTTATGAAGAGAAAACTTCGTGGGAAATATAATAATATTTATTAAATACTCAACAGAGACAACTCCAAAACGGGTAAAAATATATATACAAAAATTAAACAATAGTAAACATTATATATAAATGATAGTGTAACATATGCAAAGTATGTCTTCATAAGCAGTGGCTATGGCAAATCAAACCGTAGATGGTTGAAACTCCCCGCCGAATGAACCAAAGGGGCTTTCAGCAAAATATTGGTACTTGCCGTACGGACATAAATCAATTGACTCGCCCTTGATTCCAGACGCGGTATAATAAAATAAACATGCGATAGTAAATCTGGTGTCATCCTTTCCAGTAATAACACTGTGCATAAACAGAGCGCTAAGAGTCCTTCTCCTATCTGACAGCGATACGATGTCATGACGCTCCAACAACTCCTTGCAATTCGCTCCACGGACAGAATATCGACCATCACATTTAAATGAGAGGTATTTCAGAAATTTTCGCTGTATTTGTTTCAGGAAGTTAGTATGTGACTGATAGTACCAGACAATAGATGCATATTCCAGTTTCGAAACGACATGAGCAAAGAAAAGAATCTTTAAAGTGTCCATATTATCGAAGTATCTGCATGTGCGAATTATAAAACCGAGAAATCTGGAAGCCGCAGAAGTCACACCAAGAACATGCTTAGAGAAAGTAAATTTCTCGTCAAATATCACTCTGAGATCTTCAATCGAAGACCTACGAGAAGTCATAACTCCCCCAATTGAGTAAGAGGATTCGATTCTAGAAATCCTTCTAGAGTAAATACCAAGAAACACTTCCCAATGATCAAACTTAGGTGGTTACACAAGGACCAGCTATAAATTTTGTCAACATTATGCTTTTTATGGTAGAAATATCAGGCTGCGTTTGCTATTATTCAGACTACATAATCCAGTCGATTTCTCTTGTTATGCGTAAATTTTATCGTATGAAATTTGTAGTTTCTCGTTCCTCTGATATTCGTTTTTCGGTTAATTTAAAATTCTGGTTTTTATTATTATTCCTTCCTGTTTGCTTTTGTTCGTTTTTTTTTGTGTTGCTGCCATTCATAGATCATTATATTGGTAAACTTACAACTTTTGCAAACTTTTAATTGAAAAATTTCAAGCAGAAAGTATATAATATATAATATACATTAACATTTTTACTCTATTACAAAATTTTAAATGTTATACCCACTTAATTATTTGATTGGGAAATTCAACAAAATTCTTAATTAGACACTTAATATCATGCATCTGATTTCGATAACAGGTGTAACGTTTGTCGGCTTTAATGCAGTTAAAAGCTAGGGGATCGGAAATGAGTCATTTGAAGCTATTTCTGTACAAAGGTTAGGTAACAAAGTGGTAAAACTGAGGGATTAAGTTACATTTGTGTATTGCTTTGGGAAATATAAATCAATAAATTTATTGCTACATTTGAAAATATTAATGAATATAATTATCAAATATGTTCCTAAATAAATCAAATTAAATGTCGTAATTGTATACCAGATAATCTAGCCTTGGTTAGCGCTATATTTATAAGTTAATTAATCAAATGTAGAGCATAATTATCTTCAAATTTTATTGCGTTTCAATAATTTATTTCGTGTTAATTTGGAAAATGAAAGGCATATATACGAAATACATATTTTATTTTCTTCCATTAAAGAGCTATCAATTAAATAAATTTTGTATGAAGAGCACCAGAAAAAATCTAAATTATAAAATCAGTATAACTTGAATTTGTGTAGCAAAAATTTGTCTGCAACTTTATATGCATTTTATTTTATTCTCACGAATTTAGTCTGTGTGTGCAGTTTTGTATATGTTTCTACATATTGTAATGTCATATAACAATATGTTTCTTTTTGGAGTACATGAACTTTTAACCTTTAAACTCACTTAAATTACAACAAGCGTTCTCATATAATTGATTAAATTATAGCTTTATTGTCACTATTTGTTTCAATAAATGTTCTAAATTAATTATCACGAAATATTGACATTACACTACGATTGTATAAAAAGACAAATAATATCTACAAACACTTATTTCTCAGATTACATAACAGTAATCATTCAAAAAAATCTTATAATTTTAATTTTCCTTTTAAGTGGAATATACAAAGACTAGCTATGACTACGTAAAAATTATAAAAAAGTAAACGCACATGCAGCAGTGTGATATGAAATCCGAACATTAAATGGATTAAAGTAATTTAGGGCTTATTTGTGAGATTAATATTTAGAGGTCAATGTTTCTATGTAATTATTAAGGTTGAATAATCCTCTGGGTAAGTTGTGAACCGAGGGGGGCAAAGATATGCGGACATTGCCAATAGCTGGCATTGTGTCATTTAACGCAATTGAAGAGGTGGATTGTTAACTCCGATAGGTGTAAATAAAATACTGAATCGTTTTCTTACGTTCGAATTACATACATTATTCATGTTATTTAATATCGCACCTATTCAGCCTTGCTGGTGAGGTTGTACGCTACTGCAAACCTGAAAGCTTGTTCAATATTAGCAATTATTAATTGTATACCAGGGAGCGGACATATAAGTACATCCTTTCTAAAACGTGGGGACAGTCATTATTTCTGTTTCCTTATGTAAAAAATGTCTTCATTTTCTAAATTAACTAGCAGTTATATTGACTTTAACAGAAAAAAATCTAGTAAGGAATTGAGTTCCTTACATTTTATTAACGGCATATTAAAAGCGGTTGACTATCTTGACATTCGAAACGAATGTTTATTGCCATTTATTGAAAAACAATTTTTGTCTACTCAGCAATGCATTTTTCAGGAGTCATCCTGAAAAATGCATCACGTAATCGTGCAAAAAGGTACGATAGATTAATTATTGTTATTATTTTACTACAATTTAAATAATTCTTTCATTCTTTTTGTTTTTTCTTTTGCCTTTTCCGACTCTTAAAAGATTATATTTATTGTCGTAGGTAAGAAAATTAGTTGACGAAGATGTTATTCAACATTTAATGTGGCCTAGAAATAGTCCAGATTTAAATCCTATAAAAAACTGTTGGCAAATGATTTCCAGGAAATTAGACGAAAACGTAAAACAAAAACGAGATCAATAGAAGTCTTATAATAGGTATGGCAAGAAAATGTGTCTAGATTATTTAAAAAATTTTGGGAATTCAATGCCGAGCAAAATAATAACCGTGTTCGAGAGGTAGCCCGACTAAATACTGATGGCTAACTATATCAGAAATAAGTTTCTTTTGTTTTTATTATAAAAAGTATTTTTTTCATACGTGTAATAAGAATATAAATAATATAAATATATTGTATGTAATTATGGAAATATATTATATATGTGAATAATTTTAAAAAAAATTAATAAATCTATGAATATATCAATAAAAAGTTAAATATGTTTAACTAAAATCAAATCAAATAAATATTATATTTCGCTATCCTATTTTTATTCTTGTCTCAGGGTATGGTTATTCGGATCAGAGTCTTTAGTTTGAATTGAAGAATTATGTCATCAGAATGAACAATTTGTCCAACTTTATATACAGATATATTTTTTTAAGAACGACTGATTAGCTGATAGCTTTTAAATTAATTAATAAGTTTCTTTAAATATCAATAATCTTTTTTCAAATATTACTTATATACCTGATGCATAAATATAATAGTCTCTAGTCTATTATACATTAAATTAATATTAATTTATTAACTTTGTAAATACTTTTAAATTATAAACAATGAAAAAACAAATTTACTATTAATATAGAATTTTCAACATTAATTTCTAAATGAAATAAAAATAGACATATATATATATATATATATATATTAAATTACTTACATATATATATATATATATATATATATATATATATATATAAAATTAAAATTTAACTGTAATAAAATTTTAATTATGCACATAAATAATATACTTTTATATACTCAGATAATTAATTTTTTTTATTCAAAATAACTCAAATTATTCTATTTTATACTCAATTTATATTTAAAATAACTTATGTCAGACAAATACTTTATTTTTTACTACTTTTATTAGTGTTCGGCCATGTTCGTATATTTCTGTTTTACGTTCCTTGGTTCATACGTTAATTCCTGCTACACTATTATCTTATCCTATTCTTCTGGCTTTACGTATAGATGTAGCTTTTGTATACAAAAATTTGCATTCATAATTGTTTTTATGCTTTAGAATCACTTGTAGATGTCTCTTTCTTCGTAATTTAAAAATTATAATGTTTGCTACTGCACATTTATTATAGCATGTTCTTCTACAGTTCTTAATTTTGTCACATCTATAACTTAACTTTTATTTATTTACTATTATTTTATAAAAGCATAATATTATTATTGCACTTTAATATATATATATATATATATATATATATATATATATATATATATATTTTCATAATTTAGCTTTATATATACATTAACATCTATATATATTATTATAGCATAACTTGTTTTGTATATATATTATTATAATTTTTTTATTCAGAATCTAATTCTTATCAGTGTATATTTTCTATTACTTTCTTCCTAGAAATTAATTAATTTATTATTTAATCATCATAGATTTTGGATATTTCGCATAGTCATTTTTAGAATTTACTCAAAATTTTAACCTACTTTTATTGTAAAATCCAGACTTACATTTTATTAGGACAAGCTGAGATTAAATATAAATCATATATTGTTAGTAGTTATATCACCCGATTAAGTATAGTTGTCAGAATACTTGGTTCACCGGTTTTACCAGATTATAAATATTAATTAATAAATTTAAGTGCATATAGTCATAAAGCAAATCAATATATAATTGGCGAGATTTTACCATCGATTGCCTAAGCCCCGGTGTCGTACCCAAAATCTCTTGTGTATTATAATTTAAGAAATCGCTTTAATTGACTTAATTATCATCAATTGCAGATGCTTTTAAGTTTTATGATATGCGAAGTTTCCTTCAGGTAACTCTTATAAACAAATTTCAGTTTTGCGTATATGTTCAATTAATAGGGTGTAGTATATCTATTGTATATTGATAAAATAAATTCAATATAAGGTTACCAAAGTGCTTTTATTTAATATACAAGAGAAATACAATTTTCCTTCAACAAAAACGGAAAAACGAAATTCCATCGAACTAGGTGGAATAATCATAACCTTCAAAATACGTTGTTTAATATTAACGTTCCTTGACATTAATGCGTGATCTTTTTTTGAGCAATAGTTTTGGACCACTTTTTGTTTAAAGATCTTACTTATAAGCAAATTAAATTAACCAATCAGATTCTCCGATTTATAAATAAACAAATGCATATCAATAAATATTTAAGCAATTTAACGGTTTTAACATAAATTTAGCTATAATTCTGAAAATAAAGTACATATTCAGAATCTACGCAATTGAATTAGTAAGTATCACATAAATTTTACATTAGAAAATTGGTTTAAATAAAATTTTAAAATTCAAAATTATGATGCGCTTTCAAATATTTTATAATTTCCTTAATATTAACAAGTTTTAACTGTTGAAAACTTATTCTTATACTTTATTTTATGACAAAAAATGTTGTCTCATTATATCTCTATTTTATAATTATATTATTAAGTTCTTAATTTTTGTGACAAATCTTTCATATAATCTTATTTTTTTAATAATTAGCTTATATCTAATCCTTTATACAATATTCAATTACTTTTACTCCCTTATTAGCCTTAGTAACAATAACTATTCAACTTGTTCAACATATCTTTATCCATCATACTAAATAATAACTTAATTAAAATGATTACATGCATTATATAATGATTTATTAACCGCTTTTCTTTAATTTTTAGCTATGAAAAATATCTCTGCGTTTAAATATATACAATTACAATAATTATTTATAGCAGGACGATAAATATAAAACTACAAACAAATAACACAAAAGTAGTAAATAATCAAGTGTAATATTGGAGATTTAATCATTATATTTGTTTTAGTTCTTGTTACATATAAAAATTGAACTGACCTTTTATTGTAAGTGGGTATGGAAAATCGAAACTGACTCAATAAGTCAGGTTCATCTATATTGCATCATTATATTTATTTTAGTTCTTGTTACATATAAAAATTGAACTGACCTTTTATTGTAAGTGGGTATGGAAAATCGAAACTGACTCAATAAGTCAGGTTCATCTATATTGCTATCAAGAAACCCAAGCAACCTAAAACTCTGCTGTTGTTGTCTACCAGAAAGAGATAGGAAATGGTATCTCAAAAGCAAATCAGTGTAACAAATAGTATCATCAGGGTAGGTACGGCTTTAAAAGATAAATATTTTACGAATTTCTTCTGCCGTGTCTCAAATAAAAATTGTTGATATGTGTAGTGTGAAGAGCACATCACAGAAGCATACTCTAATTTACTCCTTACTTAAATTCGCACTACTAAATTGCCGACATGATCTAATAAAGAATCCAAGAGATTTAGAGTCATTTGAGGAGACAGAAGAGATATAGTGAGAGAAACTTAATCTTTAATAAAAAATTACGTCTACATCACAAAACGAATTGAGCCTAGCTATAACTTGAGAGGCACACGTATAATTACGATTCGCATAAGCAATAACATTTGTACCTTTAAGAAATGTAACTACGGAACATTTTGATTTATTTAAAGGTATTTTATTGGTGATGTATCACCTGCCAAAATAGACAAACTATCCTGAAGTGATGCACAATCTGTGAGTTACCTAATGTTTTCGTAGACTTTCAAGTCGCCCACGTAAACATTTGCAATTCAGACTGAGGAGAAGATCGTTATTGAAAATATTGCATAACGGCCCCAAATTGGATCTCTGTCTGACCTCCAGAGGTAAATACAAAAGAAGAAGATTTGAAACCGTTATGTGGTACATATTTGTAACTCCTTCTCTCACTTAGAGATGATTTCGTTAAGTTCAATAGTGTAGGAGAAAATCTAAAATAGTCAAGCTTTCAAAGCAATATTCCGTGATCGTAAATACTGGGGTCTTATCTTTAAAGAGGCAGACTAATTTTAAATGGTCACTCAATTTTAATTGTCTACTATTGCGCAAAACTTCGTGCACCAGACTTGTACTAGAAAGGTACTTTTATAGGTCTAGTGCGTTTAGGTTTCGATGGATTTATTTTACCCAACCTGAATAACTTAATTTCAGAAGCAGGAACCTCCACAATTGATAAAAATTGTATTAGAATCCTTGTTATGGCCATCGGCTTATTTAATCTCTGCCTTCTTGAATATGGAAAAGTATTATGTTATTTCGTCTACACTTGCGATCTATAACCTGCAGAATAATCTTTTCCACCTCAAATATGTTCATTTCAGTTGTTGAAGAAACATTGTTTTTTAATTCCTGAATATCGTTTTGTAATGAGTTTACAAGTGATGTGAGAGTATTTATATTGAGCAACTGATTTTTAGGTTAGTCAGAATAAGAAAAATACAAACTATGACCGAGAGGCAAAAAAGCTAAGCGATAGAGAAAAGAAAAGAAATTGAAACCAGTACAGAGTTACGATATTTATTTAAATTTTAACTCAATATTGTTCACTATGGAAACAAGAAGATAATATGGAAACTACATATAGGGAAAGAACAAATTATTGCCTTCTTGATGGTATACAATATAAATAATAAATACCGACCAATGACTAAATTTCCTCATTAGGAGAACACACAAAAATTGCACTAATCGTGTGCGAATAAAACGTGAATTTTTACTACATACAATAATTATTACTTCTAAAGAACTAGTAAACAAATACCTATAATGCATTGTTGAAAAGTACGTAGGTTTAGTTTAAGTAATATATTTTATTTTTATGGTCATTAATTAAGTAAGCTTTAACAGGATTAAATTATTCAGATAACATATTTATTTACATCCAAACCAGAGCTGCGCAATCAAACTTAACGTCATTATGTAAATATACCGCAGAAATTTGTTGTTGCATCTAATCATATGCACCCTAAAAACTTACGAAAACAAACGGAATTACTATTATACTGAATCATCCTGTGTTCTTAGCCAAACTATAAACACATTTAAAGTAATACATTACAGGAGTATGGTGCGATGGGAATTCAAATCAAAATATTTGAACATCTAGTTCAGAATGAAGCAGTCATGAATGAATAGGCATCTATATAAAGTTTAATTACCTTCATATGAACACAAATTTAAAGGAATTGTATTACTATGAAATACAATTTTAATTCATCATTTTTTTAAAACTAACAATTCGACTTCGAATTCATAATCTTATTACAAAATAAAGTGGCATAACTAAATATTGAATATTCTCTAAAAACAAAATTTTTTTCTGTATGTTTTATTTTCTACCTAGTTTATATGTACTTATATATGTTGTATATTTACTTTAAATATTATTTATAAACATTTTAATATATAAAGCAAAAATAATCATGAAACAGCAATGTATGTATGCATATTTATTTATATAGTATTTATTGTGTATAAAAGCTGTTTCAAATTGCGCGGTTTTTTTAAAAATAAATAAAATATAGATGGCGCACTGAATTTGTCTGGGTATGTGGGCATTTAAAAAGTGTGATGTATGACATTTATAAAAATGGGTTCGTCCACGGTACAATAACGCGTTCAAATTGTCGAATTATTTTATGAAAATCAGCGTTTTGTGAAACGAGTTTTTAGAAAATTACGTGAATTTTATGGTTTACATAATCGTCCATCTGAAAGCACTATTGGTCGAATTATTAAAAAATTTCAAGAGACCGGTTCCGTGAAAAATCAAAGAAGTGAGAAATACAGTCGTTCACAAGAAAATATTGGTTTGGTTCGTGAAAGTGTTGCTAAAAATCCTGAAATGTCCATTAAACGACATTCACAACAACTTGGACTTAATGGATCAACAACATGACGTATTTTACGAAGGATTTAGCTCTGAAGGCATATAAGGTTCAAATAATACAGGAACTGAAGCCATTAGATCATTTAAAACGTCGTTATTTGTCAATTTCATCAATGAACAACCAGCTCATTTTTCTCAAAAAATGTTTTCCGATGAGGCACATTTTGAACTTGGTGGCTATGTTAATAAACAAAATTGCCATATGAGAGGTGAGCAAAATCCACGAATTATTCATGAGAAACCTATGCATTCTAAACGAGTTAGATGGTGTAATTGGACCTTATTTCTTTTAAAATGTTGCTGGTCATAACCGAATTTTTGTGGCCTGAATTAATGAATATTGATCAAGAGGATATGTGCTTTGCACACGAATCAATTGATTTATTGAGAGAAAAATTTCCAGAACGTGTAATCTCAAGAAACGGTGATGTTAATTGGCCACCAAGATCATGTGATTTGACACCGTTAGACTATTTTCTTTGGCGTTATGTGAAAAGTCAAGTTTATAAAAACAATCCACAATCGATTTCTGCTTTGAAAGATGAAATTATTCGTGTCATTGGTGAGATAGAGTCTCAATTATGTCAAAATGTCATTGAAAATTTCAACAAGAGAGTGGACGTCTATGGAGCTGCAACAGTAGGCCATTTGGCAGATATTACTTTTCGCATATAAATGTCATAACTGATACTTTAGTTACCAATAAAATGTTTTTGAAAGTGAATACACATTATGTGTTTTATTTATTCTTAAAAAAAACCGCGAAATTTGAAACACTCTTTATAATAAAGAAAGAAGGGCAAATTGAATATTTAGGTGAGACGGTAACATGCAAAGGATATGAAGGAAAAGTAATAGAAAAATGGGTATATATACATATAAATAATCTAATTCTTAGTCATGGCATACAATAAATAATTAAGGAAAATAATCTTTCTGGTATATGATTTTATTGAATTAAATCTTACCTTCTAAATAAATTTCATTTCGACAATTTACATGTCTTTATCATTCTGCACTATAATTGTTTTTTATGTTTTTATATTTTTCTGATCTGAAACCCAAACAAGACAGTTAATTATATGTGACGTTAATACAATCTATTAATAAGTTGAGGATATTGACCAAAATAAAGTCATTCCTGAGATACAGGTATTTAAAATAAATTTAAATGTACTAAATCCTCTATTTCAAATTTCTAATTCATTATTTTTATAGTATATCATGTATTGTCGAAATGCACGCTGGATATGAATCTAACATGTGTTTGTGTAACGTCTGAGGATAGTTCAAATGTTAACAAGACCCTGCTTACGACGCGTTTTGAATATATCAACTCTCCTCAAGCAAACTGTAGTTTTATTAACAAACTTATTTTCTCTGGGCTATCGTATTGATTACGATATAGCAAAGAATGAAAGAACAATACCTCCCTCTACCGCCAAATACGCAATTTTTCGAAAGGACGAATTCGTGTTCGTTACCGCCAAATATACGACATTGTTGTCACCACGCATATATGGATAAAGCACTTTTAAACTTGGTATATGATATTTGGTGAACGTCTGAGTATAATTCAAATATTAATAAGACCCTATTTACGATGCTTTTCGAGTATATCAACGCTTTTCAGGCAAATTGTGATCTTATTAATGAACATCTTCTCTGTGAGTTATCGTATCGATTGCGATACAGCAAATATCATCCAAATATGCAATTGTCCGAAAGAACGAAGTTTGCGTTCGTTCTGCTAAATGTATCAAGGAGTCATTCATTTCATTTTTTCAAAAATAAAAAAAATAAAAACTTCAATTTTATCGGGTATTCTTTATTATCATACAAAAGAACCATTCTGATGATTTCCTCCAAATATTGGCTGTAATTGCGCCTAATATGGTCCATTCGGAAGATTTAATTTTCGATGACGGGTTCGAGCATTTCAAATGGTATTTGGCGAATAAAGTGAGTAATGTTGGCTTTCAATTGCTCTATCGTAGTTGGCTTATCTATTTATATTTTGGATTTTGTGTAGCTCCAAAGGAGAAAGACTAAAGTTGTGATACCACATAATTTAGGCGGCCATTACACAGGTCCATTACGTGAAATTAAATGTTCACTAAATTGTACTCGCAATAAAGCCATGCTTTTACGGGCTGTGTGGCAAGAAGAGGCGTCTTGTTGAAACCAAGTGCTATCGAGATCACGGGCTTCAATTTAGGCAGCAAACAGTCCGTTGTCTTAGCGTGATAACGGGCGCTATTCGCACTTACGTTGTGGTCGGCTTCATTTTTGAAGAAATATGGACCCATTATTCCACTTGCCAAAAAACCATACCAAACCATGGTTTTGTCTGGATGTAATAGCAGCTCTTGAACCTCTTCGGGTTGCTCTTCATTCCAAATATGGCAATTGTACTTATTAACGTAGTTATTAAGCCAGAAATGGACCTAATCGCTGAAGAAAATTTTGGTCGAAAACGATTGAATCTTCTTCAAGCTTTTCAAAGGTCCAAAGACTGAATCGGTGACGATTCGAAAGGTTAGCCGCTTTCAATTCTTGAACGAGTTGAATTTTGTATGATTTTAAACTAAGATCCTTACGTAAAGTACGCCAGATTGTGGCATACGACAAGCCAAGCTCTAGAATCGATTCTTCACGGTCATCGCATACATTCTCATCTATCATCGCTATATTTTTTTCAGTACGTGCTGGATATGGTCTATTTGGTCGCGTAGTACTCAATAATGAAAATTGCGTTTCAAGTTTTTCGATGATATAGTAAATTGTGCGTTCGATGGGCCAATTATGTAGACCGTAAGTTGCTCTAAGCATACGAAACACTTTTCTCGTGGGACGCTGGTTTTCCTAATACGGTTGAATAATTTGTGGACGCTGTGCTGGGCTGAGTCTTTCCATAAAAAAATGTCACACAGTACTTAAATAAAATAACGTAAATGTTTGACACGACTCACGTATTGTCTGTTATGAAATTGCTATTGAAAAAAGTACATCATAATGGATCACCCATTATATTGTCATCACAATGAATATATGGAAAGAATATTTCAAAACTAAGCATATGTCAATTGGTGAACGTCTGAGAATAATTCAAATGTTAATAACACCGTGTTTACGACGCGTTTCGAGTATATTATCTCTCATCAGGTAAACTGTGGTTTTATTAACGAATTTATTCCCTGTGGCTTATCGTACCATTTGCGATACAGAATAGGGAGAATAATTCAAATGTTAATAAGACACTGTTTATGATGCGTTTCGAGTATATACAACTCTTTTCAGGCAAACTGTGGTCTTATTAACGAACCTATTCTCTGTGGGTTATCGTATCGTTTGCGATAGAACAAAGAATGAAAAAATAACACCTCCTTATATCGTCCAAATATGCGATTGTCCAAAAGAACGGAGTTCGTGTTCGTCCCACCAAATGTAAAACGCGCGCTGTAAATAGGATCTTATTAACATTTGAATAATTCTTAGACATTCATCAAGTGGCGTATACTAAGTTTAAAAGTGTTCTGTCCATATACGCGTCGTGAACTTACTAATTGATGATTCAAAGGCTTGTGCGAACATTGGTAACCCTACTGATTACTAACGCCTTTAACAGAATTTGGAAGTCATGCATTCTTGATATTCCAAAACCAGAATAACTCTAAATATTAGTAAATGCAATATTATGTCTTACATATTTTTAATATACGTAATTGTTTTATTTATTCTAGAATGTTTTTCATTTCTTTTTTGATACTTTTTCATACTACCTTATCAAATTAATTTTAAATCCGAAAAAGGAATCAAAAGCTTTCTAAAACCAGTATAATACACAAAAAATACTCCCAAACATAAGATTTATTTCATTAGACGTAAAAATCCTATTTACTTTTATACTGATTGACCAGCTTAAAACTTCTTTAAAGCTCATATTAATAATAGTAATATAGTGAAGGCAAAAAACCTAAGCTTATGAAAATGATAAATACATTCGTAAATCAGAATTACCGCAAATTTAACAATAACACCTATAAAAAATCTAATGGCTTGCTGAGGCGAAATTCATTAAAGCACCTATTGCAGACATGTTATGGTCCACTTGTAATAAGAACTATTCAAAAATAATGTCATAAAACAGACATTATATTGGGTAAGGTACGTTAGCATCTATATTTTTCTAGGTACTAAAATATAAGCTAAGAAACTAATAAATTATTTTAATTCAACTAATAACAAAATATAATTCACAATAGAAATCGAAAATAATAATAAATAAAACTTTTTGGATGCACTATAAAAAACCCATACAAGATACAATAACACATAAAAAGTAAAAACAATCTTGGAAAATTAAAATGTTCGCTTTCCATAGTTTCGTACACGGATTAATAAATACGCCGTTCATATAACAAAGAAATAAATATAATAATAACAATAGCACAAAACAACAAAGTACGAAATCATAAAACATGAAGAAAAAGTTACGAAGATACTGTTATCCCATAATAAAAGAAACATACATAATGTGAATAATACACAAATCATAAAAAAATAAATAAATCCTAAGCAAAACAGGCTTAAGAATCGTTAATATTAGTAAAAATAATTTGTGTGTTATGTTAGGGAATAAGTAAAAATAAAATTACGAACCTAGAAAATGCGGGAGTATACCAATTAAACTGCCAAAATTGTAATGTTATCTACATACATATGTATACAGGCCAAAGTGCTAAAAATATAAGAAGTAGGTTAAATGAAATAAAAAGCCAATTGTTCAAGTATCTACTTTCCCGAAATGGATGTTACTGGAGTTATAAATTGCTATAAAATGTCAATAAGAGTAAAAAAATTAAATTGTTTATAGACATTAGAAATTGAAAAAGCAATTAAAAAAAACAGACAAAGTATTTACAATCCAATAATAGAAACTATTGTAAAATAGTTAAGGAAATAAAGACAAGCAACACACAGTTAAATATTGGACGTTGTATTGGTACATCTGGTTGAGTAAAAGTCTTTGGTAATGATAAAGCATAGAAAAGCAATATCGTTAGAGTCATTTAAAAAATAAGTGAAACAAAACAAGTATTTTATTTTTATTTTTCTTTACGTTAGATTATATTTGTTCTGCCGCATCTAGGCATCTATTATATGTTATTCAATTCTGTCGAGGTTTTAGTAACACCCTTGCTCTTTATTTTGTCCTAGTGCGAAGTAAATTGAAATATATTATATCCGCGCTATGTACATATACGAACTAGAAGTTGAACGTGTTCAGAGGTTTCTAATATTCTTATTTAAAATGGATAATGTATACCCATAGTGTGGAATTTGCTATAATAGCTTACTTGATACTTAGCAGTTTATAAGCCTTTCATATAGAAATTATTGATAATTATTTAAAAAAACTGCTATCCAAGATGAGATTAGCAGCAGCGATATACGAGGATAGTTTCACAAGTAGTGAGAATGACACATAGGTGGCGCTCTAATTGGTAAAACAAATGCACTGTAATTTACGTTGCCTATCTATATGTTTACATTCCGATATTTAGACAAATCGGTTGATTAGTTTATTTTTGACAGCTGATTGAAAAAGAAGCAACACGTCGTTTTGTTAAAATGGAAAAAGCAGAGTATCGTGCGGTGATTAAATACTTCGTAATTAAGGGTATGAAAGCTACCGAAATAAAAGATGAGTTACGGGAAACATTAGGTGAACCTGCTCCATCATCCGCCACAATAACTAGATGGTAAATGAATTTAAACGTGGTAGAACAAGCTGTGTTGATGAAGCGCACTCTGGAGCACCCAAAATCGTGACTTCTAAGGAAATGATTATAAAAATCCATAATATTATTACGCAAGATCGACGACTCAAAGTGAGAGAGATAGCAGACATGGTAAACATTTCAACAGAACGCGTACACCACATTTTAACGAAAGAATTGGACCTTTCCAAGCTTTCGGCAAGATGGGTGCCGCGATTGCTTACGACTGATCAAAAGTTCACTCGTTTGCGCATTTCCAATGAGTGTTTGGACCTTTATAAGCGGAATACGGTTGATTTTTGTAGGCAATTTGTTACTTGCGATGTAACTTGGATACACTACAGTTCACCCGAAACTAAACAACAGTCGAAACAATGATTAGAACGTGGTTCTGCACCTCCAAAGAAAGCGAAAACCACTTTATCGGCAAACAATGTGATTGCATCAATTTTTTGGAATTCAAAGGGCATTTTGCTCATTGATTACCTTCAGAAAGGTGAAACAATAAACGGACAATATTATGCAGAACTTCTACAAAAATTAAATGTTGAGATTCGTGATAAACGGCCAGGAATGGCAAAGAAAAAGATTCAGTTTCACCAAGACAACGCTCCCTCGCATACCAGCACAGTTGCGATGTCCAACATCCACGAGTTGCATTTCCAGTTAGTACCGCATGCGCCTTATTCGCCGGATCTAGCCCCTTCCGACTTCCACCTTTTTCCAAAATTGAAAACGGCACTAGGTGGAAAGAAATTTTTCTCTAACGACGAGCTTATCATCTTCGTAAATGAGTATTTTGCAAGCCTTCCGCAATCGCATTTTAGAGATGGCTTAAGGGCATTGAAGCACCGTTGGAATAAATGTATTGCTCTTTTAGGAGAATATATTGAAAAATAAAAATTATTTTGTATTTAAAAAATTAATTTTTCTTTTCAATACTCACTACTTATCAAACTTTCCTCGTATGTACGTTACTGGATCTTCAAAGTTGTTCTCAGTTTCTAAAACAATATTCTACTAATGTAATAAAATAAGCTTCTCTAACACATATGTATTTCTGTTAATGTCCACTATTCTGTAAACACTTTATTGTCTTGTCTTCACTATTACTTTTGGTGTAATTTAGATTTGTAATAATATTAAATGTCCTTTTTTTATTTTTCTTGCATTTATATCAATAATTTACTACTTTTATGTATGTTTCTTATGATCAGTACAATGCTGTTATAAAATCATACATTTCTCGCACTTTCTCAGCTTAATGTTGGGAGACATTTCTAATAGTATTTGCTGCAAGTTTTATGATGTTTTGTCTGGTCATTTAAAGGTGGCTACTGGATTTATCAGGTTATGAGTTCTTGTATTATTAATTTAGAAATTTTCTGACTCAATAGTCAGTAATAATAATATACTTAGACTGTGATGTTAGTAACAGGTATTACAACAGAATAATTTCTTCATCGCATACAAACTTATTTGTACTCACAAGAGGAGCGATTCAGTGCTGCTATGTAGAAATACATTAATAGCGAGAGTAATCTCCTCGAGCCATCAGTATCGCAGCAAGACGAGGCATGTCCCATCAGTCGCTATATGGTATGTGGAGGGATAATCAACAATCCCGTCTCAGTTCATCCTCATAGCTCTTCAACACTAGGCGAAGGAGCTGAAGTCTCTGACTTATCGTGTTCCAGACATGTTTGATCGGATTGAGATCCGGAGCACGAGTTGGCCAGGGAAGTACACGAATGCCGTGCTGTGCTCTACACGTACTAGATTCACCAGTAAACAAGATACCCGTTCATTTGATAGGCCCCCAGTTGTATAGCATTGCTTCATATAAATGCATTCGGACGACTTGATATCTTTTGAATCCACTCAGGTAATGTTGGCGACCTTCCATTGCATACGTAGCATGAGACATCTCTCTTCCTGCTACGGTAGTAGGCAGATGTGAAAGTTGTCAACTCGTATCTGATGCTATTAAAGTTATTGTACACCAAAAATTACGCTTGCGTCTCCACACATTTGAAATATGCGGGTTGTGTTCGTGAATAAATTCCATCAGAACATATTTCTATTTTTACTTTTTTAGTATTTTTGTTTTCACCAGGAAGATATGTTTGATGCTGTTAAGTAATCTTTATCCCTTTGTTATTCTTTCTCTATTTTTTCGTATATTTCTCTTCTGTTACTATGAATCTTAAATATATGAATTTTTGTACCTGTTTGCTATGTTTGTTTTATTATTACTATTCTTTTCGTTTACTTTTGATTTACTTTAATTAAAAGTTTCTGCAAAATTTTTCTATATATGTATTTCGAGATTTTTATTAAGAGTTTCTTCATTCTTAACAACCATATTATCCGCATAACATATTTCTGAGACAATTACTTTTTGCACATTTCAGTATCTGACTTCGTAATCTTTAACACTGTTATTAATAATCACTGCCGATACGTTAGACGTCAAAATTTTTATGTTTACTTATGTATATCTTGTATGTATCTCATGAATTATAATGAAATCAAATAAGTAATTTGTATACTCTTCAGTATTATATTTAAAACTAGTATATTTACTTTCATCAGAATTATAAACAAATACTTTTGAAATTATACTACTAATTATCTTATACATATGTATATTAAGAAATACAAATTTATACTTACTTTTAAGTTATCACATGATTATAAATTTTCGTTTATTATATAATATATATGTATTATATTTTTCTGTTAATTAAATTGTGATCTGTATATGTAAGTTAGTAGTAGTAAGTAGTTTTCATAATATATTCTCTTTTACTCTACATGCGCCTAAGTTTTATATTAAACACTAAATGTAATTTATTACTTAAGAATCAATAGATAAAACTCGTTCGATAAGAGATGGCGTTATTAGGTTCGTGGTTTTATTTTTCTAAAAACTGTACTTTTTTATGAACACGTATGAAGGTATTTCATTTTGTATTTCCTTAATCGTATATTACAGGTATTCAAAGTTGATGTGTTACACTATTTTTTTACAATGGAAAAATTGAATATCGCGCAATAATAAAATTCTTATTTTAGGAAGGTATAGCACCAAAATAAATTAATGAACGGTTGTTAAAAGAGTATAAGAACTTTTCACCTTCAATTAGGACAGTAGAAAGATGGGTTGCTGAATTTAAACGTGGTCGTACAAGTCTCGAAGACGATCCACGTGAAATACGTCCAAAAAGTGCATCAATACTAGAAATTCTAGCAATAATCCCGGATATGGTATTGGAAAATCGTCAATTAACTGAGAGAGCTTAGTAGAAACCCTAGGCATCTCATTAAGTAGTGTGAGCAGTATTTTGGCTGAGGTTTTGGATTTCAGAAAGCTGTATGCAAGATGGTATCGCATTTGTTATTAATGGAACAAAAACACATTCAGATGCGACTTCTTCAGCAATATTTGAAGCATTTTGTAAAGAATAAAAACGATCGTGTACGGCGTTTCGTCACTATGGATGAGACTTGGGTCTTCACTATGATCATCAATCAAAACAAGAGGCTAGGGAATGGTGCGAATTCGGTACTTCAACTCTGAAGCGAGTTTGGGTCTAGAAATTGGCCAAGCAGGTGTTAGTATCAGTTTTTTTTTGGGATGCAAAAGGAATTTTGTATGTGAATTACCTCAAAACTGGTTAAAAAATAAACCCAGATTATTATTGTAACCTTTTGGACCAGCTGAATGTAAAAATTCGTGAGAAAAGCTTGGTTTACAGAAGAAAAAATCATTTTTCATCAATACAACGCGCCCTGTCACACAGTTCAAAAAACCACCGCAAAAATCAGTAAATTAAAGTACGAATTATTGCAACATCAATCTTATTTGCCAGATTTAGCTCCTTCTGACATCTGGCTAGTCTTACATTTCATAACATTCATATGCGGAAAACAATTTTCATCGAACGAAGAGGTAATAGTAGCCGCGGAATCGTATTTCGACAGTCCTCTAGACTCTCACTTCAGCGATGGAATTCATAAATTAAAAGATCACTGGAACAAGTTTATTGATGTTCAAGGAGGTTATATTGAATAATAAAATGTGTTTCAAATCATAAAATCGCGTTTTTCTCATTGAAACTCATTGAAGTATGTAATACAAACGCGTGTATCTCTGGGTGTGTGACAGAGGGAAAGTGAGAAGGAAAGACTCTTCTTTGTTTCTACCTTTAGGCGGAATCGTACTCACCATTGCTGAAGCTGAATTTCTAAACACATCTCACATACTGCCAAAAACCTCAGAAACCATACTTTCATCTTACGTCATTAGGAACATTTAGATAAAAAATGTGTATTTACACACGCATGAAATACGTCAAATCAATGTAACATAACTTTAGTTATAAAAATATTAATAATACATATCCAGATGCCTTCTGCAGTTATGAAAAGTAGTACGCTCGAAGCAATATTTATGCTGAGAAGCATAAAGCGTAAGTAAGTCAAAACTTAGTGTTTAAATTAAGAAATACATAAAACTATGTTATAAATATTTCCTTTTGCCTATCTTTCACTTCATTCTACAATGAGTATTAATAATATTTCTTACAGGACGTAATAATAACTTTTATATTTGTATTTTATAAATTCAATGCAATCGATTTAAAATATCATGTCAATATTTAATATGGTTTTAATTTACTTTACTCATACCGGTGTATAGTTCCATGTACAAAATTGAAACAAAAGGAAGTAAATATATTTCAAAGCGGGTGATATATTGACATACATTAAATAGTCTCCTTCAAAAAGCGTTTTATACTTTTTTGGTATTTCGCGTAGTTAGATCATCGACTGTTCAAATGCTACATCTGGACACTTGCTTCTGACCCATGGAAAATATCAGCAGTCTAATTCCAATGAATTCATTGTCGCCGGTTAACTTTATTTCCGATCTATAAACTAAAATGCGATTTATTTGCAGGCTTAGTTTTTTATTTCAATCTGGGTATATGCCAGAGACAAGATTAGATCAAGTGACGCGTAATGTGAATAGTTTATGCAAACGCCAAATAATGTTTTTTCGTTCTTCATAATGTTCTACGTCGAGAACTGCACACTAGACACATACATATGTTGCCGAACTAATAACAGACGAGGTAATGGACATAATAATAGTACAAAGAAATTGTAGAAGCAATGTAAACTCGTAAACCTGAAAACCATTACTTTCTGTTTCACTTCTTCCTGTTTTCCCAGTTTTATAAAATTTACCTAGTTCCTTGTATATTGTATACATTTTTTACGTACACATGTCAATATTTCCTTAGGTTATATATAATAGATATTTTTAGACTCATAACTATAATATACAAAATATTTTTAATCATTTTGATATATACATTTGTATAGTTTATATACAAATTCAAGTAGACGGAACTCATAAAGAATCTTCGATATTTGATATCTATGCTGGTGGAACGATCAAAAGATATTAAAACTGCCTATATTTTGCGGATGAGTAATCTATTCTAACGAGAACATAGTAAAATTATTACATAAGTGAAAGTGCATTAAACTTTATATATCCACGCATATTATTTGAAATTTTGATAACGAGTGAATTCAGAAATTAATATTCTCAAACCATTTTTATACAAGGTGCTAGAATAGTTGCATAAACAATAAATTTAAAACGTTGAATTAATCAACTATCTCATATTATTAATATTCAAATTATTTATAGTACATTACAGTTATATTAAATGATAAGGTAATGTTAATATGAAATAACGAAAGTATTCCTTTAACATTTGAAATGTTTTCTAATGTTATATCTTTCAGCCAGAGATATATGCAACCCATTATACGCAATTTTCTCAATGTTCTAAAATAATTTTAGTAGTTTACAGTGTCTTTATTATTAATATTACTGTTATTATTACTATTATTATTAGACACTTTCTTCATATATCATCATTCTCTCGCTCCACCCATTCCACATATCAGTGGGTATATGTTCGACTGAACATAATTAATATTGCGGTATTATTGACCTCCATAGAACGGTATATATTACTAGTTTTACACCATTTGGAGGTGCCCTCTACGTATATTCAGAAGATATTGACGGTTTCTAGAAGTATAGAGAGAGTTATGGATATTTGTTAAAATTTCTCCTATTGCTCCTATTATAATTTGTTCATTTCATTTGTCAAGAGTTTTAGTAATCTATTCGATACGATTCATGTAGCTTTTGGCAGTGATCATACATATATTCTCTTAAAACTTTTGGGTACCATCCTATTATGGTGTTTAATTATTTTCTGTTTCGAACTTTTTGTTAAACTAATTCCATAGGTTGATCGCGTATCGCGTCTTCAGCATTAGAAAAGCTGTAGCTAGCGTAGCTAGTAGGGCTCTTCAATATTTTTGCGTTAAAGATATTAGCGTTAAGTCTGATACCGCCAATCCAACCATCTTGTTTTGCTGGAAGCTGATCATCGTGATGGTTCTGAGCCGGGGCTGTACGCATCCTTGCCGTCATTAATTTCTCGCTGTAATCATTGTTTTACCTGTAAGGTGTGCATTTTTATAGCTACTATTAGTTAAGAGCAAGGCCAATTTTGTGCATGATTGGTATTTTATTTCGGAAATTCAATAATTAGTACTATTATTCATAATTATTACTGTTACAGTTTTTTTTCTTTTATTTTATTTACTTTCTTCCTTTAAAGATTAATGTAATGTAACACATATTAAATCCTGATTTTGTTTGACTATTCACAAAATTTGCAATTAGATGAAAACAACTTTATGCTTTCTGAGCAGATATAGCAATCCAGTGCGACTTGCTATTGTATCCTCTGCAACTATTTACTGCTTTTTTATTTATTAAAACTTTCCAAAAATATAAATGAACAAAGTGTAATTTCTTGATTTGAAAACACTGTAGGAAAAAGAAGATGACTGTGATTGCAGTCAGTTGCACATGAACGCTTCGGCAGCAACGTCTCTCTCAAACCTCTATTCCCCAAACGTTTTTTTAGTAGCTCAAACAAATGGCCAAATGGTGATACTGGGACTATAAGGAGCATGTTTCAGCATAGTCTAACATATATTCTCAAGTTTTTCTCGAGTTTGGATAACTGTGATGGGTTATGTTTTATTGTGAAGGAGGATGACTTCACGTATTGAAAATTCTCAATGCCTGCAATGCCGCTTTAAAAATCGAAAAATACTATTTGGAGAAACTTTCCAGTTCCTGTTTCGATTCTGGTGTGTAATGATTCACTTAAGTTTCTTAGTAAGTAACGATGCAATTTAAAAAAGTCTCGCTCAGCTTGTTAATGTGAACATAGCTGACTCACCTCAAATCGTTGCAGTTTCCGAATTTCGGAAAAAAGTGAAACACCTATATTGTAGACAGTATCTGAAACCCGAGTACATCAGTAATGATTGCTCAAGCAGTATTATTGATTATTCCGGCCTTAGAAGTAATTTCAACAACAGTTGATTGACGGTTGTCTTCGAAAAGGTGATGAATACCCAAGAGTCATTAGTCATACTAGTCCTCGGACGAAGCGACCCGTACACTTGCGTCTTTTTAAGAGTAATGTCTCTAAACTGTGCACGAAGACTTCTTAGAATATCTCATAATATGGCCCCCACACACTTAAATTACACTTAAAAAATAAAAATTACAGTATGTTTGATCCACCCTCGTTGTATCCCGTGAAATAGTTTTGACACCACCATATATTCCCATTATTACAGGAGCTGGCTCCTTTTTGATTGTAGATTACGCTCCCATAGTTCACAAAGTAAGTTTTTTTCTGTTTATTTTTTAAAATGTTGCATTAAAGCTAATGTGAGAATTTCATCATATCGGATTTCTCTTAAAGTTTTGTATCACTTTTTGTATCACTGTTACTGGTAACTTGTTTCGTTATTGAGAATTGAAAATTTCCGTATATTTTAGCTCAATTGCTTAAGTCTATTCTATCTCCCGCACTGTATATATCAATGGTTCTTTATCAATTTCATACTAGTTTCTTAGTGAATAAGTAAAGGACGGTGATAGATTTTAACCATTATTCTATTTGTAAGTTCAGTACCAGTTCCGACTGCATTGAGATGTCCTTTTTGTATACAAAATGTTTAACGTTGCTCAGTTCAAACTCTATAATTAGTGGGAGTTCGAGCTCATTTTTACAGCTCATGTACTTTTTTAAGTTATACGTATTGTTGCCTATGACTAAGGGTATTACGCATTGAAAGACAGTTATAATTACTAAATAGATAGTAGCATTAAATTAGAACAACATATTGAAAATATTGCGAATTATTTGAAATTTTAAGAAAAAACGAAATCGAATATTTTAAAAAGATTTATTAAAATAAATTAAGAAATATTATAATTGATCAACAAGAAAAGTAGATAAAATTGAATGTTTCCACAATTCACATTCGAGAAAGATGCAAGAACACTGAGAATGATATGCATGTTTATCGCTCGGTTATGATCGGGAAGAAGCCGAAGATGAGAAGGCTGGTTCCTTGGGAAATAATGGGGATAATAGGATTTAGTAAAAGTAGAAAGACATACTCTAAGAACACAGGCTTGCAAAAAATGCTTTTTAAAAATTGTTTTAACTTTAGTCACTTTGGGTGTTTTTCAATGCTGTACTCAAAAACGAAAACCGTTTTTTTTATAACGTTGGGTTTTCTCACCAAAAGCAAATGTACTTTAGGGATAGTAAGCCAAATACAAAAAATTATGGAACGTATATTTTAGTATATATTTTATTAAATTCATAAGTAACCAAACATTTTTCATACAAATAACACAAAATTAGTAAAAATGAATAATCTTTTTCGTTTTGTGCTTCTTTTGCTGTAGGATCACTGGGAATCGGGCAAAGGTTTGACAGCTACTCAGTGTTGCCACCCGACCAAATTAATATTTGCATTTCCATATTTCGGCCAATCTAAGCCTACTTACTTGCCTAAAATGCCTAGTTGTCGATAATTTTAAGTGAAATTTATTAGTTTTTTTATTATTTTTTCCGCAATCGGCGAACAAAAACTATAAAAATCACTGATTATATTTTAAACAATTTTTTCATCGCAGGTCTGTGTAATATTTGTTTTTAGATACATTGATCATCATGTCAGACAAACATATGTATGAAAAGGAGACAATATATGCCTATAAAGGGTATTAATGATATTTTAATAATTTTATTTTGAATTTCGTTAAGTTGAATGCATACTTTATTTTTTAAGTATAATAATTATTTAGTTTTTAAATAATGCTAGGCATATTTTGAACTACGAACACATCCCAAAACAATATTTGTATTTTAAAAGTTCACAAAGAGTACCAATATTTATTACATAGTGCTGGAAGGAGTATATTTCCCATAAATTTTATTCCATAATTTGGCATGTTTACCTCAATAAGATCGAAGTTCAAAATATCGCAGCAATATGTACATATGATATGTGTTGTTATATTCATTACCCGCCTTTCATAGTTGCGTGCTAGCACAGCTGCACATGTAATCTTCTCAGTATTAACGTTAAAATAGCGAAGAACTGAAAGCTGAAAGACCATATTTGAAAATTAAGTTCGTTATTTGTACGGTATTTCTTGCATTTACGTTGAACTTCGTTCTCTAATATTTCGGTTACTTTCAATGCAATTAATTATTATTTACTTAATAGTACTAGACTGTGCGATGCCCTGCTGAAAGCTTTATGGCAATTCGTGTCTGTGATGGATAACTTTCATATTTTTTAATATAAATCTGTTGATATTTAGATTTCTTTATTTACATTCTTTTTGAGATCTAATTATTTATATACATACTTTCGTCCATATATGATCAATTCGCTGTGCAATTTTCCTAGATATAATTTTTTTGACGCCTTATACATTATATTTAAAATACCAATAATGAATACTTACCATGTTATTACTTCAATTAAAATAACTTCTAAATTGGTTATTTGCTCATGAAAATTAATTAAATCATATAATGATTTCATAATTATTTTTCGCGTCAGATAGTTAGCAGTTTACCCAGTATTTTAAATTAGAATATGTATATTGAAGTACATTTTAAGGTGAATAAAATAAATTATGCGGGACGACCTTATTGCGCAGTCACTTAATGGAACAATAATACTTGAACTCTAACGTAGTTAAATTACATGGAGTCTACTGTAGATACGTACATTCAAAAAAGAGAATTTAACATAGTGAAATATAATTTTTCAGGTTCCGTGGCCAAAGACTAGTACTCCGTCATATTCCTCAAAAAAGGATTCACCTTCTACGTCCAAAGTAAGTAAATTAATTATTAATACTAGTTTTACAAATGAATCTTTTTATACATGATAAAGTTAAAAGTGCAGTGGAAACATTTACTATATTTTATGATAAGTATACATTATTCACATAATATTAAGTAGACGTATACTTTCCTATCTTTTTTATTAATCATTAATTTTTTAAATATTCACAATTCTTTTTTAAATTCGAGAAACTTGCCATTTTTTATATTAAATGATGTAAAAGGTATTTCATTTAAATTTGATGCATGTATGAGTTACAGTCGCGGACATAATAACCATTCCATTCGTATAATTATCATACGCGGATGTACAAATACGTAGTTATTTTTAATCTAATTATAAAAATGGGCAATGCATTGGAAATGAATTATTAACTAGAACACGATTTGACATGAATTATACTTAATTAGTCCTGTAGTTAATATTCAAAGTGTTATTTAAATTGTAAAACTATTACTGCAAAACTTCTACTAGAAACAAGTAAACATTTTTGGATCTCATGATTAAATCACCTGCAATTAGATAAAAAATTGCTTTATAAATTGAAAACTCAAACATAAATAGACTTTTCAAACTAGAAAAATAGATGATTTTTAATAAACTTATTGAAGTATAAAATAAAATACGCAAATTATCAGAATTTTAGAATCTATCAGAGCAAGTGATTGAATTGCTAACTAAATGAAAAAAAGTTAAGATATTATTTATATTATTATATAAATAATAATAAGAATATCTTTATTTATCTGTGTACAGGAAGGCAACAATTTAATTAATGACAATAACAAAAGTGTCCTAATGCCTTCCTAGTACAGAGACAATCAAAAGATCCAAAATACAGCTATTTGGTTCTAAATCTTCTGCTCAATCTTTGTGAATTTTATTACAATAAAAAAAGAAAAGCGTGCTTGAACTAAGTTAATTCTAACTTAATCCAAAATTCCATCCTGTAGATACTTATTTCCTTATTGCATTTTAACCCAAATATAAAACTACATCGAAAAAAATTTCGATTGATAGAATATTCGCAATTTATCAAAAAGAGAAACAGAGAGCTCACCCCTGATTACCCAGCAAATATTTTCGCACCCAAGATCTAAATTTAAAGTGTGAGAATCTTTTGGTTTCCAAGAAGAGTAATAAAATTTCTGTTTCGCAACCCAAATAGTAAACATCAGTGCGAAAGCTTAACTTGTTGTATAAATAAGTTTGTTTATGAATTTTATTTAGGATTATTACGATACATCATCCAGCAGGAACCTTCCATAATACTTTGATTGCAGAAACCTCGATATATAAAACGACATCGTCTTATATTAATTGAAAGATGAATACTTCATTTTATTCGTCACTTATTGCTCTGAGATTTTCAGGACGAAAATCAAATATGAATATTATAGGTGCATTCTAAAGATATTCGGTAACACGGTTTTAATATTACATATTTTTTCTCCATAATAGAGCGCCTTTGTTGCCAAGAAAGTTGTGACACAACATCTTTTTCTACTCGCGAGTCTGTCAAAATTTCCTCTTTTAATTTCGCGGTACTTATTTTGGGTTTTCTCCTCAATCTACATAAGCCCAGTGAAATAGTTTTTCTTTATGACATAAAATGAGTTATGGATATTAATGTTTTTTTTTGTTGCCGTTATGCAAAAGAACTGCTTTTAAACTTCTTTTGGACGAATCAATAAAAAGTCGTCACTTGGACGCGTCATGCTTTTCTGCCAAACTTTTAAATAGTCAATTTACATCACAGAAGTAGCAAAAGCTACTACATCTTTATTTCGTAATATTTTATAATATTTTAAAAGGTTCTTGCCATTGGGAAATAGCGGACTCGATATATAACATCGCACAAGGAACGTTACGTTCTATAAAGCAACGAAGATCAGATTTGTAATCACTTTCCAAGAATAGCCAAGTCTACCCAAAATTGTTTGTGATATTTTTACCTTATAAACCGCTATTATTAATTAGTAATTATGTGTCTATCATAGGTAGTAAATTCAGCCGCCGACATATAATGATAATACACACATATGAATGGAATTCGAAAATCACGTTTTTTAGATTTCTCAAATTTTTGTTCAATCTTTCACGATATAACTTCGTCACGTATCAAATACAAACTTAATAGTGATAACTTTTACACAACCTACCAAAAAATTATATTACCGGGTTCTGTGTATGTACTTTAAAGTTATATACAAAAAAATATACAGAGCATGAAACAAAAGAAAATTAATTAATTAAGTAATAACTAAGGAACAGTGTTATAATGACGAAATAAATCTGGGAATAGTAATTTATAGAATACAATGAACTAAATTCAGATATTCTAATACATTTGTTCTTTAAAAGGTTATAAATTTTTTGTTTCAAAATATATTGGTATTGTATTAGCAGTGGTAAATAAAAAACAAGTGTACTGTGTTGGACACTTCAAAATGGTTTACAATAAATAGCAGTTTTCATTATCGAAAGTTACTTTTGAAATAGTATAAAATTAGAAAATGGAGAGTAATACTCAAAAAGAATATTTATAAGTTGTCTTCATGTAATAGAAGAACTTATTGAAGTTACCCGAAATGTTTGAGGATATGAAACCACACAATTAAGGGGGTTATATTATTGAAAATGAAGACTCATAATTCGAACACATGTTCTAGCTGTTGTTTTTATTTTATTATTAAACCTATTTTTCCAATGAAACGTTTGTATACTATTTTTTGTCGGAATGCAACCTAATCTATCAACGATTCACTTAACATGCTTATACTGACAATTTAATTTTGATGAAGAAAACATCACAGCTTCCTATAGTATATAGAAAAGAAAACCAGCGATACGCATGTAAAAAAGAGAATATTGACTACTGTACAAAAATAATCCTCTAGAATATTCTAAAAGAAACCAGTGGCATAAAATCGTAAAAATATTGATAGCTAATTTTTGTTGTAACTGATAAATTCGACATTATATCAGGTTGTTACATATGAAATGTCCGATTTTGTAAGGAATAAAAAAAGTCTAAATTTAAAAAAATATAAATATTTATTCTGCAAAATAGTCTCCATTTACATAAATAGTTTGTTGCCAACGGCCTGGACGCTGAAAAATTCCCTTTGAAAAGAAATCTAGGTTTTGACGGCTCACATATTGCTCAAACACTGCTATTACAGACTCCCGGTCGGGGAAGTCCCTATTTTTTAAGTGATTGTCTAAACTTCGGAAAAAATGAAAATCAGTTGGCGAAAGGTCAGGTGAATAAGGTGGGTGAGGGAGAATTTCGTAACCAAATTTCGAAGGTTTTTGGATTGTCTGTCGTGCAACATGAGGTTTTGCATTATCACGAAGAAGTATGGGTGCATGTCTATTGACTAGTGAGGGCTGCAAGCGGCTCAATTTTCCATGCATAGTTTCCAGTTCGGCACAATAGGAGGCTGCCGTGATGGTTTCACAAGGTTGCAAAAATGAATAGTGAATAATACCCTTACTGGTCCACCATACAGTCACCATAATCTTTCGCGGGTGAAGTGATGCTCGTGCATGCTGTCTTGATGCTTCACCTCGATCTAACCATTGTCCTGATCGTCTCCGATTATCATAAAGTATCCACTTTTCGTCACACGTTACCACTCGATGAAGAAACGGTTCAACTTTCTGTCGATTAGCCAAAGAGGTAACCACCGCTAATCGACGGAGCTTATTGGCTTCCGTTAATTGGTGCGGCACCCATCGATCGAGTTTCTTCACTTTGCCAATCGAAGAAAGGTGACGACTAATGGTAGCAATGGACACTTGAAATGTTTCTGCAAGGCTACGCACTGTTGTCGACGGATTACTTTTAACTTCTACACTCAGCTCGTCGTCATTAACGATGCTACGCGCATATCCGCGAGGCTCATTTTCCAAATCAAAACTTCCCTCGCTGAATTTTTTAAACCATCGCCGTAATGTGCGTTCATTACACGTGATTTCACCGAACGTCTGATTAATTTCTCCCGCTGCTGCAGCTGCATTTAATCCCTTTTTAAATTGAAAGAGGTAAATTGCCCGAATATCTCTTGCCGACAGCATTTCCATAGGCGAGACAAGGACAGGTGTATTAATCTTTCCAAGAAATGGAACAGGTACACGCTTCAAAATAAATACAATACTACAAATACAATCATAATTTTCACCAAAAACATACACGTCTTCACACAGGTGCGATTCAGTTAAGACTGAAGGAAAAAATTGTATATATATATATATATATATATATATACAATATATATATATATATATGTATACACATTATGTGATTTTATTAGATACTAGTCATTATTTAAAAAGAGGCGTGCCGATATCTGTAGAGCTAAATAATTACTTATTATTTAAAGCTTCCAGTTTAACGACATCTAAATATTCTTATTATATATTCAAATTGCAACGTAGGACATGTTTCACGCTCGTATGTAATACAGCATCAAATTCCAAATACTTCATAATAAGATATATATAGAGATGTCAAGTTGAGAGGAGCACCAAGACCGTCCGCGTCGTAGTAGGTAACAGGTTATATTTAATAATTACAACTTTGGTTTAAATCTCGCAAAATATTTGGGCATTTCAGTGTACTGTTAGATAAATAATTGTTTAAATAGATTAAATAGCCAGTGAACATCTGACTCACATATAGTAATAGCGTAAATTCTTATTATTTACCCAACAAATAGGTATGAATTGCCACATTGATAGGTTTAGTGGACACTAGTGAGACATTAGACGTCAGTAAAATTTAATAATACATAAAAAATTGGACTTACTCTTCTGCGAAACATTATCAACCTCAATGAATTCGGTTGTACATTTGCAGCATCCGACATATTTCCAAGAGCGTCTCACTCAGAGATGTATGATGCGCTGAAAAAATGTTCCTATACAAACTACAAACAAAAGATCGTTCCACATCTAGTGATGTAACATTTGCATATCTAATATAATCTATGAAGTTATGTAAGTGATTTGGATCATTATATATTTATCTCAATCTGATAAAATCTGAATCCTTGCTTAAAACACTATTTAACTTTTCTACATGTAGATGATTTTTTCGTCACGTAAGGCGTTCAACTGTGAGAAGATATATTTGTAGCGATTACATTAATGGCAATAAAGGATTTTTTAATTTGTAGTACTTTGTAAATCTTCAAATTTTTTATGATTTTTTAAGAGCTGCGGCTCCTTTCAGATTAAATTATAAAATCAAACTATTTGTGGAAAATGTTAAAAATAATAAACCGCTACCTGTAATTAGGTTTCTTAACGTTGTAAGAATTGGCTGTGGTGGTCCAGGGGTGTCGAAGCGCTGTTTGTGAAATTCTCGAATTCCTCTAATTTTTTACTAGTCAGTTAGTGCCAGATGGTTTCGAAGGATCTATTGTACGTACTACTGTTGTACGTTTACTACCTAAATCGGATAGAATATTGTTTTCAACTTTCGCTCAGGATAGTAATCTCCATTACACATTTATATACGGAAACAGCAATATAACAAATACCACAACTGTTCTCACCGCTACGTATTAAAGTCATTCTGTAAATTAATTAGATGATCACGTCCCGATTTCCGACTCTGATGGGCCGCCAAGAACTGTTAGTTCCAGTTATATATTAAAGCTTTTGTAAGTTTTAGTATTATATTAGATTGTTTAATATCAGATCTGAAGAAGTCGGAAATATGAACAGCGAAACGTTGGTAGAAGCTGCGACAATACGGCGAAACTCGCAAGAAGATTGTACTTCAAGTGATGCCGGTAGTGAGGATCTATTTAATTTTATAATTGGTGCCTCTTAATTTTCGATTAGTACGCAAAATTTTTAACAGCGTCATTATAATGAAGCCTACATTAATATATCTTTTCTTTAAAAGAACCATTCAATTTTGGTAGTCTAGACACATGTCGATAGTTTTTCTTGAGATATTCATATAAATTTGGTGTTTCTTTTTTGTCGTTGTATGGTACCTACTAAGAATGTAAGAAGAATATGATTAAGATAGGTGATCATTTGTTTCTTATTTCTCTTTTACATTATTATTTTTTTATTATATTATTCTTCATATTTTTTAATCACCGGATTCCATTTTCTTTAAGCTAATTTTTTACTTGCCTATTTTTGATGTGTATACGTCATGTGAGAAAATATATGAAATTTAAAAATCTTACCTATGTAAGTAAAAAAATCGTTACCTTTTAAGTCGGCTTTAATAGCATTTATGTATGTTTATAATATTTTATAGTCGGTTAGTTCTGTTCATGGAGACAATACAACAGTTAAATAATGCCAATGATACAATAAGTTTAAAATTTATTTTTTGCTTCTTTTATTAAAGAAAATGTCTTTCATAATTTCCTTGCATTGAATGTGAACAGGCTAAAATTTTCGACATCATCGAAAACGCTCAAATAGATGATTACATATTTCGGGGTGAGCGATTTAATTGGGTCTCGCGCTAAAATTTCTTAGATAGCTAATAACTGAATTCGTATTTACTTTTCGAGTAAAGATATCGTGGAACGATTTATTTCAAGATGTAAAGGTGTAACACTCGATCATAAGCTTATTGCTGCCCGTTGTTATCCTTCCGCTTGGAGAGTGATTCTTTCTAATGTTTAAAGTCATATATTGAAGAAAGTATTAAAACGCACAGGTATTTAAACCGTCTCATCTATTTATTACCTTCATTACAGGTATTAATCGATCAAAATATAGCCATATATTAGGTTTTGTAAACAATTGCACATAAACTTTGAAAGTAATATTAGTTGATTCACAATTTATTACACGTAAGGGGAATGTATTCAAGGTTTTCTTAGCTACGGACGAAATTAAGTGATTTTTAAATGTATCGAGAGAAACAAATCGAACGAAATCGTCACAGCGAATGTTGTATCAATGCAGATAACATTGCTATGTAAATAAAGACAATATAATGTCAAATTTTAGTAAATACTTCCTTATCGCAACTGAAATGTGTCACCTGATATTCTCAATCGAAAAGAAGGGATGTTATTTCTTCAATTCAACCAGAAACGATTAAAGAGTAAAGGAAAAACTCGTAGTTTTGATAAAATTGAATCAAAGCCGAATTTTATTAAATCGAAAATTAAAAAAAATAATCAAAGAATACTATTATGTACCGTCAGTTTTTAATAGACATATTTAATAGACATTAAGGGTAAACATATTAGGAGAAGAGTCAGATTTTAGCCGATAGTAGTATTACTTGGCTTATTATTAAGAAAACTATAATGTAATAATATCCTTTATTTCATCTACTCTGTGGATCAACCTTGTTAACTATAACTGAACTCATTCGTATTGTCTTAAAATCACTTTGATGGGCCCCGAAGTGTCAAATGTGTATCCCTGTAATATCTTAGTAAGCTACGTTCCAGTTCATCAAGTAACTAAGTCACATAAGCAGTGACATATGGACTAGGCTCCCGAGGGACAAATAAATAAGCTAATATATAGAAAAAAATCTAATTTGAAAAAAATTTCGTAGATGCATGTACCTTGTTATTAAGATTACTTATCTTCGTAGTAAGGCATATTCAATGATTTTTTATATTGTATATACAGGATGTTTCAAAAAGAATATACGTATTTCGAATGCATATATTTATTAAACTTCAAGACATACGAATATGAAACTTTACACACATATTTACGAACCTCTTAAGTTCAGATTACAGATGTTCAATACGTCCTCCACCAGCGACACGAACAATATCACATCGATACCCAATTTCCTCCAGTACTCGGACAAGCATGTCCTTCGTCACTGATGTTATGGCAGTACGGATCCGGTTGTTCAACTTTTCCAGGTTCTGTTGAAGTGGTGGTACATAAACGTTGTCTTTAACGAAACCCCACAGGAAGAAGACACAGGGTGTCAAATCCGGTGACCATGGAACTGAGACATGCAAAGTCGCCAGCTCCTTGACGACCAATCCAACGGTTCGGTAGTCTTGTTGAAAAATGATGTTGTCTTCGTGCAGCCTCGGAAACAACCAGTTTATAACATAGCGAGATACTGCTGACTGTTAATCGTGTTTCCATCAAAGAAGAATGGGCCGTAAACAGACGATCGGACACAAAACACATTGATTTTAGACGTATCTAGTACATGTTCAATGGCTGCATATGGGTTCTGTAGACCCCAAATTCGAACATTGTGTTTGTTTATCAGACTACTAACATGGAAAGTCGCTTCATCACTGAACACGATGCGTTGTGCGAAAGTGTTACCATTGTCAATAGAATCAAGAATCTCGTTAGAAAATGCCATACCGTTTGTCATCAGGACGCAGAGCTTGTAACAACTTTGCAAACTCGAGAACACAAAATGATTTCTGCTGCGGAGTAGCAATTTTAAACATATGGCGGTTACCAAGAAAAACATAAGACAACTGACATCTAGCGGCTATTAAATAAACTAGTACTATGTACTCGTTTCTCCAATAGCCGAACCGAGGCGCAGCGATCGATAGCTTGGACAAAATAATAAATTTGTAATACGTATATTCTTTTTGAAACGCTGTATAATTTAATTTACACTAAACCATTGCAATCACAGTAAACACAGTGTTGTTGTGACACTGCTAAATTTTAACATTACGAAGCCAAAATTAAATCATAAAATCAAATGAAACATTAACATGAATCATATATATTCCACGTAATACATGACATATAACGTTTATATACAATATTTAAACACAAGCATCAGTTACTACTAAATGTTATACAAGTGAATAAGTTCAAACGAAAGTCACATTTAATCATTTAATCATTGTTACAACTTTAGAAAATGAATGACAAATTTTCGATAAATAATTATTCATTATGCATTTCAGTATGAGAGCAGTTACAGCAGGACTCGACCAGAAGCCAAGAAAATCGAAGATAAAAGCTCGTCCGCATTGGGAAGCAAATACAGCGCCTACAATTCAGGCTACCAACGTGACTCCGGTGCACACTCTAGTAGTAAGTATATTCATACAAAAATGCCATTTCCTAATTTAATTCGAATGATTGTCTAATGTGTCAGTAGTGGTAGCCAATTTAAACATTGATTTTGAATCGTTTAGTTAAATTTTACATTATAAAATACTTGTGTAATATAAAAGATTCTCATCGACATTCTTTACAGTGCAATTTATTAGTTTAGTTTTCAGCAGATTACAGTACTTTAAGAATATATGGCGTAAGTCGTATTTGACAAAACAAATTAAATGAATAGCCTGATGTCTATTTTTTCATGTTAGGTATATCAACTATAAAATATAATTAAGAGAAAAATTGAAAACAAAATTATATTACTACACTGATTTGCACGTTTTGAATCCGAAAATTAAAGTTTCAATAAAGAAAAGTATCTGACTCCATAGTCCGCAATTAAGTTAAAGTATAATCAACAAATTTTTTATATGCTCATGTTTTAATATACCGACTAAAAGAATTTATTGCAACCATGTTACCTAACAATTATAATATTCTCATATATTACTGTATATATTCATCTTACTAAATTGAACTAAATTTATATCCTATATTTAAATATAAAATTTCATTCAATATATTTATATATTAAATATTTACTGTACTATAATGCCTGTACTTTGGGAAGCTTGTTATCTTTTATTGCAATCAAATAAAATATATTCACATGCGCATATATAAAGGCTGTTTCAAATTTTGCGGTTTTTCTAAAGAATAAATAAAACACATAATTTGCATTCGCTTTCAAAAACTTTTTATTGGTAATTGAAGTATCAGTTATGACATTTATATGCGAAAAATAATATCTGCCAAATATCCTCCTCTTGCAGCTCCATAGACGTCCACTCTTTGTTAAAATTTTCAATGATATTTTGACATAATTGAGGCTCTATCTCACCAATGACACGAATAATTTCATCTTTCGAAGAAGGAATTGATTGTGGACTGTTTTTATAAATCTGACTTTTCACATAACCCCAAAGAAAATAGTCTGACTGTGTCAAATCACATGATCTTGGTGTCTAAATAACATCACCGTTTCTTGAGATTATACGTCCAGGAAAGTTTTCTCTCAATAAATCAATTGATTCGTGTGCAAAGTGAGGTGTAGTGCCATCCTGTTGAAACCATATATTCAGTTATCATCCGACGATATCGATCACCATTGACAGTTACAGCTTCACCAGCAGCATTTTCAAAGCAGTAAGGTCCAATTACACCACCTGACCATAATGCACACCAAACAGTAATTCGTTTAGGATGCATAAGTTTCTCATGAATAATTCGTGGGTTTTTCTCACCCCAGATACATAAAAAAACCGCGCAATTTGAAACACGCTTTATATATTATATATTCATTTCATTTCATGTCAGATTTCTTGAGCCACTTCGAACAAAAATGCTCCACATATGTCTAATTTTGTATTGACTTTGACTTATAATCTTCATTGAAGGCGCTATTACTGTTAGTTCATATTATTATTACTGGTTATTACCATTATGAATGATTACACCAATCGTGAGTTAGCTGATATGCATTGGTTGTATCGTAGAGCCGACGTTTGTTTGAGAAATTATTTCCTCATTATGCGATTCCTCAGTATATTGTATGGTCGCCATAAATAAATGAATACTCAGTAGACGTCCGTACATTTTAATGAAATTTACAGGAAATATGTTTTCGTGTTTCGTTGTTTCTTAGGTATTCAACTAAACTATTAGGCGTACTTGAAATTAGCTAATCAATGCACTACATTGCTTGAGACAGGTTGCAAATTATTGATCCCATGTTCTGCCATAAGCCACAAGTGTTATATTGGTCAAAAGTCCGGCGAAGGAGAAATCAATCAACATTAGCAATATCCAGAAACTCCAATACTAACCCTCACGGAATGTGGCTCTTATATTATCCTGCTGATAAATTGGATTTATCAGTTGTCGAAAATATGGTATAACACTGGTTCAAGAATATTATTGACGTAATGAATTGAATTTATTGCTTCTCGAATTACTACTAGAGGAGATCTATTTTCATGTCAGATAGTTTCTCACGTTATCACACCTTGAGTAGAAATTGTATGACGCTGTATAAAAAACCACGAATGTGGTCACCTCCTGATCATTTTACGATTACCTACGAGCCTGTAAACGAAATCGAATTACAAGTCGAAGAGCACAATCTTCATAATTAGTGGTGCATCTAGGATGTTCGGGACTCGAACCCCATCGTTCTTCATTACTTTCGGCTCATATTCGCCCGCACAGAGCAATTATAGCGATGCTATGTCCTACACGATCAGCAATATCACGAATGGATAATTCAGTTTCTCGTAACAGATTATCCTGCCGTGTTCAAACTCGGATAATTGATGAAAATTCGTACATTGCCGAATAGGAGGCTTCAGGCTAGGATTAAATAAAGCTATAAGTATATTTTACAGTGACACTTAAGTAAATAATGTCAACAGGAAAACAAAAATTTTGTTTCGTTCACTGCCAATGCTACCTTGAATAATATTCTGCCGAAAGTTTCATCGTTTGTTAGTGCGAACAAAATATATATTTCCTGAAAATTTCTGGTTTATATTTCAACGTTTATTCATGGTGTTCATGAACTTATTTATGGCGGTTTTTATATTTGCTTGTGGCGAGAATCCACCAGCAAATATGGAGAAAATTACCATCACTTTGAAAATTAGTAACATAATAGTTTTAAGAACTTTGATGGAGCAATTGTTGTTATCTTTGCCATATTTAACAAATTCAGCAGCTTTTACGAGCTATATAGGAAATCCTCTATTTCTATCTCACGTGCTGTTTGCTTATTAAGTTTTGTATAAATGAAATTACAAGATTCTATAATTTTCATGAATTTTTGGAAATTTTAACTTCTTATAGCTAAAAATATGTATGAGATTGGAAATACGTGTATAGGAATGTCTGTGTGATCATTTCTTGAAATTTTTCTCACTTATTTAGACAGTCTGCTTTTTAATATAAATTTATGTTTGGTAAAGGACAGAATGTCCATACAATAGTTTTTAAATGACTTTTTGTGAATGGTGAAAATAAACTACTTCTTAAATGAATTTTGAAAAAATTACGAGATGAAATAGAATGGGATCTGCTTTGTGTAGTTATAGGAGAAGCATATTGAAAACCTAATTTGAAAAATATTGAACTGTAAGTAGAAAATAACGATTCATGCATTTTACCATGCGGTAACAATGTATAAAATGAAATGATTACTATTTATAAATAATGGGAATACAGATTTAAAACTTTTGTGTGACGTCGTTCTTATACGCTTAAAGATTGAAAGAGTTTTTAATCGCATTTAGAATACTTTGTCAAACCACAGGTAGTGCTTAGAATATAATCACGTATACTCGTAAAACTTTAATAGAATTCTATGAAGATATATTCCAGTTACTATAATGAAATTCCAAATATAAATATAATGTTTTATGAGTATGCATGTTATATTCTAAATATTATCTGCTATTAATATTGGGAAATAAGATTGAAAATTGTTTGAATTCTTTTTAAGGACAACGTATTTCCGGTACTATTTCTGATTGTATGTACATATACATATGTACATCATATAAATTGCAACTAATTGAAAAAGTAATGCTCGTATAGTAAGTATAAAGTCAGCAATGACATCTGTCCGCAGTTGGCAACAGAATAAATTGACATACGAGGGAGCGTTTTTATATTCGCGGAATGGGGGACAAGGGGTGGAAATAAAAAAACCAAATTATTTTTCTTTTTCAATATATTCACCTGCAAGACGGATACATTTTTCACATCTTTCAATTCATTTATTTATACCCTCATAAAAAAATGATTTCTCTTTATCTGCAAGATCCGCCGAAACTGCCTCCTTGACTTCATCATTGGCAGTAAATTTTTTACCCCGCAGCTCTTTTTTCATTTTCGGAAACAGGTAATAATCACTCGGGGCCAGGTCTGGGCTGTAGGGTGGGTGATTCACAATTTCAAAGCCCACCTTATGCAGGGCAGCTAACGCAACGCGGCTCTTGTGGACGGGCGCGTTCTCGTGCAAAAGCAGAACACCTTTTGTCAATTTTCCCCGTCTTTTCTCTTTAATGGCTTCTTTTAGTCGCTCTAATATTGAAGCGTAATATTCTCCGGTTATAGAAACACCTTTATCTTTATAATCAATCAACAATATTCCTTCCGAGTCCCAAAATACCGTTGCCATGAGTTTCCCAGCTGATTGTGACACTTTAAATTTCTTGGAAGGTGCTGTGCCCTTTTTATGCCACTGCATGGAGTTTTGTTTGGACTCAGGTTCATAATAATGAACCCAAGTTTCGTCTCCAGTAACAATTCTACTCAATATACCATCCTTGCTTTCATTACAGAGGTCCAAAAATGCACGCGAACACTCTACGCGCTGTTGTTTTTGCGGCGGCGTGAGCATTCTCGGCACCCATCTTGCGCTGATCTTAGACATGCCGAGATGATCGTGTAGGATTTTAAAAATTGTTGTATCGGATACTCCAACCATTTCTGCGAGTTGTTTCTTCTTTAGTCGAGCATCTTCGAGTACAATTTGTTCAACTTTTTGGATAAATGCTGGCGTGGTCACCTCAATGCTCCTGCCCGGCCTCGGGTCGTCTTCAAGGGATTCCCTTCCTTGTTTAAATAAACTATGCCACTTGTACACCATGGTTTTCCTGGACAAGAGTCGCCGTAAACCAATGACATCTCATTCATTATGGTCGCGACTGATTTTCCTTGCCTGGTAAGGAACTTTATAACGGCACGATATTCGATTTTTTCCATATTTCACTTTTCACTCCTGATTATGTTACTTGGTTGGCGATAGCTCAAAGACTAACTGTCTAATAACAATGAAACTTCGTATTTATACTAATCATGAGTCGCTGCACAGGCCACGCCCCCAATGCGCCTACTCACCCCTCTACAACCCGCCCATTCCGCGAATATAGAAACGCTCCCTCGTAAGTATATGATTGACTTTACTGCTTACTTTTGATATTTATTATTAACAATCGTCATCCAATTTACGTAAAACGTTCATTTTAATTATCAACATAAAATGTGCCGCTAATGAAAGAAGATGCTCCAGAAATTTTTGTATTGCCAACTACAAACAGGCTATATACACAGTGCGAATAAAAATGGAAAAATCGGTGACGCCTGAAAAATTGGAATTAAAATATTTCAACTTCTCATCTACTTGGAATTTGTCAGTAGCGTTACTTATGGGTGTCGCAGATTGTAGTATACTATAGCAAAATTAATTCATATATATATATTAAAATTAATTACTACTTATAATTGATTTTATTTATATTTAGTATTATGTTAATACTTGGGATAAATGAAACTGACAAGTTGATTTTGATGGAGCCTGTGGTTGATTGACTTGATCAATAAGGTTGATATATAACCCCTTTCCACATTAACTTTTGTAAATTCTGTATACGCATTTCGACAACCAAGTTGTCATCATCAGCAGATGTGCACATCTTGGTTTTGAACGGTGTGGATCGCGTGCGGAGTTTGTTTTTTCGTACAATTTTTTCGCCGTGTTTTACCAGGTGCGACACTTTGAAATTATCTGCTGATGATGACAACTTGGTTGTCGAAATGCGTATACAGAATTTACAAAAGTTAATGTGGAAAGGGGTTATATATCAACCTTATTGATCATGAAACTGACAAATTTAAACAAAAATTTTGCTAATTACTTCCATATTTTTTTTCTGAAGAAATAGTTATTAATAACTATAAATTGTGTTTCGAAGAGACGTCCAATACTTGCCAAAGACATATGAATTCTTCTTAAAAAATTTTCGAAAACATCCGCAGTGTTTCGGGATTAATGTTCTCAATTTCATTCTAAATTTCTGCCTGTACTTCTTTAATGAAGTCTATTACCACAAATTTTGTTTTTTAATAGAAATAAATAAATTAAGAGGTGTTAAATCAGATGATCTAGCGAACAATCTTCCATTACCTATTAATTTTTGTGTAACTTTTTTAACTTCGTCTTGCTGAAAGTACCCATTTAAAAAGAGATTCAAGATTACTTCTCTGTACTTCAGGCAGTGTAATTATTTCGTTGAAAAAAATAGTAATAAGTCGTTTTCGAAACTCTGCCGCCCACACAGGTATCTTAATAAAATGTAAACTGGTTTCATTGAAAGTATTTGGACTTTCTATCGGTCAAGTTCGATAATTTTGTGAACGTTTATAGAACGTTTAAGAAGAAGGTCTTGTTCAAAGCATCGTTATTGTTAATTGTATTACGAAACCAGTAGCAATATTGTACTAGTGCATTAATATCTTGTGGAAGAATTTGTTGAACCACATTTATGTGGGTGAAAAATAAAGTGAATTGTACCTGCTTGCTGATATAGTCTTCGAAAAGATTTATTTATATCTTCCTTACTGACAGAGTGATCGGTTTAGCTCTACCTAGAAATTTTCCTTTACGAATATTTTTGGAACCAATATAATGTTGAGCAATACGTTGTTGATACTGCGTAAATGTATTAAACGGCACAACATCGTCTGGAAACATCAATATATTGTTTGTAATAAAACTCGATTGTATATATCCATGAACCTTTTTAATTCTGTATGCCACTACGAGAATACGCTATAACAATAAGTGTTTTGTTCCTCAGTAAATGGCATTCTCACTGACCTAAGTACTAAGAAGTGCTATTATTTATAATACGAAATACTTATATGTAGGTAATTATAATAATAGGAAATCAAGAAACGAAATTAATCTCACGAATAATCTTTTACATCCGTTTGAACGCTAATGTTAATCATAAAATTATGAAAAAACTATGACACTACGAGGATAGTTTAACAAGTAGTGAGAATGATACATAGGTGGCGCTCAAATTGGTAAAACAAATGCACTGTAATTTAGGTTGCCTATTTATATGTTTACATTCCGATATTTAGATAAATCGCTTGATTAGTTTATTTTTGACAGCTGATTCAAAAAGAAGCAACACGTCGTTTCGTTAAAATGGAAAAAGCAGAGTATCGTGCGGTGACTAAATACTTCGTAATTAAGGATATGAAAGCTACCGAAATAAAAGATGAGTTACGGGAAACATTAGGTGAATCTGCTCCATCATTCGCCACAATAAGTAGATGGGTAAAGGAATTTAAACGTGGTAGAACAAGCTGTGTTGATGAAGCGCGCTCTGGAGCACCCAAAATCGTGACTTCTAAGGAAATGATTACAAAAATTCATAATATTATTATGCAAGATCGACGACTCAAAGTGAGAGAGATAGCAGACATGGTAGATATTTCAACAGAACGCGTACACCACATTTCAACGATAGAATTGGGCCTTTCCAAGCTTTCGGCAAGATTGGTGCCGCGATTGCTTACGACTGATCAAAAGTTCACTCGTTTGCGCATTTCCAATGAGTGTTTAGATCTTTATAAGTGGAATCCGTTTGATTTTTGTAGGCGATTTGTTACTTACGATGAAACTTGGATACACTACAGTACACCCGAAACTAAACAACAGTCGAAACAATGGTTAGAACGTGGTTCTGGACCTCCAAAGAAAGCGAAAACTACTTTATCGGCAAACAAGGTGATGGCATCAATTTTTTGGGCTTCAAAGGGAATTTTGCTCATTGATTACCTTCAGAAAGGTGCCACAATAAACGGACAATATTATGCAGAACTTCTACAAAAATTAAATGTTGAGATTCGTGCTAAACGGCCAGGAATGTCAAAACAAAAGATTCTGTTTCACCAAGACAACGCTCTCTCGCATACCAGCACAGTTGCGATGTCCACAATCCACAAGTTGCATTTCCAATTAATACCGCATGCGCCTTATTTGCCGGATCTAGCCCCTTCCCACTTCCACCTTTTTCCGAAATTGAAAACGGCACTAGGTGGAAAGAAATTTTCGTCTAACGACGAGCTTATCATCTTCGTAAATGGGTATTTTGCAAGCCTTCCGGAATAGCATTTTAGAGATAGCGTAAGGGCATTGGAGCATCGTTGGAATAAATGTATTGCTCTTTTAGGAGAATATATTGAAAAATAAAAACTATTTTGTATTTAAAAAATTCGTTGTTCTTTTCCATTCTCACTACTTGTCAAACTACCCTCCTACAATAGTTGTAAACTTAATAAATGAACATTTTCTGCTTCCGAAATGCCAACTTAATCGTTTTTGATGTTAGTGTATTTATAAAAGCTAAAAAGTGTACAGAAATGTAAAATGATATTTTTGCATAAAGAATTTAATTTGATGAGAAGTTTTTTCCAAATAATTTGAAAATTATTTCCTCTAAGAATCGTAATTATAAAATTAATGTAAAATAAAGGGTATTTTTGAAAGTTTATTAAAAGGGCGACTTTAGGTTAAGTTTTAGAAGTAATCTTATTTGTCGATATTTTTTTTTGTTTATTCATTTATTCTAAAAATATAATAGTTTACCCTATTTTTTATACATAGCATCGTTTGAATTTTATTATACAGTTGATCAATACAGAATCGATGAAATTTTAATGGTTATAAACTAATACTTTCACCCACAACTATCCTTTGTTTGCTTTAGTATTTTAATTATTATATTTTGAAAAAATTTATTATAATTTTAATACCGAGCATATTATAATTCATGTTTGTCGATTGACAATATCAAATAAAAATTCTTTAAAATTTTTCCCAAAAAATTTTATTCCATATTTAAGTTAGATACTTAATAAAACACAATGTATCAAAAGATGTCATGTACTAATTTCAGTTTTATCTTTAAAGGTGCCCTTTCAACGCGAACCGACCTGACAACGAGATACAAAGCGACGTCTGAGAAAAAAGATACAAGTCACCCACCTATTACCTATCGGCCACTCACTAGAACAACCACATCAAGATCTAGAGATCCCAGCCCAGTCGACCGAGATAAGACTGAAAGTAGTTCTTCCAGTAGCTATAATTTAAATAGATTGTATCCGCGATCGTATACACGATCTGGAAGTAGAGAGAGAACAGAATCCCTTAGTTCTTCTACAATTCCTAAATATTCCGGTAGACCATCTTTAACAAAAGACGATATTAAATATACTCCTTTGGTAAAGACCTCTCGAGAAGTGTCGAGAGAGGATCTTACGACAACGACAACATCGACGTCGTCTTCATCTCGATATAAATGTGCGCCAGGTACATTGCGAACGCCGTCAAGGGAAGACTTAAGTAAATCATCTCAAAAGTACATAAACAGTAGGTTTCTACCAAAAAATTCAGTTGAAAAAAGTTATACAGCTTATACACGCCCTTCGGCTTCTAGAACAAGTGAGGTAAGCAGGAAAAATAGAGAATTATTAAATGTACTAAGTACACAAAGTGAAGACAGAAGTCGTCCTCCTAGTAGATGTTCGTCTGTAACACAGGAAGAATTTAAAGATAAACAAAAAATTGAAATTCCAAAAGTAGAAACACCGAAAATTAATATTTTACCGTTTGAGGAAATGGAGACTGTTATTGTAGTTACTAGAAGTACTTCACCAAATGTACCTAATTCACATTCTTCTATTGTAAGAACAAAAAGGTTTGATAATGCAAGGACAGTAGAGAAACAAATAACTAGATCAAAAATACGACCAGAAATGATCGATAAAGAAATACAATCAGATAGATTAGATGATAGTGCTAAAAGTTCTCGATTTGCTGGTGCATCTCGAATAGCAACATATCTAGACTTAAAATATTCTAGTCCGAGCGAAGAAAAACAAAGTAAATCCAGTAGTGCTGAAACTTCTAGTTCATTAGATAATAAAGATGTAGAAGATCATGTTTCTAAGAGAGATTCGGAGAGTCCAAAAAGTTTATCAAGAAATAGTTCTACTAAAAGTCTAAATTATTCGTCTTCTAAATCGAGCATACCAAAAGACTCTAAAAGTAAGTCTTCGACTTCAGTGCAGTATGATAAGACAAAATCTAAATTAACACCTCCTAAATCCGTAAGTCACAGTGACTCTAAAAACCACTTGCCTCCTCAGGTTCCGAAATCCGATAGTCCTAACAGATCTTTTAATCCATTAAGTACACCAAATAAAGATTTTAGGAAGTCTGTTTTAAATATGAATACAGATAGTAAATTAAAGAAGAAAAATATGAAGCGAAGTAATAGTGTTAGTTCTGCCGATTCTGACGGAGCAACTTCTGAAGCAACGGAAATATCTGAGAATTTATCTAGTTGTGTATCATATCCTAGAAGCTCTTCAATTTCAAAACTACCTCAAAAAGTTAATCAAGACGACGTGCAAAGGAACAGGCGGTCTTGTACTCAATCTCCAACTGTTGCGTCCGAAGCTTCTTCGGCTACAGCTAGTAGTAGTGAAGATGATGCCAAAGCTAGAACGAGTAAAAGTTCTTCTGAAAGTAAATTAAAAAAATTAAATATAGCATTAACAAGAAACACTACTTCAATATCATCACCTGAAGACGCAGAAAAATCACCGAAGCCACCATTAAGTCCAAGAATAAAAGGAGAGGGACCTAAAAATGAAGCTGAAGCAAAATCATTTTTAATGCGAGCTCTAGCTCCTGTTACAAATTTATTTAAAGCGAGGCAAGACTCTAGTGAAAAATTAAATTGGTTAGATAATACGTGTGATAATATTTCAGAAATAAAAACAGACAGCATAAGCAGTGATTTAAAAAGTTTGAGTGATAACTCTAAGAAAGAAGACCAAAGAATAACTACGAAAATAGAAATTTGTAGGTTAGAGCCGGACGATGACCCATTTTATTTTCAAGAAGCGTTTTATATGGACGGCACTTCTAAATCAATATCTAGAGAACAAGGTCTTTCTAAAAATAAATCTTCGGAATCACTAAGTAAAAATTTAAACCATGATTCGGAACATTCTTATGACACGTGTGATAGTAAGAGAAGTACAAAAATTAGTAATTCTAATCGATATCCAGTAAAAATTATTAGGCATGTAGATTCTGGAGAAATACCGTGGTGGTTACAAGAAGATCCAGAAATACCTGAAGGAGTAATTGTATGGCCTGCTACAAGTATAGTTCCTGACGGAGAAACAGAAGATGGTAGGATTATTTACAAGGTCAGTAATGATGACTCTAATAAAAGTACTTGGTGGTTTGAAGAAACTGAAGAAAGTCGTTCGTTAAGTTCTGACAAGTCACGAAAGTGTCAAATAAAGTTATTAAAACATATTGATTCGGGAGAAAAAGCGTGGTGGTTGGATGAAAATGCGGAAGTTCCTGAAGGTATTCAAGTGTATCCAAAGAAGTATCCTGATGACGTAAATGAAGTAGGACAAGAATTAGAAAGTAGTAAAAAGTCTTGGTGGATTGGTAGCAGCGAAAGTCTCAATAAAAGCGATTGTGTCGATGAGCCAGAATTTTTGAAGAAGTATAAAATTAGACATATTGATTCTGGTGAACGTGCTTGGTGGCTTAGTAGTGTTGAAAATATTGCAGAAGATTCCCAACAATGGGACGAGAAAGATTATAATGTTAGCGACAGTAAACCTACATATCAAACTCATCACATTCCAGAAACTGAGGTAAAGCATTATGAAGAATCCGATAACGAATCTGAATGTCACATACCTCTTGGTGATAGGGCAAGTCCTGAGGGTTTAGAAACTCCCAAAGAAGATGAAAATAGAGGTAGAATTTCGCCATATGACAATATGCTTAACGCTACAAATAAATCTAATTCTATGGATCGTTTAAAATTATTTATTTCTAAGCATACAAATATCGATGACGTATTAGGTGGTTCGAGTCAATTATTAAGTCCATTGATGAGTAGAATATTTAATTATGAGAATAATAAACGTAGGGGTGATGAAATATGTGAGGAAATAAATCCTGGGCAAGTTAGAATACATGACAGTACACCACAACGAGGGATCATCCAACCAACAAGATTGTGAGTAATTGTTATGTTTAATGAATGTACTTATTTAAATAAAAAGATAACATTTAATCTAATTATTGGCAAATTGATAGTGTTTTTAACTTTCACTAACTACATAAATTTTCTTGTAGACAAATACCAATGAAACAATTTCTTGACATTGTCGTAGTCGAATATGGTAAATTTTTCCGTTAATTGAAAAAAATACATAATCTTTATAATTCTCTTCAATATTTATTACTTCGATATTGTTACTAAACAGCATGTAACATTATATTTCAGTGTATGTATGCTTTCAATTTAAATTTTTTGTATTTGAAATCTAATGATAGTTCTTGTACATTTCGGGAGTCTCTATCGAGTCATTGTTTTTAATTATACAGTGTGGTGGCAATTATCTGTATTCGATTCGCTACGCACAGCAAGTATTGTACATCGCAAAATTATTTTAAAATATATAGGCTGTTTAACTTTGTTTATACATTATATAACTTTGTTATTTTAAATGGAATACTCTGTATTATTACATTTTTAGATTTAACGGAAAATGTGAAAGTGTAATAATACAGGGACACAAAAAGGAAAGTTTATATTATAAACTCCCTACACGAATTAAACGGTTTTCGAAATATTATAATTTAATACGTAATAATAAATCTTTTTTTTGAAAATTAATATCGTCTTTATTAATTATTATTTTGCAATTCTTTGATATAATTGTGACATCGTTTCAAGTTGAACAACCTATACTAAACACCTTTGCTATACAAAGGGTACTAGGAAAGTTTTGCAATATGACGCAACACTGAATCGTAGGAAGCTGCTTGTTGGTGCATGTTGAGACATGTTCATACGTGCATAGCAGCCACCGCGCCATGTCGATGGGCTCAGTTATTCATTAGCAGTGAGACTGTAAAGTGCTTGCGATGGCATCGTTGTCACGAAATGAGATGAGGGCAATTTTGTGTTATAATTTCGTGCGTGGTTTAAACATAGGCCAGTGCTTCGAAGAAATGACTTCTGCACTAGGTGACTAGGTGACTAGGTGACCTACCAACAGAGAGGATACTTCAGAAGTGAAGAAACTTTATTTTCACTGGGTGCCGCATCGACTGACTGAAGAGCAGATGACACGACGTGTGACTTGGTACCGGGAGATGCTAAAAATGTTTAATAAGGGACAATCTCGATATGTGAACAACATCGTGACAGGTGACGAGACTTGGCTGTACTATTACGATGTGCCGACCAAAGTTCAAAACAAAGTTTGGGTCTTTGATGATGAGGACACACCCGTAGTTATCAGAAAATCCTAATCAGTAAAGAAAAAAATGATATCTGTATTTTTCAAATCGAGTGGAATTGTGGAACGCGTCGTTTTGGACACACAGAAGACCATCACAGTTAAGTGGTATGCTGAACAGTGCCTGCTTAAAATCATTGGATCTATGAAGAACCTGCGGCCAAAGTCGAGAATGGACACCTGGTTCCTCCATCACGATAATGCTCCAGTTCACTGTGCCAAAGCTTGCACCGAATATTTGACCACGACAGGATTAAAACTTCACGAGAACCTTCCCTACAGTCCAGATCTTGCTCTCTGCGACTTTGCACTGTTTCCGCATGCGAAAATGAAGCTAAAAGGGAGGCAGTTTTCTAATGATGACGACGAGTGTACTTTACTTCCTAGTGAAACTTGACAGAACTGGTTTAAAGATTGGTTTCGGAGGATGGAGAGGTGTATTGAGTGTAAAGGAAATTACTTCAAAAAAATTAAATAAGCAAAGCTGTATTGCAAAACTTTCCTAATACCCTTTGTCATGGTGTTTCAAAATTAAAAAGAAATTTTAGAGGTAGCATCTTTAAAACAGCGAAATTCGTTTTTTTCAAATAGAATAGACTGAATATTTGTATCTGTATGTCGTTTGATATAGTTTAAGTTCTCGTTGAATCGCATATAACATTCCCTATATTCAAAGCTAATAGTTTTTAAGTTCCAGATAATTTAATATAAATTAACCTATATTAGTAAACATTTAAATATTACTCACCGTAGGATAAAGTAGACTGTACTTGGTCAACTCTATTTGTTGTTAGTAATAGAAAAAATTGTTTTCTAGTAACAAGGTGAAAAGGTATTTATTCAAGCAAATACTATTTTATTAACAAAACAATACAAATTTCATTTAATAAAAATGATTTATTAAAACAGCAGATGTATAAATAAGAATGCCTTAAAGATGTTGTTAAAAATGGCTACCTCCATTACTCTAACGCATTTCTAAATTTTATAAAGATAATTTCACCCGTATGTGTTTTGAGATTAATTCGTCAAAAGGATAGGGCAGTTCTATATTTCATACCTTCAGGTGTAGCTGGTATTTGTTAGTAAACGCTGTTCTTGATATGTGCCCTAAAGGTTAGATAACGAGATCTGAGACCTGATCATGCAATGGGTCCGCTCGTATCGAATCATTTATTACCATATATTTTTGTTTGTAAATCTCTTACTGATAAATGGTTATGGCTAGAAACACCATCGTACTGGAACTACATATATTTTCTGGTTAATAATGCCATATTTTCTAAAAAAAACTCCTAATCATTAGACAGAAAGTGCCTATATTTCATACAGCTTAAACTTTTCTCGTAGAAATATGGACCAACTACAAAATTATCAATGATGCCTCCTTAAATGTTGAGTGGCCATCTATTTTGTCTACCAGTTTCAAGTATTAATTGTATTGTTTACATAACTATTCTTATGGGAAACAGCTTCGTCTATCCATAGTACATTATTGTAAAATTTTGGGTTTCGGTCATTTTTTAGTCAGTTTACTACAAAATTGTATCCGTTTATTATAATATAATAATAGCTGATAACGCGGTTGATCTTTATAAGGATGAATTTTTTTTATATTGTTGTGTAGTAATTTCACACTAATATTCAAATTATTGCTCATCTTCCACAGACCAACATTGGGATTTTTTTACTACTGTTTGCGAAACTCTTATTTTAATCTCAACATTGGTAATGGGTTTTACATACATGCTATCTGCTTCTGGGCTTCCGGGTTGGAACCGCGTCACTTGTAATCCGCCGACGTTTCGTACCCATTTCTATGGAACATCTTCAGGGCTGAACTACTGCAGTTTCAGTTTGAATATAAGACTTTGATGTTATTACATGGTCTTACTATGAACGTAAAGCAGTAATTTATATAGTTCGTAAAATTTGACTTAGGCCCTGTAAAATTATAGGCCGTACAATTGTTATAGAGTGGGAAGCAGATTTTTAGTATGAGTATTACTCTTTATAATTTTTCCTATTTCAATACTAGATTTGCTTTTATATTTATTTTTAATTGGCGTATAACTTCTCCTAATTGGAGTTTTGTGTTTTTCCTTCAAACTTCAATAACTTCTACCATGATGCGAATTTTGTCATCCTTTTGGTTTGATCTTCCAGTAATTTCGCCTATGCATGTCATTTTCTTATTTGTTAAAGTCCTTCCAAATATTGGAAATTTTTATAGGTACAGATTTGCTTATTACCTCTTTTTCTTATTTTGAGTATTACCTGAAATGTGATTTTATATAAAAGTCTACTTGTTACAGTATAATGTTTCCATAAAATTTGAAACAATTAGTTACATGCAATTAAGTACCGAACTCTATACTTGGTTGCATATATTGAATTTGTAGAGTAACTAGAATTCTAACTGATGTAAGTATTAAAATTTCAAACCGCCGAAGAAAATATTTTGAAAAATTTTTGAAAATATCATGAATTTTGATCTCTTGGTAGGAACACGAATTTCGTACTTTCAATTTTAACATTCGACGAAATACAAAATTTAATAAAAATATATATTTTGTCGCATATTCCTGAGGACAAATAATATACATATTTGAAAATAATTATGAAACTGATTTGGGTTAGGCAAATATAAATTATATTGTACTTAATATAATTATTAATGTCATTAGTCGCATGTGATGTTTTTGCTTGACGCGTGTGCATAAGTAAATTTATATTCTAATTGCAAACACATACGTTTTTTTATTATTCCAGAGACATTAGTGGAAGATGCCAAAGCAATAATTCTTACGGAAAGGTGAGTTAAACATTTTAAATTAATTAATATTTACTTCCATAATAAAAATTTAAAAATTTAAAATAACTATTAATGAAAAAAACTTGAATTACTTTTTAAAATGTAGGATACATAAGTTTAAATTAATTTAATTGAAATGGTAATATGGCTTCCAAGGTAATTAATTATTAACCATTAATGGTTCGTAGCTCTAAGGAGAAATATGATGTAAAAGATAAAACAGGATAGGAAAATATAAAATAATTTTCTTGATTTAACATACTGCAAAGCAAATAGTATATATAATAAATCGGAAAAGTCATGGCATATTTTTTCTCTTTTTTCGTAGGTCATTTATTAATATAAAACTAAGATCAATCGATTATATATTGCCTATATCTTTGTCTAGGCTTCACCTTCCATTGTTTATAAAAGGACTTTTCTTTATTGACGAAAAACTTTACAAAATGCTGATTCACAGCCTTATTTGAGTCGAACCTGTCGAAACTTCACGCAGCAGCATCCCTTTCAAGATCCAATATTTATTGACGGGAGATCTATATATAACTTCTTTAGCATTTATGAGCTCTGAGGACGTTTCAGAATAATGGATTCCTTCAAATTCTCCAATTATCTGCTTTCAATAATCTTTGAAGCGAATCTAGGTAGGGACTAATATCGTTTCCCCATCACATTATTAATTTCTTATCACCAGTTGTAGCTTAAAGAAAGGATTGTTTTTCTCATGTTTAGGGAGCATATTGCGAATATTTAACTTCTTTGAGTTGATGAGGGACCAAAATATCTAACTTATTGACATATTTTGATTTTTTCATGTGGTCGTTAACGTTAAATAATGAATGTTTAACGATTCTACAATCTCTTGTCATGTGATGTGAGTAGCGCGATGAACATGTTTAGTTTGACATCATCAATACCTTCCTGACCAAAGAATGTCGTTCAGATTAAAATAACCAGCACGGTATTTTGCAAAACCCCTAGTTTGCATTGACGTTCCTGTAGAGCACTATCACCATAAACTTTGCGTAACTTTCAGAAGCTTGATTAAGGTTCCTCCCTTTACGAAAATAGAAGAGTAAAATTTCAAAAAGATGCACACTTTGGTCTCTCATTTCCATCATTTTATAAAATTTCAAACACTCGCACAAACTCAGTGACTGTCATATGACAGCATAAAGATATATGCAAATGATTCTAGCACTTGTAAAATGAACTAGCGCCATCTGTCGTCATGACTTTCTCGACAACCATGAGATAAAATCTGTACATACAACAAAATATAAAAATAAAACAAATAATTCATCAAGGTAATAAATATCAACAGTAGTTTAAGCGAATTGGAACGCGGTTTGTTTAAGTTATAGTAAAGACACCATTATTCTGTAGTTTGACTTGTATTTTTCACTCTCATTGTCAACAAAATATCATGGCGGCTGAGGAGATTATTGGTTTCATATGTAATTTTAAAAGTGAATTTTTTAGTTGTATTTTGCGAGAGAATTACTATTTGCTTCTATTTTGAATCGTTTATAATTATTAAAGCCCAATTTATTTTATTTAACTGACTTAGATTTGTTTTTTCTATTCTTATATTATTATATGTTTTTTTTCATGTAAAATATAAAGAAGTGGAAACAGGATAATATAACTATCAGTAGCATTGAAGCTTTTTATTCCTAAGCTTATTTTATTTACGGCTTGAAATTGAATATTAAATAGATTGAGAACAATAAGGCTAGCAAAATACTTTAAAAAACAATTATTTCTGTGTTTTCGTTTTTTTACATTGCTTCCTACGTTTAGTTTTTGATATTGATCTATTTTACATTTCAAAAAGTTTGATTTTAGTTTTGATGCTGTTCCATTTTACATCTACAAAACTAGTTCTTACTTTTGATAATTCAATTGATTGTTTTGTTGCGAGTCGATTCAGAACAGACAAAAATATCTGTAAAGTTTTAGACTTATTTTTTTATGCTTTCACATTAAAAAATAAATACCGAAATTTTTATAATATTTATTCCTAATATTTACTTCTGTAGGCTGAGCAAAATCTTGTTCATTATGACACAAAGACAATTTAGCAGTAATATTTAATAAACAATTTTAGATATGGGAAACTTTTGTTTTGTATCGAACTAATCTAATTCAATACAAAAATGAAATAAGTCTCGTATGAAGTTCTTTGAAAAATAGCTTCATGTGCACATCATTATATGAAAGAACTATTTTGAAAATAGAAATTGGTATATGTAGGTGAGAATTATGTAAATGATGAAATCAGTCGAATCAAGAATACAGAGTTATTGGAAGCTAAGTTTGTTTAAAAACTTTTATTTATGCACTTTAGTTTCTTTGTTTCTTTGTTAGAAATTCAAATTTTTTACTTTATCTGTAGTTATATTACCTTAAAGGGTCAAGTGAAATTTTTCGATTACTTGTCTGAAAATGATTTAGTGCATAGATTAAATAAATTTATTGTTTTACTTTTTTTTGGACAAACTTAGCTTTCAGCTTTGTAAAATTTGCTTTTGTCATTACACATTTTATGTTTTCAAAAATCGAACGCCCATGTCCTTAACGAAGTTCACCCTCTGCAACACATTCCCATCCACTGCATAATCATTTTTTTCTGGAGAGCTGCAATATTTTGCTATTAGAAATATTTGCCACTAAATCATTGTTTATGTAATATGTAGATACCACCCATAATCAAATCACTTTACAGGCATCTAAAGGGTCTTTTAATAAGTACATATGTCACATCCTTATAAATAGATAAAACAAGTTGCAGAAAACGTCTGAGGTAATTTTATTTTAATATCACAACATTTGATATTACGTATGGAAGATTATGTCACTCAAATATTCTCTTCAGTATGCTGCCTTCCAATTCAGCAATAAATAGCGGTGTAATTCTGCAGACGAGCAACTTAACGTAGCTCTACAAAAAATATAATCCAAAAGCTGCAATTCTTGGCCAATTGATATTGGCATTTTTGAAAAAACGAACCCACTGTTTTCCTTCTAATAAGTTGACTGTTAAAAGCTGTGTGATAAGTGTCGTTCTTCTGAAACCACATGTCAACAAGGTCTATACCTTCTAACACAGGCCATGAAAAATTACCTATTATCAATTGGCATCTTTCGCCATTGACAGTAATCGTAATACCGATTTCATTTTGAAATAAATAGAGCCTGATGATGTCAAGATTAGACTGTCAGTTTTATGCATACCCCGGAAGCTTTTGAATGTCTTGTGGATTTTGCTCGTCCAAAGTCCTAAAATGTGCGTCATTAACGATTATTTTGCCACGAAAATTACCATCTACTTCCAACTGCTCTGCAAAATTTCTACGTTCTCCAAAAATCCGGTATAGCAAAACATGTGTTTAAATGTAATCATAGTGTTAATGCGGATTTTTTGTATTTGATAAAGAACATGTGTAATTATCGCGAATTAGATACTTATGAAAGCATGTACATTTTGAAAAACAAAGGCCATGTGTTGAACACCGACCTGGGGTTCAATTATAACTCATCTCTTGTTAGTCTCTTAAAAGACGTACAAGGAACAGTGCAACAAATCACATGTAGGTATTTGTCTTTTCTCTCCCTGTCACCCCCTTTTTATATTTGTCTTAGTTTTGACGAGAAAACAGTTTTTAAAAATCATGTAAAACGAATATACAGTGTGTGCTTAGGCTTTTGGCGGTACGGTTTGTGTGTGGAATTTCTTTTCGTACAGGTATTTTGCCGTAGTTTTCCAGGTACAACACTGTTTAATTCTCTGCTGATGATGACAACTTAGTTGTCGAAATACGTATACAGAATACAAAAATTAATGTGGAAAGGGGTTATATATCAACCTTCAGTGAGTAAGTTAATCAATTCATGTAAAGTGTAGCGTATCCACTATGCGAATGAAATTTAAGATAATTTTTCGAGTTATTTTTGATTAATTTTGCCAAACACAGTGGACGATTGAGTAAATTTAATCTCGATGTTATCGTTTTTATGCGTTCACAAGTTTCGCAGAAATAACCTAATTTCTCGTCAAATGAATTCTATACGGAATAAATAGGTCATTTGTTGCTCTGTAGATCTATTTTACAGAATGCCATGTCGTGGATTAGAGATTTAACTTTTCACTTGACTATAGAAAAGATTGTAGAAAAGAATCCTAAATGTTTTTCAGAAATTACAAAGTATAGATATTGATTGATATTCTTCAAGATTGTTAATTTTCCTATTTAAATATGATTATAACTTGATATGCTTTTTAGATATCGAGAAATTACAAGAAAATACAATAGATGTATTACATACTTCTAAAAGCAAGTGCATACCATGAACTACAAAGGAAAATTTTGCAAGAGAGATTTTTCTTATTATACATGAATATGTTAGAGCTTTAATTCTAGATAGCAGCATATATTCTAGCATATATTATGGATACTTTCTGTAATTATTTAGTAGTAGTAATATAATAACTTTTGCTTGTTCGAGTGCAGAAATTTGTTTCTAAATTTTTAACTCAAAATAATAAATTCTAAAATTTATTTCATGTAATAAAAGTCTGTAGAGGCAAACCCTATAAGAGATTTTTTATTATTATATATGATACTGTTATCGATGAGTTTCAGTGCAAGATGGAATATTATTCAGTGAGATATTAAGTTACTATTATATTGAAAATAAAAAGACAAGATGTGTCCTTAAATGGAATGAAATTTCTTCTCAAATATGTACAAAAGATACAAAATATTAATAATCTAATAGGGGAAAAGAAATCCAGTCTTATTTACTGTGAATATATTTAACCACGACGTTTAAGTCGTTTATTGATATTTGCACGCTTACCATATGTTATATTGGAACTACTTTAGTGAGAGTTTCCAGATAATTTTATCAACGAGAATTGAATTTTATTGTGAATCAGATAGACGTATAGGTATACATGTACGTGTATACGTATATTCGTTCACGATATTATTTCTAATTCATTATACACGAGAAATTGTTAATTTTTTAGTAATATAGTGAGAGTTTCCAGACAATTTTATCAACGAGATTTGAATTTTATCGTGAATCAGATAGACGTACATATGTACATACATGTACGTGTATACATAACATACATACATACATATATTCATTCACGATATTATTTTGAATTCATTTATTAAACTTAAGAAATTGTTAATTTTTTAGTAATATAGATTTTAACTTCCGTAAATGAAAAATATATACAGTATTGTGCAAATTAATGGAATCATGACTATTTTCTACATGTGGTAACATTGTTAGGTCAGTTCTTTCAGTAGTTTTATGTCAAAAAACATAACCTATATCACTGGGAACACATTTCACAGTTATACAGTGCGTTTTAGAGAGTTCGTTCACATATACTCTTTCAAAGTTCAAGATTTGATTTATATTCTGCGTGCTTTTATCGGTTGTTCACGATATGGATATCATGCCCAGAAAACGTGAGAAGATTGTGACATTAAGTGAGCACACTTCAATGACACAGAGATATTGCTCAGGAATGTGGTGTTAGTCAAGGAGCAGTAAGCAAGATCCTAAAGCAAAAAAAGAATACCGGAATAGTTGAAGTGAAACGAGCGGGAAAATGTGGGAGAAAGTGGAAGATGACACCCCGGGATGTCACTTTTTTGGTCAGAAATAGCAAGTTGAACCCAAGAAAAACTAGTTTTGAACTACGAAAAGACTTAGCCGACGCTGGAGTGAAAGTGCATGACTCGACAGTTCGTAGGAGACTTTTAGAGTCTGGAGGAAAAGCCATTCGACCACAGAAGAAGCAACTCCTCACTCAACGAATGATGAAGTAGAGGCTTATTTCGGCCAAGAAATATGCCGGATGAAATGAGGAAGACTAGAGAAAGGTGTTGTTCTCAGACGAGTCCAATTTTTTGGTGCAGGGGCAGCGATCAAAATTCCTGAGAAAAAGTGGAGATGAAAACCTCACTGCAGCCCATATCGATCACCGTCAAATATCCTGTATAGAAGATGTTTTGGGGATGTTTTTCGTACATGCTGGATCGCTGGTGCCTTTAGACGGCATGGTGAACAGCCAGAAATATAAAGAGCTACTGGATAAGTATTTGGGAAAAGATCTAAAGAAATGTGAGCCAAACGGAGGTGCAATTTTCCAACAGGACTCAGCTCTATGCCACACATCGAAGGTTATGGTCTAATATTTTAAGGAAAAAGGAATAACTCTCCTCGACTGGCCTGGTAATTCTCCAGACTTAAACCCAATTGAAAATCTGTGGGCCATTTGTAAGGCTAGGTTACATAAAATGAACTGTACAACGAAGACAAAATTGATAGAAGCAGTAATTCAGGTGTGGTTTCAGGACGAGAAAATAAAGGAAAACTGTCAAAAATTAATAGACGCCATGCCGAAAAGAGTTCATGCTGTCATCGCAGCCAAAGGAGGGCATATCTCTTATTAAATTACTAGTAATTTATAATTTTATACCATCTCATCGTGATTATATGACAAATAAACGGTTTTCTTAGTTATATTGTGTTTGATTCCATTAATTTGCACAATACTCTAATAACAAAATTGCATTAATTAATTATAATTCTAAATTTCTAACTTTTAACATTTCTATTTAAATATATGCCAATTCTTGACGTATACGGTATAATATCTATCGTCCTCTTTAACTTTTGAAGAGCTTCATGTAACTGTATACTTGAAATTTAAGGTGTATTCGTGTCTTGTACATTCGGCTGATGAGAGTCAATATTTATCGCCTTGAAATATTTCTTAAAGTAAGAACGGAAGCATATATGTATCTATATAGTCAATGTTTTGAATAATAAAAATACAAATAATTTTTATATGCTAATTTTGTACTACTAATTGATTTTATAAAAATAATACTTTTGTTTCTTTTAATAAAACAAAATGAAAAAACTATATCTGTGTTAAATGACTGTTAATTATACAATGTATTTTGTTTACTTTATATTGTAAAGGGTGTCTCAAATTGCGCGGTTTTTTTAAAGAATAAATAAAATATAGATGGCGCACTGAATTTGTCTGGGCATGTGGGCATTTAAAAAGTGTGATGTATGACATTTATGAAAATGTCTTCGTACACGGTACAACTCGTTCAAACTGTTGAATTATTTTATGAAAATCAGCGTTCTGTGAAAAGTGTTTTTAGAAAATTACGTGAATTTTATGGTTTACGTAATCGTCCATCTGAAAGCACTATTGGTCGAATTATTAAAAAATTTTAAGACCGGTTCCGTGGAAGATCGAAAAAGTGAAAATTATAGTCGTAGTGATCGTTCACAAGGACATGTTGGTTTGGTTCGTGAAAGTGTAGCTGAAGATCCTGAAATGTCCATTAAATGACATTCACAACAACTTGGACTTATTGGATCAACAACATGGCGTATTGTACACAAGAATTTAGCTCTGAAGGCATATAAGGTTCAAATAACACACTAACTGAAGCCATTAGATCATTTAGAACGTCGTTCATTTGTCAATTTCATCAATGAACAACCAGCTGATTTTCCTCAAAAAGTATTGTTTTCCGATAAGGCACATTTTGAACTTTGTGGCTATGTTAATAAACAAAATTGCCGTATCTGGGGTGAGGAAAATCCACGAATTATTCATGAGAAACCTATGCATCCTAAACGAGTTACTGTTTGTTGTGCATTATGGTCATGTTGTGTAATTGGACCTTACTTCTTTAAAAATGCTGCTGGTGAAGCTGTAACTGTCAATGGTGATCGAATCGTCAGATGATAACCGAATTTTTGTGGCCTGAATTAATGAATATTGATCGAGAGGATATGTGGTTTCAACAGGATGGCGCTACACCTCACTTTGCACACGAATCAATTGATTTGTGTGCAAAGAGAGAAAAATTTCCTGGACCTGTAATCTCAAGAAACGGTGATGTTAATGGGGCACCAAGATCATGTGATTTGGCACCGTTAGACTATTTTCTTAGGGGTTATGTGAAAAGTCAGGTTTATAAAGACAATCCACGATCAATTCCTGCTTTGAAAGATGAAATTATTCGTGTCATTGGTAAAATAGAGCCTCAATTATGTCAAAATGTCATTGAAAATTTTAACGAAAGAGTGGACATCTGTGGAGCTGCAAGAGGAGGCCATTTGACGGATATTATTTTTTACATGTAAATGTCATAACTGATTCTTCAATTACTAATAAAAAGTTTTTGAAAGTGAATGCAAATTATGTGTTTTATTTATTCTTTAAGAGACCGCGAAATTTGAAACACCTTTAGAATTTAATCGATTTAGTATTTAGTGTAGTCCATGACTTTATTGCTTATGAACATACATAGTATATAAGCTTTGCTTTCTTACGTGTCACTTAAATTTTATTTATTACTCCTATACTTATTAAAATTCACACAAACTTATTACTTTTCCAAAGGATAGGTATTTGTTCAAGATTGCGTCTTTATAATCCTTTTCTACGAAAGGAAATAAGAAACATTTCTACCTAACAATGAATCAAAAAATTTGTGATTTTTTTGAATCACAGATTTTATTTTTCAACGCAATCTCCATTAACTTCAATACATTTACCTTACCTGCCCTGCGACGACTTTATTTCATCAAAAGAAAAAGTATTTCTGTCGGGTTTCAGAAAAGACCTTAATCTCCTCTTTCAATTGGTTATCGTATTCAAAATGACGCCCTCTGCGGTGCTGGACTACTTGGTAGGTGAAGAATAACCGTTTGGTCTCAAAAGTTGATGGCTATGAGCTTTTTAGCTGAAAGTTGCTTGTGGGCCTGTTTTAGAGACGGAGAATCCTTAAGAAGCCATTGCACGGATTCCAATTTGGTTTTTGGATTTCAGTGACATAATTAGGCCTTATCGTTTGTCACTATCTTAGCGAAAAAGTTAACTTAGATGTAGACATCTACATCTAAAAATGCCAAGTTATTTTAAAAAATTTGTTACCTAATCAGCTCTTGTTTGGTAATTAACAATTTTGGCACCCACCCTCCCGAAACTCTGCTCATGCTTAATTTATCGTGTGGAATTGTTAAAACACTGTCAGATATATTCATAGCAAAGGTAAAATTTTGAAGCCACGATCTTTAAGAACCATTGCTTCAATTCTCGTGAAGCATCAGGATTAGTTCTGTCCGAAGGCTTTCCGCTTCTGGGGTCATTCTTATGATTCCCATTGAAACTGTTTTATTTTAAAATATGATGGATCCTTATACTCATTCATTATAAACAATAGTTTGTGAAACAAATTGTGAAACACTTTATAAAGCAGAAAATATTGAACGAATTGGACACAAATTTGACAAATAAGTATAAAGATGTTGCTACTATTGAATATTAGTTATTTCTGTCATTAATATTTGTAGGTGGCTTTTTCTCTAGTGTCCCTCGCATTTTACTGGTGTATCAATATATAAAATATACATAATCCGTAATTAGATCTAAATTATTGTACAAGAACAATTTTCTTTATCAATTTGGTAAATAGATATAGCGAATCACATAAAAACCGAACAATTTGCGTTTAAAATAAATTGAGATGTAATTTTGTGCGTAAGTATAAGCAGTTATCTTCGGCATTACAGTACTGTAAACTCATGCTAATTGCTTGTAAAAGAATTGAATATACCAGTACAAACGTTGAAAAATGAAGATTAAGAAAATATAATTACAACACATACATTAAAAGATTTTATACATTTTTCTCAAAAAACAATTTTAGAGTAGATTTACATATATACGTTCAGTTTATATTTCTTTTAAACAAGATCATAATTTGATCAACAGCTGTTTAAATAAAGTATCATTGTTTATTTAGATAATTGTATTCTAGATTTATATTTTCGCAAATTTCGTAATTATTTATGTGCAAATTTTTGTTATATTAAGAATTTTACACATATTACAAAAAACATATATTTTGTTTGTTGAATCAATAAGAATTTATTATTAATATTAGACACGGAGAAGTTTTTCAAAATGTTTAATTTATATGTTCTTTATTGTATTCTATTTAATAGTTATCTTCAAATTATTAGATTCTTTAATTAGAATTATTTTCTATATACAAATATTAGGCAAAAATGTAATGGACGTATAAAAGTTACGACATTAACTACTTCTTTGTCGGTTTACAATAAACGCTATTACGCAAGCCAACATCATAAATGTGAAAATAATATAAACTTATTACTTTTCTATTCGGTGTCGAAACATATATTTTGTTTAAAATACAATTATCTTAGGCGTTTATATTTCTTGTAATACTAACACAACAATAATTTGGATTTTAAGTTTTGAGTCTTTGTTACTATACTTATTCTTGTATTTTATACTATTGTATCTAGTTTGATAAAGATATAATACCATATTTATCTCCTTGTAATTGAACGTAATTGTATTGAATTTCATAATGTATGTATAGGATAGTTAAAGCTTTATTAAACCAAATCTGGTAATTGAATTAAATTTTATTAACTAACTTCAACATAAGTAACTAGTTGTGCATTATCTAGTAATATTCAGTAGTGACAATATTTTCTACTTATGTGCCAAATTTGACTTCACTTCGTTCATTATTTTATGCGTTTTATAAAGTGTTTCACACAAAAAAATAATTTTGTAAAATTAGAACATTACGATCATTAACTTTTTGACAAAAAATATCATTCTCCTAAAACTATTCAAGAGCAAATGATCAGTATATGGGGATGAGGATCTATTATATTTTAAAGTGAAATATTGGTCAAAATAATTTCGGTGGGATTAAACAGACGTTATTGTTGAATATATGTATGACAATGGAGATTTCAATAACAAACAACATTATCTAAGTTAATACGTTACCGAAGCTATTATAGTTATTGACAAAAAACGTCCACGTTGGGTCACGAAGAAGTCCTTCGTCATGACAATACGAAAATTCACAATGCAGTCAAAGTCCTGGAATTGTAACTTCTTTGAGCTGGACAACCCTTTCTGTGGTCCGGATTTGATGCAGTCTGACTCCTTTTGTTTAGAAATTTGAAAGACCACCTGAGAGGATATCATTTTGCGAACGATAACCAATTGAAAGAGAAGATTGATGCCCATTTTGAAGACCAATCGAAACAATTTTTCTATGATGAAACTAAGTCGTAGCATAATGAGTAGCACTAGTGCGTTGAAGTTAAAGGTGATTACGTTGAAAAATAAAAGCAAAAAAATCCTAGATCTTTCATTCGATTATGAGATAGAAAACTTTTGTAGTTTGCCTCGTACGTAAAGGACACTACACTTGCTTTCAAGATTTGCTATTTTGATCAATATATATCAAGCAAGCAATTTTTTCCAAAAGAATTTTCTTTAATACCACAAATGTTGATTTTTAGAAACATTTTAAAATGTTGACGTACGTCTTTTGTATTATAAAGATATAAATTATACTCTAAGTTATAAATTCGACGTTATTAGTTTTTTATTGAAATCTTGGTAAAACACAAATATTTAGAAAGAAAAGTCAACAGCAGAACAGTTTAAATATTATTATTATTACTGATTGTTGGGCATTGCAGTATTCCTTATATTTCTGTGAAAAGAAATTTTTTAATATTACTTTCGTGATTTTTATTGGAATCTCTCCTAACACATATGCTAAATTAGTAGGAGTAGTTAGAAGAACTTTCACAGGTTACTGTGTTAAATGTATTTACAAAACCATCAGTATATCCGAAGCATAGAATTAAGATACTATTAGTCAACAAAATGTAAGTGTACAAACATCGAAATGAGCTTCTTCATTTCTTGAAATAGTTTTGAAATGACAAGAGAATACAGATACTTCGAAAATTTGGAAATAAATAAAACTTGTCGGATTTATGAGTGGTTTAATCAAAGAATAACGGTCATTTTTGGTTACTCGACCACTGATTTTGGAGTGGAGGTGTTCTAAACTGCAACACTACTTTTAGCTATGAGCATGAATAGCTTTGACATTAAAAGAGATGGTGACACTATTTTGGCTATAAGAATGAACACTAAAAGAGAGCGAAAAAATGTTAAGACGTTTTGAATGTACTAAACGACTGTGTAGTTAATTTTCCATTTCTTCTGAATTTTTGTCTCTGAATTTGTTATTCCGGTTTTATTCATTTCTTCACCGTAAATGTTCGTCTGGTACTAGATAATATTCTGTGATCTGATGGGTACTAAAAATTCTGTCACGCCTATGGATAGTTTACTCTTATATCTGAATGCTTTTTCTTAATTTATGTGATAAAATATGTTGTCGAAGTTGTTCTCTTATATTTCTTAATAGTGCATTTGCTGTTGCACCTTTTATTATACCTAAAGAAGTATACTTAAATATTAGATAATATGCTGCTATCATTAGTCAGCTGAATTTTTCTCCTAACTATTTCATTTTTCAGAAGTATAATTTCTCAGGGAACACTCCACATTGTGTAAATAAATATTTTGCTGAAAGTAATATTAAATTTTTCCTTAGGCTGCGAAAAATCTCAGCATACTTATTTACTACTTGGAGAATCATGTTTAAAATAATTCGAAATTAAAATATTGTGCCATGTAATAAAGAATACTTGTGGAATTTTGTCCAGAAAATTTGTGCTCAGTTAACCATAATAATGAGAAAATGACTCCTTATTGTTATATATACATATATACTTATTTATTTACTATTACTATTTCTATTACATTTTAAATTCAACTCATTATTTCGTTTTGAAAATAAGATGTCTATTTTTTTGGATTATTACATATTATTTCGCCCGTTTCTAATAAAAGTATTTCTAACTATTAGAAATAAATACACAGATTGTTAAAATTTTCACTTATTTTTATTTAGTAGTTGTAGCACATAACAGTTGCTTCGGTACATAGAAGTTTCTTCAGCTGTTTCAAGAAAGCTAAATGTTGACATACGAGGATAGTTTGACAAGTAGTGAGAATGACACATAGGTGGCGCTATAATTGGTAAAATAAATGCACTGTAATTTAGGTTGCCTATTTATATGTTTACATTCCGATATTTAGATAAATCGGTTGATTAGTTTATTTTTGACAGCTGATTGAAAAAGAAGCAACACGTCGTTTTGTTAAAATAGAAAAAGCAGAGTATCGTGCGTTGGTTAAATACTTCGTAATTAAGGGTATAAAAGCTACCGAAATAAAAGATGAGTTACGGGAAACATTAGGATCTGCTCCATCATCCGCCACAATAAGTAGATGGGTAAATGAATTTAAACATGGTAGAACAACCTCTGTTGGAGAAGAGCGCTCTGGAGCACCCAAAATCGTGACTTCTAAGGAAATAATCATAAAAATCCATAATATTATTAAGCAAGATCGACGACTCAAAGTGAGAGAGAAAGAAGACATGGTAAACATTTCAACAGAACGCGTTTTCGGCAAGATGGGTGCTGCGATTGCTTACGGCAGATCAAAAGTTCATTCGTTTGCGCATTTCCAATGAGTGTTTGGACCTTTATAAGCGGAATCCGGTTGATTTTTGTAGGCGATTTGTTACTTGCGATGAAACTTGCATGCACCACAGTACACCCGAAACTAAACAACAGTCGAAACAATGGTTAGAACGTGATTTTGCACCTCCAAAGAAAGCGAAAACCATTTTATCGGCAAACAAGGTGATGGCATCAATTTTTTGCGATTCAAAGGGCATTTTGCTCATTGATTACCTTCAGAAAGGTGAAACAATAAACGTACAATATTATATTCTACAAGAATTAAATGTTGAGATTCGTGCTAAACGGCCGGGAATAGCAAAGGAAAAGATTCTGTTTCACCAAAACAACGCTCCCACGCATACCAGCACAGTTGCGATGTCCAAAATCCACGAGTTGCATTTCCAATTAGTACCGCATGCGCCTTGTTCGCCGGATCTGGCCCCTTCCGACTTCCACCTTTTTCCAAAATTGAAAACGGCACTAGGTGGAAAGAAATTTCCGTCTGACGACGAGCTTATCATCTTCGTAAATGAGTATTTTACAAGTCTTCCGGAATCGCATTTTAGAGATGGCATAAGGGCACTGGAGCACCGTCGGAATTAATGTATTGCTCTTTTAGGAGAATATATTGAAAAATATAAATTATTTTGTATTTAAAAATTTCGTTTTTCTTTTCCATTCTCACTACTTGTCAAACTACCCTCGTACATTGTAAAATTGTAAGAGTATTGATACAATCAATATATAATAAACTTATAGTCTAAATGACAATAAGTTAAAACTGTGTTCTTCCAGTCTATTAGCTTTTTCATATTACAGAAAGAGATTTAGCAAGGGTGAACTGATTACTTCTGTTTATTCATTAATTATACTGTTTGATTTATTGTGCTTATTAATTTATAAAAATTCTAATAAGTATATATGTCCTTTGCTTTCTATTTGTTTTGGTGATTACTGAAAGAATAATCTTTTTCTTTTGTATCATTACATTCGAATATGCATACATTTGCCAGCAGATTTTTCTGTTTGTCATTGTTATTTCTTATATATTTCGAAAGCGTATTATTAATTTTGAATGCTAATTGTAAATTTTGTTTTATAAGAAATTTTGTCAGTTCCAATGCAACTAGTTACTTCATATTTATTAGTAAAATTCTTTTTTGTTTTTGGGTAAACATTTAAAGTGCCACTTTCATATAGTCCTTTGATATAAAAATATGAATTTTCATCAAGTAAAGATCGAATCAATTCGAAAATATTTCTGTTACCTTTTTAAGGTTTTATAATCTTTCGAATTTGATATATCACATATTCGCAACCTATAAAATCTACTAGTGATGATTTGAATATATTTTCCTCGGAAATATTCTCATAAGAGTTCTATGGATTTTACATATCGCTGAGTGTATTTATTTCACATTATAGATTTATTTATAATTTTTTTATCAAAATTTTTCAGGGTTGCCACGATTTCAAAGTCCTATTTTTTAGAAAGAATTGCATGTATATAATTTATTAATAGACGAACTACTGGATACATTTCAAAAACAATAAGTTGAATAATATCTATGCAACTCTTTATCGTTGCGAAAATTAAACTCATATTTATGCATTTACATATATCATAATATTTACGATAATTTTTTTATGATAATGTTTGCGAAAAAATTCAATTAATGTAAACGTTAGTAAAGTGCTGGATCATCTCATTTTATATTTTGTTTATTTGATTCACACATCTAATATTTGTTTAATAGACTCTAATTGATTAGCGCCAGTGGATTAATACTATGTAGACATGCAAAGTATAAAAATCTACTTTTATTTGTACTTAATTGAATTTAAAATACAATATCGTGTTTTAAATTATCTTGAAATGAATTCCATGCTGAATTGTAAGACATATTTTCCTTGAATTCAATATTTTAAACACTGTTAGACTTTGTATCAGGTATTGAATTGTATTTTCTAGCGATTTTGTAATTTTTCTGGTGCGCGTGTTACATTTTCTAGAAAATAAGTAAGGCTTTACACTTTGTAGTTATTATAGTACGTTACTATGTCAATTACTAATGTACACACGCAGAAGTAGAACGATCTTAATGTATTTATTAAGCTTAATTACATTATATACTCTCTAATAATCATTAGAGTATACATTACTAATCGATACGTAGACGGCTTCTATCATTTTTTAATCATTTCGTTGCACTTTTCGTATTACGGCCGTTTAAATTATACATCCGCGTTCGAGAAAAGCACTTGTGCAATATCATGCCTTATCTTTATACCTGAGCTTGGGAATTTCTAGGTTGGACTCATATGCATTTATATATGCGTATACGAATATTCTGTGGACCATTATCCGGCTCCCCGAAGATGTTTTACCACATAGGAATGTAGGTATCTAAAGCTGACGAAAGTTCGAACAGCCAGTACCAATGTAAAACCATTAATAACGTTTTATATTTCAAATGAATACATCACAGTGAACAAAATATGTTCGGTACAGGAATGTGTGTGATGTTCACTTTCTTTTACTGGCGCCAGCACGCGTTTATACAGTTAAGAGTTTTGGTTATTTTTTTAATATGTTGCACTATAATTCAACTCTATAAAGCAATTCATATGGTAAAAAACATTTCGACCTGCCTCATGTGTCTGAAATTAATAATTCTGGACCCGTTCGTTAACAAAGAAATTGAAGAAATTGAATTTCATTCTCATAATGGATCTTCAATATTTGGAAATATTCCATGTTTACAGCTCTCCAGCGCAATTTATAAATAACAGATACAGTTTTCGATAGTTGATATATTTTTAAATTAATTTATTTATTTTACATAGTTTTTGTACATAGGTACTTACATGTCTCAATAATAATTACACATAAATGTGGACACAAAAGTCAATAATTGTATGAAACCGAAAATAAAGAATGACTGTAATACAAGCATGTAACAAACAAAATAGACTAAAAATCGCATCACGCGTTCTGTAATTTAAATACTCATCATTATAGTGAAAGACGATTGCAACTAGGAACCCTTACCTTTTTCTTAATTTGGATGGCATTAAGAAATTTATCAGATAACTGAATTTTATTACAGACTTTGATGGCAATATAACTGAAATGTCTTTGATAATTTGTTTGCCGATAATAATCAATTACTGCAATCTATTTCCAATTCCGTTAATTGTGATTATTCCCGTGATCACGAAATCTAGTACATAAAAAGGTGTTCGAGTATTCATTGGCAAGAAAAAGCGAGTTTTACAAGAGTCCTTGGAAGAATCCGTATAATTAAAGCCAACAATAATTCTAATTACTCCATGCTGTAATGCAGAGATTCTACTATATCATGCTTATCTTATGAGATCAACGGTCTGTAATGACTTACAGCCAGCAAACCATAGGTTAATACCAATCGAAAGAGCAAATAGCATGCGACGATTACACGTTTTATATTACCACTTAAAAGCTTGGGGATAAATATGACCCTACTCAACCAATATCATGTCGATATGCATTGTTCATCTCAATATAAGATCGGGGGTGCTTACACGAGAACTTGACTGAATTCCAGCTCTATGGATCAACAATTTGCCTCAGAGAGGTTGTCATCGTTACCGGCGTGTATTTGTAATTAATGAGCACTAAACTATTATTCAGCTCTATATCATGTAACACGTTCCTCTTCAATCACATTCTCAAAAATTCTACCACGACTCATCGATGTAGTGTCGCGTGGAAAATTACAGACGTGTTGATTATATTTATTATTAACATAAATTAAGAACAAAAACAGTTTAAAAATTGATTTCTGCAGCACTCCAACCGTTATAGTAATATTTTTGAAAATCTACTATTATATTTTACTATGCTTCCACTCGTCTAGATCAGATTTAGTTTATTTAACGCTAATGTCGGTGACGCCTGTCGTTTTTAAGTTTTTTAAGTTCTCTACTCAAATCATAAGATTGTCAACAATCTCTCGAGACAAATAACAGTTTAAGTTCTGGCAACATATTTATAACAACTGAATATTGAAAGATAGCTTTAAAGAAATAGTGTGTGTTTCGTTTGCGTTTCACAATGCATTTCGCTTTATCTTAAATGCTTTTCACATTTGTCAACACTTATTAATATTGTATCAACGTTTTTCATATTTCTCAAATTTTTTCACTATTTATCAAATGGTGTTCCTAACAGAAGACTCAATATTATTATTTAGCAATGCATAAATTAACTATAAATAACAAAACACTACCAAACTAAGAAAGAATTTCTCTTTTTCCAAGCAATCACTTAGCTATGTCTCCATATATTGCACCTTATTGTACACATGGTTGAGTAAGGTCACTCATTAAGATGTTCTTTATTGTATGACCCGTCTTGAATTCGGAATAGATATAATAAATTTACTAACATAGCGATTGCAATCGAGTAATTTCGAAGAGCGCCGGAAAAGAACTCAAAATTCTGCTCTAAAGACTGTTTTTTCTTTATCACCCATTATCCGACTGTAATGTATTGCATATTGAACCCATTGCTGTATCGTTTTTTCCTTCTGGTATGTTTGTGATTCATTCTTTAAGTGGAAAATGAAATTCGTCGAGAGCCTAATAAACAGTAGACTTGGAAATTCGCATATCAGGCCATGTTTCAAATAGTTCGCAAATAGTTGGGATACAATTAGCACCACCCAGTTGTTCATTTTGTTGTTCTGTTAAAAATCGTTTGTTTTAAATTCTTTTTCTAGTTCTCCGGACATTCATGCGCATGTTTATTTTACTGTCTTAGGTAAATTATTGAATAGTTGCCCAACACCCATACTGGACGAAACAGAATTTATTAGTCTTATTGTAACGACACACATAGTTATTTGACTATTTTCTTTTTCTTTCACGTCGATTAACTCATTATTACTTGTTCTTTTACATCAAAGAGAATTGTAAACGTTTTAACATAGAAGTGAACGATAAAGGGAAAATCATCTGAAATGAAGTGAAACACGTCATGGTGAAAAGCGATCGAAAGAAAGCACTGATTTTTCTAATTTAAGTTGAACGTTAATCGCATAAGTAGTTTTGGAGAGAATGAAACAAGCGAAAGTTTGAAGGCGTAAGGTCCGACGAGTATAGTGAGTATATTCAAAATAAAATGATTTTGGCAAGTGATCATATTTGTGTGTAGTCTAGTGTTGTGACGAAATACTACTCTTTTGCGACTAGCGAGATCTGGAAGTTTCTGGATGATGAACTAGTTTAAACTGTCCAATTCCTACCAGTACATGCTTGAATTAATTATTTTTTTCTTTGGTAGAAGCTCGAAAATCACGACTGCAACGGGAGCATAATCGTACTCCGATGATTGTCTACTTTGGATGATGTTTGAGGCGAATCTTCAAGTAGGAACCAAGATTGCTTTCGCATTCTATTTTTGCTCGCTTTTCTCATGTATAAAGAACATATCGCAAGCGTTTATACGCGGTATTAAGTGAGATTATTTGCATTCCTCGTTAACTCAAGATTCCTGAAGCATTGTAGCTTGTTCACGTCATTGTATACGATTAAATGATGGATGTTTAACGTTTCAGTAATATTTCGTGTCGTATGCCGTGGATTTGACTGTTTTAACGACTTTATTTTGTCATCATCAACATTAATAAGTCTCTCTGACTTAGAAGCGTCGCTAGGATTTAAATTACCGGTATGCAATTTTATGAACCATCATTGGCATTGACGTTCATGTAAAATATTGTTGTTGTATAGTTTTCGTGCTGTTGCTTTGAAACATAGCGTTTATATATTTATACAGTCTATCATACAACAAACTTTTTGGGAAACTGGATAAAATATAAATTGACTTATAGTTTACGATTTCATGCTTGCCCCCTCCTCCTCTATTAAATACAGAATTGATCTTGGTTATTTTCTATGCTTCTGTAAAAATCGATGTACATAGGAAATCGTTAAAAATTATATATAATTTTATACATGAGAATTACGAAGTCCATCATGTCCATCAAGGTCCGCTCTAAGACACATTGTAGTTTTCAGAATCTTGTTCTTGGTAAAAGGTGTTTAATAAAGAAATAATTGGAACCCTCGACCGTCTGATGAAAGGCAGAGCGCAATGTATATCTTAAATACCAACACAAAATTAAAAAAATGAAATTCCAACAACAAATTAACTCCTATTATTCCATGGTTTTACCTTTGTTTAAATCCGTACATAAAATGTTTCTCCAGTAGATATAGGCTAGAGAGCTTTAATAATAAATTTTGGATCTGCAAATATTTTTTAATTTGTGTCTACTTACACAATTCCAATTAAAAATTATACAAGGAATACTCTTTTACTGTTTAAATTAACTTGCAGGCGGTTTCATTTGATCTTTTGTGAGTTTAATAAGACTAACAAATTTAAAGAGCAACTTCTTAAAAGGCGTTCAATGATAACTGTCACTTGCTAAACTATTGTGCTCAATTTGATAATCATGTTACTGTTCATTTGATTCAAACAATCTTGAGCATTCGTGAAAGGCAATCAACATTATCTTGAATATATGGAAGATATGAGTACCAATTTAAAAGTTAGATTATATCGGTTGGTGCATCACCATATCGCGATCTTTGTCTACCGATTTACATCTTTGTTATATAATATTTTAAAAGGCCACAGAAGATGGATCTACTCATATGACATCTAAAATAAAAGAGTCGTTGCCTGTTTGGATTTTCTAATATGAGTATATTTCATCAAAGATTTTGTGTGAGATGATCGCTGATTTATCAGCGTCACTGAGCATATTGCAGTTATAGTACGGCTAAATTTTCTCAGGTTCATAATAATCGATTATGAGGATACCGCAGTCCACCTCTACTCAAACATTGAATTACTTAGATAAGTAAAACATAAATAGTTCATTCGTCATGTAACCCTAGTTTAGCATGCGACGATTTACTTTTTTTCCTATATGTCAAATATAAATTTTTGAAAATGCGGTTTAGTTGATCTAATAAATTGTTTTGAAAACAATTACCTTCAGTTTAAAATTTGGTTGACTATATTTCATAACAAAATAAACGTGAAATAACATTTTATTAAACTTAATATTAAGCGAACATTCCTTGTATATAAAATATTATTTGTTATAGGACCATCTTAACCGAAATTAGTTATTAATTTAAAATTGCATTTATTTGATGTTACTTTCTACATACATATGTATATTATATATATGTATGTTATTCTCTAGAACATACATATTTGAAACAATATATTTATGTTGCAATGATGTAGGGCTTAGATTCAGTAATATTATACTCTAAACAGGTGGTTTGTCACCTGCTGATCACATTATCAAGCAAAAAAGTCAGCTGTGCACTGAGCGATGACGCTCATTGGATGGAAGCAGCAGTAAATGATCTAGCATTCATAAATTGTTTATTATCTTTATTGATTTGACATTGGTATTTTTAATTAAAAACATTTAGGATAATAACATCTTACTCTTGAGACTAACGTTAATCGTTTCGATTTGACTTATACGCCTTTTGTTGCAATTATTCGCCCATTTAAATCGAAAAGAAACAGTCATTCCGGGACTGGGTTACATTATATTACTTATATACTTATATAAGCATTCGAATGCAGCGAAATGTGTTGAAGGGCAAATAATTTTTAAATGACTACTGACGTTTTTAAATATAAAAACTGAATGCATTTGTTGGTAAATTTAAAATATTTTTGATTTAAAATTATGAAATAATTGATCAAAACACTTTGTTAAAAATTTATATTCATGAATATTTAAAGAACAGTATATGTTTTTTACTTCTGTGTTTTTTAACTGTTATATCGGATTATTATTACTTATAAATTAATATTAATTGATAAATATAGAGTAAAGTTTAGGATACTTTCCTCATTTTTAAATTTTTGTCAGTGCTAAGTAATTACAAACAATTTTAGAATCATATATTTTTATTATTACATATTAAGGTTTCTCATTGAGCTAAATTTGGTGTAGCTAGTTTTAATAATTAGAAAACTTAATAAAAGGTAAATCAATAATTTTTGATATTAGCAAATAATAAATAATTAAGATTTTTCAAAAAAAATAGAGTTTAATGTGCTCTGAACCTGACAATTTTTCCTGACAATTATTCTGAATAAAAGAATAAATATGTTTAGAAGAAAGAAAGTGCTATTAAATAAGTATTAATTTCTATATCATTTTATACAAAAAACATTTCAATTTGAATCTTACGCAGGATTAAATTTGTCCTGTAAAACGAAAATAAAAAAGAAATCGTTTTATATTTATGGACGGTAGTGTGCATTAAGTAATTTCCATTTATGAGACAAAATTAAAGATTTAAAGATTTGTTGCGATCCTCATACCTCTATAATATCTCTTCTCTACGTATGCTTGTTGAAGTTGGCCTTGATTACTGGTCTTTTAGGATCTATGTAGTTCTGATCCTATTTCATTACCTTTTGAAATTTAACCTTAGAACTTCTAGATCACTTAGCATATCGGATCTCCTCCTCGAACATCAGATCCACTTCATACACGATGTTGGTTCAGTTTTATGTATCTTTATGTAAGTGATTTATCCCTGTCTTGTTGGCTTGTTCTTCCAAATTTTTTTGCTTTTGGAATTTACCCTGTACTTTCTACACTACCTTTCTACACTTACCACTATCAGCAAGGGAAATAACAATCTTTTCGATTAGAGCCTCACTTGACTGGATATGACGCTCCCAGGAAGAATTAACTTAAGTTTACAGATGTTCTATGTGCCTTCCCCGCGGTCACGCACCCTTGGAATATTGTCTTACAGCTTTGTTTAGATTTAGTTTGGTTCCATGGGAACGCTAGTTCTCGTATTCACACACTTGTTGTGATCTCCTGAGACATAGTTCTATTATGGAAGTTGCATTTTTACAATAGCTCTTCAAACATTAAATTACAAGCATTTATTTATATTAAAATCATAGCCCTCAGTTGTTATCCAAAAAAGTAATTGCGGTAGGACCGAAGTAAACTCTTTTAGTTTGTGTTGGTACATTTGTCTTGACACATTTACTTTGTTCAAAAATTAAAATATATGTTTCGAATGCACGAACTTAAATAATTTCATGTCTGGCATTGTATTTGGAAGTACAGGAAGTAAGTAAACAGTATTTTCGTATCTACATAATAAAATGTTAACATTTCATCAATATAATTAATGAACAACCCTCAAGTATCTGACTAGGCATATAATAAGAATCAACACAAATAGCAGCAGGGCTAAAAATACAGAAGAAAGAAAAATTGAAACAGAACGCTCTATGAATTTATGAGAAAACATTGGGCAGTTTAAATCTATTTTATAAGAAATAGGATCGTTGAAAGATAATTTCAAGATAGCACTAAATATCCTATTTACGAGAACATTAATATCGAGAATAAAGTAGCACAATAAAGTATATTGCATAAGAGAACGCAAATAACATTCTAATGATTTAATTTAAAAACACACACGGAGATTAATAGGGAGAAATTTATATTTCAACATTTACTTTTTCATGAGCTTCTAAAATTTCAAATAAATTCCTAACTATAATATATATTTTTAAGCACTTTATATTGGATTAAGACGACTGACAATCGTATTATGCTTTTTTTCATAGTTTTATTAATATCGCATTAATTCAAACATCGTTTATCTTAAATGAAAGATAATTGAAATAGTTGTCAAATGAAGTTGAAAGTATAATTTAAAAAATATATTTATTACTCATACTATTAGTACTGCTTTTTAAGACTAGAGTTGGGAAAAAAATTCTAGCGAATGCAAAATTTTAATATTAAAAACTAAAGAGTGTTTCAAATGGCGCGGTTTTTCTTATGAATAAATAAAAATAGATGGCGCGCTGAATTTGTCTGGGTATGTGCATTTAAAAAGTATGTTGTATGACATTTATAAAAATGGCTTCGTACACGGTACAACAACGCGTTCAAATTGTTGAATTATTTTATGAATATCAGCGTTCTGTGAAAACAGTTTTTAGAAAATTACGTGAATTTTATGGTTTACATAATCGTCCATCTGAAAGTATTATTGGTCGAATTATTAAAAAATTTCAAGAGACCGGTTCCATGGAAAATAAAGAAAGTGAAAAATACAGTCGTAGTGGTCGTTCACAAGAAAATATTGGTTTGGTTCGTGAAAGTATTGCTAAAGATCCTGAAATGTCCATTAGATGACGTTTACAACAACTTGGACTTAGTAAATCAACAACATGCCGTATTTTACACAAGGATTTAGCTCTGAAGGCATTTAAGGTTCACATAACATAGAAACTGAAGCCATTAGATCATTTAAAACGTCGTTCATATGTCAATTTCATCAATGAACAACCAGCTGACTTTTCTCAAAAAATAATGTTTTCCGCACATTTTGAACTCCTAAACGAGTTACTGTTTGGTGCGCATTATGATCAGGTGGTGTAATTGGATCTTACTTGTTTGAAAATGCTGCTGATGAAGTTGTAACTATCAATGGTGATTGATATCGTCGGATGAGGAAGCCATTTAGTAGGTATTATTTTTCGAATATAAATGTCTGATACTTTAAATACCAATAAAACGTTTTTGAAAGTGAATGCAAATTATGTGTTTTATTTATTCTTTAAAAAAACCGCGAAATTTGAAACACTCCTTATTTAGTTTGAAATTATATGTTAGCTTTTCAAGTGTAAAATTTATTTAATCATCAAATTGAAGTATAAATTTACTTAATTTATTTTATAAACAACCTTTCATGCTAGAATTGTAGAAAATATATTATTTTGCCAATTGGATTGATTAGAATATTGTATTAGGTATTAGTTGCAATTCGGTACTTTAGTTAAGCATTATATAAAATATATTACAGGCTGACTTAAAATGAAAATAACGAGATGAAAAATCTGATGAAACATTTAATATTGTAAAGAAAGTTGTCTTAAAGAGAAAAATTTTTCAAATAGAATATATTTATAAGCAAGAGATATTAGTTACTCGAAACAATCAATTAGATAACAAATTAGCACAAGTGACTTCATAAACCAACGCGTCAAAATGCTAAAAACAGATTCATTAGTATGCTTGCCTAGTTTCGAAATAAATTAATTCTAAAGGTACTGATGTTGAAAAATTATTTAATACACAGGGAACTACAAAAATTTTGCTATTGAGTCTAAATTTTTACAACCTCTACAAAGAGTTTGCTGTGAGTTTAAATTTTCGCAATCTCTCAAAACAATTTCTACCACATTCTATGTACTTATTCTTTCTTCGAAACCAGTCATCAAATTAACTCTTTCACGACTCATTTGAAAGTTAGGCAGACTTGTCAATCCCAAGCCTTAAGATGATCAAGAATGTTGAAAAGCTTCTTTCTTTTTATTCTGTTCTTCGCACAGGGAAACAGTGTAAAGTCGAAAGAGCAAAATTTGGATTGGTTTTTGCTAAATTTAATTATAGAAGTTGGAGCGATATCATTGTAGAAAAACCACATGCCAGCATCACGTCTTTTACTTTTCGGTGACCGTCTTTAGTGTTCATAGCACCACACGTTCCACTTCATTCTCAAAAATCCAAATTGTATTCTGTGCTTTAGTGGGCACGTAGTAAAGTCAGGTTTCTTCATCTGTCAAGTGGCTGCTAGTACACTCCGCGCAACATGAATAGGACCACCCGACTTGTTGCAAGCTTTCGGTGGTTTGAAAAACAATTCATTTACTAAAAATACAATGCAAGTTTGTAATGGTATGATATGGCAAATAATACGCATTATTGCGCAATAGTGCCTAACGTTATGCATTGGGTGACGTAAGTACCACATACATATAAAATGCACCGCGCCGGTTGGATACGACCAGTATTTAATAGTAAGCTACCGGATGAGTGTCGAGTTACAACGTGTATCCGGATAAACAAACATCTGTAATTAAGGGTATTGTGCAACGATGGGACGACAGAAGTGCTTAAGTATGGAAGAAATTGGAAAAATTAAAGCGTTCCATTAAGAAGGGTATTCCTCAAGGGCTACTGCAAAGAAAATAAGTCGATCACACCAGGTTGTGAACAATTTTATTAGGGATCCCGAGAATTATGGAAAACGTTTTAAAGGGCGAACAACATCCGTTACAACTAAGAGAGAACGTCGAGCCATATTACGCGAAGCATCGAATTCGGCATTAACGGCAAGACAAATCGCGAATAACGTTGGAACGAATGCATCGGTAAGAACTGTACAGAAGTTACTGAAGACCTGTCCGCATTTAAAACGTTTGAAAATTAAACGACGGCCTCCTTTAAGGGAATTTCAGCGCACTGCACGTCTTCAGTTTGCTCAAGCAAAAATGGGGTGGACAAGAGAATGGCAAACTGTTATTTTCAGTGACGAGAAGAAGTTTAATTTAGATGGCTCGGATGGGTTTTCTTATTATTTCCACGATTTACGTAAAGATGAAGTGATTCAGTCACGAAGGCGAGCCGATGTGGGTTCAGTCATGGTATGGGGAGCTGTTTCCTATAACGGACCTGTTGATTTAGTAATAGTGAAGGGCAGACAGAATTCGGAAAAGTACGTCCAGCTGCTGCAACAGGTGAAAGACAAATTTTCCAACGTTATGGCAAGTGGGCCATTTATTTTCCAACAGGATAATGCCAGTATTCACACCGCGCGCATTGTTCGACGCTGGTTTCAAGAACAAGGCATGGAGGTTCTCGATTGGCCATCGCTCTCCCCCGACCTGAACATCATAGAAAATGTTTGGGGATGGTTGTCGCGTAAATTGTACTCCAATGCTACCCAATTCAGTTGCGCTGACGAACTAGAGCAGGCGCTGAAACGAAGTTGGGCGGAACTTCCCGTTGACTACTTGAGAACCCTGTATAATTCCATTCCATCCCGACTATTTGAGGTTATAAGAAATAATGGCAAAAGTACTCATTATTGAACAATAAAGTATTTTGTTATTGCAAACGAATCTTTTATTTTGTAGATTGGTCGTATTCAAGTGGCGTTTAATTACTCTACTTATTGTCATTAGTAACGTACATTTGCACTGACTTTTACAAAAATTATATTTGGTACCTACATACATCTTTTTATCAACCCTCTTATTTTCGAAAATAACAATTCCAGCGCGCTACCATGTTTATACCAACTACAAATGTCATACGAGGGAGCGGAATGAGCGGGTTGTAGAGGGGTGAGTAGGCGCATTGGGGGCATGGCCTGTGCAGCGACTCATGATTAGTATATATACGAAGTTTCATTGTTATTGGACAGTTAGTCTTTGAGCTATCGTCAACCAAGTAACATAATCAGGAGTGAAAAGTGAAATATGGAAAAAATCGAATATCGTGCCGTTATAAAGTTCTTTACCAGGCAAGGAAAATCAGTCGCGACCATAATGAATGAGATGTCATTGGTTTACTGCGACTCTTGTCCAGGAAAAACCATGGTGAACAAGTGGCATAGTTTATTTAAACAAGGAAGGGAATCCCTTGAAGACGACCCGAGGCCGGGCAGGAGCATTGAGGTGACCACGCCAGCACTTATCCAAAAAGTTGAACAAATTGTACTCGAAGATGCTCGACTAAAGAAGAAACAACTCGCAGAAATGGTTGGAATATCCGATACAACAATTTTTAAAATCCTACACGATCATCTCGGCATGTCTAAGGTCAGCGCAAGATGGGTGCCGGGAATGCTCACGCCGCCGCAAAAACAACAGAAGACAAGGATGGTGTATTGAGTGGAATTGTTACTGGAGACGAAACTTGGGTTCATCATTATGAACCTGAGTCCAAACAAGACTCCATGCATTGGCATAAAAAGGGCACAGCACCTCCCAAGAAATTTAAAGTGTCACAATCAGCTGGGAAACTCATGGCAACGGTATTTTGGGACTCGGAAGGAATATTGTTGATTGATTATAAAGATAAAGGTGTTTCTATAACCGGAGAATATTACGCTTCAATATTAGAGCGACTAAAAGAAGCCATTAAAGAGAAAAGACGGGGAAAATTGACAAAAGGTGTTCTGCTTTTGCACGACAACGCGCCCGTCCACAAGAGCCGCGTTGCGTTAGCTGCCCTGCATAAGGTGGGCTTCGAAATTGTGAATCACCCACCCTACAGCCCAGACCTGGCCCCGAGTGATTATTACCTGTTTCCGAAAATGAAAAAAGAGCTGCGGGGTAAAAAATTTACTGCCGATGATGAAGTCAAGGAGGCAGTTTCGGCGTATTTTGCAGATAAAGAGAAATCATTTTTTATGAGGATATAAATAAATTAATTGAAAGATGTGAAAAATGTATCCGTCTTGCAGGTGAATATATTGAAAAAGAAAAATAATTTGGTTTTTTTATTTCCACCCCTTGTCCCCCATTCCGCGAATATATAAACGCTCCCTCGTATATGCAGTTGGTCCTATTCATGTTGCGCGGAGTGTATAATGCGATATAATATTCTTAAACTTCTTGTCGTCTAAAACTAGAGTATCCAAAGAAAACAAAACTTTCTCGTCGAAGATATTCGTACAAAATGGTACAAACTACTACCTATAGTTTTTGCATACATATAATAAAAATTATGTAGTAATTTAAAAAAAATGTCTTATTACTTAGAGAAAAGAAAGCCAGATTACAGTGGGCGAGGCATTGTGCATGTGTGTTATCAGTTTCATTTAAGGACTAGAAATTGCGCATTATTGGTAAATTTGGACTTTAACCGAAAATATCTTTTTTAAAAATTTTCTTCAGTGATGAATCGCGTTTAGAGGTGATGAAAAACCTGGTTGGTCTCCTTCTGAAAATGTTCCTACTAATAAAGCGAACTAGTTCTATATAAAGAAGTATAGAAATCAATTTCAATGTCATATATTGATTCTTTAGATTTTGTAGATGTTGCTTATACATTTATGCAAGATGGGACACCATTTCACGGGCGAAAAAGCATTATTTCCTGAAAGGAATTAGAAATCTTGCCGTATTCAGGCAATTTTCCAGACGCAAACTCAATTGAAAATGTCTGGTGTAGTATAAAATAGATTGTTTATTCGTCTTGAAACCAAACATTAAACATGCTAAGACAAAATGTAGATACACCTGAAGAAATAATCAAGATTAACAAAAAAGTGTCGGAATTACGTATCTAAAGTATACCGACAAAAAGTGCTGACATAATTAAGGCGAAGCGTGTAATAACTAAATATAGATTAAAACTCTTGCCTTATAAATAAATATTGTTCGCTTGAGAAGTAATTTTGTTTCATTAATTATAAAAAGTGAAGTTTATATAGTGGATCTAATTCTAAAGAACATCAAGTAAAGTTTACCTCGTAAGTAAACGATATGTTTATCAAAGAGTATGGTTTGGAAAAGAGTATATAGAAAGGGCATAGCGGAAATTTTGTGCAGGGACAAAACAAAAGTGAAGCACATACGGTCAATAAACATCAGAGAATGTAATTCCAAATGCGATTGTATCGATTTTTCAGTATGCAAAAACAAAAATGTTCATTTATTATGACAAAACATTGATTAATTATTACTACGTAGCACTTTGAAAATGTTTAAGACGGATACATTAGCTGCCTTAAAGGCGTCAGCTGTAACAACAATGAATTGAATGTGGTAAACTCTTCTATTGGATTACTCATGTAGACAAGATATTTCGTTTAATTATTATTACTTTTTGTCTCGTAATTACATGAAGATATAGACACTTGATCATTTTCTTCACTTTAATTATTCTATTTACTTCAATATTCTACTGAATTATTTTACATTAAAAATTCGTTTTAAAAATTTTGTTTCATCTACTTTACTGATATAGTATAGTTTTTAACGATTATTTAAATACATTTTGTTAGGAAATCTATACTTAAACGGTTTATTATGCAATAATATTTATAGCATAAATTCTGTAAAATGCTATGTAAGCATATTTATTTAATATATAAGCACCTATTGCTTTAATCATGATTAAAAACAAGAAATAAAATAAAATATAATGAAAACAAATTAATAATTATATGACTCTAATGATTAGAACATAAAAATATTTTTCTGTCGTTGGAAAAAAATATAATTTTTCTTTTGTTTACTATTTTGTGGTACGGTCACTAAAGTGCCCAGGTGTATAAGAGGCAATATCTTGTAATCGTTGACCGTCGAGGGCGCTGGCTACACTGGTTGAAGCTTGAACTCAGTTCCGTCGCGTTCGTCTTGGAAACGAGTAGTGCAAGTACGTACGCATGGAATCGTTTGTTGCTGTGAGATGGTGTTCATGTTCCTACTAGAAAACGTTTTATAGATTTTTGCCTAGGTTAATTTAATTTTTGGGGAATAACATATTACATTAAGGTGATTACTGAGATATAATATTATAATAACTTGATGTAAAAATGTTATTTTGTTTATTTTTTCTCAGTTGTTGCCGTGAGCCGGTTTTGTCACTTGCCACAGGTCGTCTTTTCGGATTTCGAAATACGGTTTATTGTATTCAAAAGATCCTGGAGAATTCCGTTTTAAATTTAAACGTTACGTCAATTTCGAATGGTGATGCGATATTGTTGAAAATTTGCATGTTATTGTTTGACATGTATTTTATTAATTAGTTTACCTAGATACTTAATTATAATGTTAATCAAATCACACTTACACACATTCAACAGGTGTGTAAAATATAATTTATCAAAATTATTAGTATTTTGCAGTATCATGTAACTTATATGCAATCTTTAATTTTATGTTAATGTGTTAAATACATGTTTTGTAATAGTTTTTTTGCCAATTTAAAAGGAAATAAGTAAAATACAATAGTTGCTTCCGGAACAAAAATAAAATGCGATTTGGATTTATTACGTATATTTCTGCTAATTATTTTATTATTATTTTGTTATATATATATAAACAAATATTTATACATTCATATATGTAATAAAATATTCCTATCTAATAAATTATTCAAATTAGTACGAAAAGGTAATTATAATCAAACTAAACTGATTTTTTTAATATCTATAATCGTTATTTCGAAAGATTTTTTTAACAATTTTGTAAGTTTAATTATGTAGGCTTAACACGTTTAGAACATCGTAATAAATTAACAATTCCCATAGTAGTAATATTTCTTTCTTTGGGTAGGGAATTACGTATCTACAGTTCTGGAAGATGAACATCATCTTTGCAACAATTAATTTTTTTCATAAATTACCATTGTATAAATTGAATTTCAGCGCAGACATAAAAAAAGTTGAAGCAATGGAAAACATGTAATTGTGTGAGTGCATTAAGTGGTTCACTTAGGGAACATTAAAAATGTCTCTGACGTGTCGGGTCCAGTACCTGAACGACATCGACCCTTTCTCTTATACCACAAATTTTCCTGATCCCCCTCGGCCCCCGTTGCACACTTTCAGTGTTACCCTCCCTCTCATCAACCAACTGGCAGCAGTGCACCGACTGCTCAAGTCTCCGCATAGGGTGAGTTTAGTTCTTTGTTTACTCTCTGTATTGCGGTAGGTCGGTATGACTCCAACAGCTGATATACAGGTCGAACAATTGATTTTTATGAATATAATGAACTTCCTTTTAAATTGAAAGGAATTGTTCGAGAATGTATACATGAATATTTCATAGATATAATTTTATCTGAGATGTAATAAGCAAAAAAAATATTTTTAACTTTTTATTAAAAATGATTTACTGAAGTTTGATAGTACAGATAATCTATCTATATAATATTGTAAGAGTATGTTAGTGAGTGTTTCAAAAATGCATGGTAAAGTAACTAGAAGAACGAAAAATTAAATACAGTGCTGAATATTGTTTTATGATGACTAATTGCCTTTCCTTTTTAGGTTTTAGTTTGATAAGAAAGGCATTTTCTTAGCTATAATTGTACATGCATTTTACATGATATTTTTGCATAAAATTAAATGACGAATCTAGTAATGATATAGTAAATACTGAATATTGCTGTGATATGCTCTTTGTGTTTTTATTTAACCTCGTGCTTATTGATGGAAGTATATACATATTTTGAGAACAAAATCTGTTACAAGATAAGTATTCTCGTACAGCATAATACTTAAAATTGAGACTCTTACTGTGAATTTTATTATACTATTTTGAGGGTTAAGCTGGGGTTCTTTTAAAACAACTAGGCCTAGCGTGCAGTTATGCACAACAGCCAAATAAATAAACGATCCATTTCACCTTACGAAGTATGCTTTATAAAATTCAAACATGGTTAAATAAATACATTAGTGAAGAGAAATTGGTAATATTTAATGCATTTAAACATTGAGATAAAAAATATGAGATGAATATACAATTACTCACAAAATTGAGCGTACAGCAATAAGAAGTTGAATTTGATGGAGCCTGTGGTTGATTGACTTGATCAATAAGGTTGATATATAACCCCTTTCCACAATTAACTATTTGTAAATTCTGTATACGCATTTCGACAACCAAGTTGTCATCATCAGCAGATAATTTCAAAGTGTCGCACCTGGTAAAACACGGCGAAAAAATTGCACGAAAAAACAAACTCCGTACGCGATCCTCACCGTTCAAAACCAAGTGCACATCTTGGTTTTGAACGGTGAGGATCGCGTACGGAGTTTGTTTTTTCGTGCAATTTTTTCGCCGTGTTTTACCAGGTGCGACACTTTGAAATTATCTGCTGATGATGACAACTTGGTTGTCGAAATGCGTATACAGAATTTACAAATAGTTAATTGTGGAAAGGGGTTATATATCAACCTTATTGATCAAGCAATAAGAAACTAAAACGATGTATATTATTTCCAAGAAATTTTTATTTAATATAAAAAGCAAATAATATTTCAATGTATACAGAAATTAAAGTTTATAATTTCAACAAAACTAAATGAAAATGCTAATGCAATAAAAAAAAGTAAGGTACATTGCATTCAGTAAATATTTTTTTAAATTTAATATCTTGCATTGCCTCCTTTAGCGACTATAACGGCCTGTAGTCGTTGTGGCATTGATTGCAAATTCCCAAACTTTATTTATTATTTCGTTTTTCAATTCCGTTTTGTTGCTAGGTTGTACCTTTTCTATTCGTATTTTTTACTTCTGCTCACAGGTGCTCAATACGATTTAGATCCGGTGATTGAGGTGGGGTGTAGTAATTTTGGTACATTGTACAATAACCATTGCTTAACTACATATGATATATGCTTTGGGTCATTGTCTTGCTGAAAATAATAGACCTATGGTATACTAAGTTTTATTGCAGGATTTTTCGAATTTTCTTGAGAATCTCAAAAAAAATTCAAGATTTCCTGTACCATTAGCCGCTATCCTGAAAAGAGGACGGCACCACCTTCATATTTGATGTTATGTGTAATGTGCTTCACATATAATACTGTTTGAGGCTTTCTCCATACTATCTGCCTGCCATCTGAGCTAAATAAATTTATTTTAGATTCGTCCGAGAATATTATGTTATCCCGAAATTCTAAGGGATAATTTACGTAGTTTTTTTGCAAGTTGCAGACGTTTTTCACGATTAGCTTTAATTTTTCTTATAATAAATCGTCCATCCTGGGCACTTAGTATACGTTTTCTTCCACGACTCGATTTGGTTTGTAATTTTCCTTCATATTTATCTTTGTTTATTACGTTTCGAATTGTGGGATGAGTCCTGGCTACTAAACTACCTATTTGCCTTTACGATTTTCCTTTACAACATAACTTAATTATAAGCTTTCGCGTCGGCATATCAAGTTTCCGTCGTTTATGCTCCCTAGGTACTATTATCATAATGAAATTCACCTAAGTACTACTTCGATATTCTATAATATTTCATAAGAACAACCTGAATGACACATACATTGGGTATTTCCTTATACGAGGTATATATGAGTATATTTATATACTTGGGAAATACTTGCATGCTCAATTTTGCGGTAGTATGCAGTTGGTCATTTTGATGGAGCATGTGGTTGACTAACCTAATCGCCAAAACGCACACAGCCAAAAGCTTTTCGGTTTCGATAGTACAGATCGTGTACGGAATTTGTTCGTGCGGGTTTTTGCCGTAGTTTTACATGTGCTGTTTAATTATCTGATGATGATGACAACTTGGTTGTCGAAATATGTAAACAGAATACGAAAATTAATGTGGAAAGGAGTAATATATCAACCTTAAATAATTAAGTGATATGCAGTGTATTTTTCCTTACTTTTTTATATTACAGTAGCATTGGCATTATTATATTTCATCTAGTTTTGTTGAAATTATAAACATTCATTTCTGCATATATTGAAATATTATTTGTTTTCATATTAAATAAAAATTTCTTAAAAATAATATACATCGTTCTATTTTCTTATTATTGTACGCTCAATTTTACGAGTAACTATATATGTTATATGTGAAGGAATATTATGTGATCTTCAAAAACGATTACAATTTTTGAACAAACAATAAGCAAAGTGATTTGAATTTTTATTTAAATTTTTATATTTAAAGTGAATTCGCACTTATAACTTTAAAAATACTTTGACTTAAACTTGCGTCATAAAACGAAAGCCTCAATTTTGGAATTTATTTGGAAACTTAAATCAAATAAACTAAATATACATATAATCACTTATTATAGTCATGGTCATCATCGACTTATTCATATGAATTCATTCCATATATTTGATAACAAAACATACAACTAATTTTGAAATTGAAACAATTATAACCCAAAATTAAATAAATTTTGATTTTTACTTGTGTTTTCAATGAAAATAACAATTAACATGGAATACATTAGTTATTTAATGTACACATGCTATTGTCCGCCTAATAGTACACGCCCACAATTTGTTTTTTAATAAAAATTCAAAATAAAATCTATTTGAATGTGGTATAAATACAAACCTAGGATAAAATACGTTTTCTTAGCTTGCTATCCCGATTTATATATCTTTATTCAAAATTTATTAAATTAACTCCGGGAAAATTCCAACAAGAAATCAATTATTTAAAATGTCAAACTGAAATTGAAATTGAATTAAGGCATCAATTATCTCCGATCCTTGAACATCAAATAATTAGTATACACGAAACAATTATATATATATATATATATATATATATATATATATATATATATATATATACACAGTATTGTGCATTAATGGAATCAAACACAATATAACTAAGAAAACCGTTTATTTGTCATATAATCACGATGAGATGGTGTAAAATTATAAATTACTAGTAATTTAATAAGAGATATGCCCTCCTTTGCCCGCGATGACAGCCTGAACTCATATTGGCATGGAATCTATTAATTTTTGACAGTTTTCCTTTATTTTCTCGTCCCGAAACCACATCTAAATTACTGCTTCTATCAATTTTGTCTTCGTTGTACAGTCCATTTTATGTAACCTAGCCTTACAAATGGCCCACAGATTTTCAATTGGGTTTAAGTCTGGAGAATTGCCAGGCCAGTCGAGGAGAGTTATTTCTTTTTCCTTGAAATATTTGACCATAACCTTCGATTTGTGGCATGCAGCTGAGTCCCGTTGGAAAATTGCACCTCCGTTTGGCTCACATTTCTTCAGATCTTTCCCCAAATACTTATCCAGTAGCTCTTTATATTTCTGGCTGTTCATCATGCCTTCTATAGGCATCAGCGATCCAGTCCCCATGTACGAAAAACATGGGACTCGTCTGAGAACAACACCTTTCTCCAGTCTTCCTCATTCCATCCGGCATATTTCTTGGCCTCTGCTTCATCATTCGTTGAGTGAGGAATTGCTACTTCTGTGGTCGAACGGCTTTTCTTCCAGACTCTAAAACTCTCCTATAAACTGTCGAGTCATGCACTTTCACTCCAGAGTCGGCTAAGTCTTTTTGTAGTTCAAAACTAGTTTTTCTTGGGTTCAGCTTGCTATTTCTGACCAAAAAAGTGACATCCCGGGGTGTCACCTTCCTCTTTCTCCCACATTTTCCCGCTCGTTTCACTTCAACTATTCCGGTATTCTTTTTTTGCTTTATGATTTTGCTTACTGCTCCTTGACTAACACCACATTCCTGAGCAATATCTCTCTGTGTCATTGAAGTGTGCTCACTTAATGTTACAATATTCTCACGTTTTCTGGGCGTGATATTCATATGGCGAACAACTGTTTTTTTTTGACATAAAACTACTGTCAGAACTGACCTAACAATGCTGCCACATCCAGAAAACTAAAAAAATAGTCATGATTCCATTAATTTGCACAATACTGTATATACTAAAAAGAACTACAATAAAACACCGACTAGCCAACAGATCCATGTAACGCTTATATATACAAATTCATAATTTTCGCAATTTTTCTCGGTTGCTATTCAAAATTCTCGATTCTAACGATTCCAAAAATTAGTTCTTGATTGCCGGCTTTAGAAGTCTCTCGCTTGAATTGAATCTCTTTCTCGTAGGCGATGCATGTGAATCTGAAATTTAAGCAAAAAGATGCTGACGCCGTTACTTATTGATTATTCGAAATATGTACATGGTTATCTAAGTAACGAATTGTAAGCTAGTGGAATTATATCCTAATAATGATTATAAATTTTGTAAATATTTAGAAACTTTACCTCAATGGATATTGCATGGTATTATACTATAAAAAATTAGAAGTATTCTTAATAAAACTAATATAAACATCAATGTTTTTATAAAAGATGCTTAACGTGTATTGAAATTTAACAACGCAGCATATAAATTCCATTAGGTGTTAGTATTATGTTCCGCGAAACATTTCTAAACAAAAGCTTCACTTAGTTCAAAATGTTATTTTTATTAACATCCGAAAATGTAATAACAATTTACAAAAATCCATATCTTTGTATACCCCGAAATCTTAAGGCCAATGAAGAGGGCACTAGCTGGTAGGTTATGGGTTATTACGTTATTACTAATACGTGCAAATGTAAGATTGTTTTACATCGGTGCCCAGAAAACCTGGCGAATAGATACTTAGCGCTCTTTCTCGTCACAAAGTTTTTTAGGTTTAGATTTGTACGCTATTTACTATGCTTGCCCTTGTGGGCCGATTTAAATTCTTTAGCTGACAGTATTAATTTTAAACGAGAAAGAAAATCACGAAAAACATTTCTGGACAATAAGCTGGGATTCGAGACTTTGACATGATGAGCTAGTAACTTATCACTAAGTTATCGGCATTAGAAAAATGAAAGTTTCGAATTCAAATAAAATAATTATTTTAAGTTCAACATTGACTTTATAGTACGTAGCATTATGAAATAAATATATTTTTCACATTCATAATAAAAGAATCTATTGAAGAATATTAAAATCTTGAAAATAGTTCGATCTATTTGTTTGGTAAAAGGGTTTTAATTAATTTTTTTTGTGATAAATGTAATGTAACATTTTATCAAACGATGCTAGATAATTTTATCTACCATTATTTGTTTGAATAAGAGATGAAATATAAATTTTATCCGTAGCATATACATAGATCAAAATATTGTATTTCTGCATTTGTGTGAAAATTTTTAATGAGTTTTCTGATGGAAATTTTTTGTAAATTTGGGATTAGTATTCCATAATCTTTTAATATTTCGAAATATATTTAAAAAAAATTCTTTTATAGTTTCAGAAATTTGTTTCTTAATTTGAATTTTCCACTGTTCGTCAAAATCTCTTAATTTCTCTCATCATTAAAACAGACTTTTTCCTTTGTTAAATTACTGTCTTTGAAGGAACACTTTTATAGGTGCGATAAAACTGGTTATTTAAGATTCCACAAATATTTATAATAAAATTAGAATTTCATGTTCTCAGATCTCTGTGATTGTCGATGTAATTAAGAATGATATTGAAGTGTATTTATCTTTATCCGTTTATTATTTTTCCTAATCTGTAATTTATCTTTGAAAACATAAGATAGTAGTTTAATTTTAGTAAGGTTCGAAAGAAATATTTTCAGTTGTATAATTTTGAAGAGTTTATTTTATCATGTATATGATATAAATTAACGATTATAAATGATATCCTTGTTACAAAATAAGCTAACCACCAATAAGTTACTTTTATTGTTCCATTTAAGTGAATATACAATATTTAATGCTAATGCAAATTGGTGTTAGTGTAGAAAAAATATATAAACAAAACACCTACCTACTCTACATATAAAATAAGTGTACGCGCGTTTATGCAAAAATATATTCTCTTACTATTACAATTACTTAATTACAAGCTTTTCTATACGAAGATGGGCTGAAAAGTCCATGGAATTACGGATAGATATGGAGCAGTTTTAGACTGTTTATATAGTACACTAACAAATTTCAGATCGCAACGTTTATTACTTTCGTTATGACGACTGTTGAAATTTGTGCTTGTGCTGTCATTACGTGTTTCTTCTTTAAAGGGTTATTAACATCAAAATATAGAACTCGCTTTCAAACTTCTTTCCACAATTGATAAATGAGTTCATGAGGTTGAATTTGATAGAGCCTGTGGTTGATTAACTTAATCCTAAGGTTGATATATAACCCCTTTCCACATTAACTTTTGTAATTCTGTATACTCATTTCGACAACTAAGTTGTCATCATCAGCAGACAATTGCAAAGTGTCGCACCTGGTAAAACACGGCGAAAAATACCTGTACGAAAAACAAACTCCGTACGCGATCTACACCGCTGAGAACCAAGATGTACACACAGTGTGTACATCTTGTAAACAGTGACACTTTTCTTCATTGTCATCAGTACTTAAGTCTAACTCCAACAATAACTGATTGATGTGCATTGTCGTTACTTCCATTCTCAACAATTTTTTAAAAATTACTACGTCTATATGCTTATGTATAGTGCTATCACCTTGTACTGCCTGGCAGATGTGTTCAATTAGGGTACAAGTGAATGTAGAGATGTCATATATCTTCTAATTGACAAGAAATTTTGAATTTGGAATATCTGCATTGTCTCCCTGGTTTAGGGTCATATATAGTGACTTGAATTCTTAAATTTTATTGCAATATTTCTAATTATAATTTTCAATAATGTGAAGAAGTTTTTTAACAACTGTACCTCCATGAATTGAAAATGTATATTGAAAGCGTAAAAAATATATAACAATAATGTACTTTCATTTACTATTAATACTTGTTTGCCTTTAACACTAATAACGGGTATTTATGTAACGTAGGGTAGAAGTAATTATGCACTAATGAATGTTTTGTATATAGATACATATGTATGTATATACATACTTATATCTAATACACATTGACCTACAAAATATGTGCACTTGTATTTAAATTACGTTGTCTAACTAGAGTATACGTTTACATAATCGTAGCCGTACAATTTAACAAGATTATGCAATACTCAATTGTAATATGGACTGTTAAAGATATTGTCTGTACTAAGGAAAAAATATTTTAACTTCGTAGTTGGATGATATTAGTTTCTTCTGTACAATAGCAATAACCTTCGATATTTAACTATTTTATACCTACGCGATCGCTTGAGCTATTTGAAGTAAATGAAAGTATGTGTTTATTCCGAAGCAAATTAATGTATAATAAAGGTTTAAGAAAAAGCTTACGTAAATATTTTTGATACAAACATTTTGTTATTATCATTACTATTTTTAACATAATTGCTTGTATTATCTCTACGTACTATTATGTGTAGCTCAGAGCAATATAAAAAATAAAAGGAAAACGAAAGCAGGTTTTAGAATTGGTGTACAAATGCATAGTGCATGAAAATGTATGCCATGCAATTACTTATTTTTAACAAGATGTTATGATGCATGCAATACGCCCAATACTTTAATTATATGAATACTTGCAACAAATAGATTAACAAGTATTATATGGCTGGCGCAAACCTATACTATTCTGGTGAATAATTCAAGAAGTTTGGGACATATGTCAGAATGAGACAGATAAATTTGTTTTGTAAAGTATTGTATATACGACGCAAACGAAGTAGTTCCAGAGCGTTCTTACACATATAGTGAAAGAGATTCTTTGCGGTTATGTTTAAGCGCTATAGGAACTAAATATATCTGTTTTGTACAATGCATTGTAAAACCAATTTCTGGTTTGCTTGGTTTACTCCTATGTAAAGGCTGTTTCAATTTTCGCGGTTTTTTTTGAAGAATAAATAAAACACATAATTTGCATTCACTTTCAAAAACTTTTTATTGGTAATTGAAGTATCAGTTATGATATTTATATGCGAAAAATAATATCTGCCAAATGGCTTCCTCTTGCAGCTCCACAGATGTCCACCCTTTTGTTAAAATTTTCAATGACATTTTGACAAAATTAAGACTCTATCTCGCCAATGACCAATAATTTCATCTTTCAAAGCAGGAATTGATTGTGGATTGTCTTTATAAACCTGACTTTTCATATAACCCCAATTGGGGCCAATTAACATCACCGTTTCTTGAGATTACACGTCCAGGAAATTTTTCTCTCAATAAATCAATTGATTTCTGTGAAAAGTGAGGTGTAGCGCCATCCTGTTGAAACCACATATCCACTAGATCAATATTCATTAATTCAGGACACAAAGATTCGGTTATCATCCGACGATACCGATCACCATTGACAGCTAGAGCTTCACCAGGAGCATTTTCAAAGAAATGAGATCCAATTACACCACCTGACCATAATGTACACCAAACAGTAACTCATTTAGGATGCATAGGTTTCTCATGAATAATTCGTGGATTTTCCTCACCCCAGATGCGGCAATTTTATTTGTTAACATAGCCACCAAGTTCAAATTGTGCCTCATCGGAAAACATTATTTTTTGAGAAAAATCAGATGGTTGTTCATTGATGAAATTGACAAATGACCGACGTTTTAAATGATCTAATGGCTTCAGTTCCGGTGTTATTTAAACCTTATATGCCTTCAGAGCTAAATCCTTGTGTAAAATACGCCGTGTTGTTGATCCATTAAGTCCAAGTTGTTGTGAACGTCGTCTAATGGACATTTCAGGATTTTCAGCAACACTTTCACGAACCAAACCAATATTTTCTTGTGAACGACCACTACGACTGTATTTTTCACTTTTTTGACCTTCCACGGAACCGGTCTCTTGAAATTTTTTAATAATTCGACCAATAGTGCTTTCAGACGGACGATTATGTAAATCATAAAATTCACGTAATTTTCTAAAAACTCTTTTCACAGAACGCTGATTTTCATAAAATAATACAATAATTTGAACGCGTTGTTGTACCGTGTACGAAGCCATTTTTATAAATGTCATACATCATACTTTTTAAATACCCACATACCCAGACAAATTCAGTGCGCCACCTATATTTTATTTATTCTTAAAAAAAGACCGCGCAATTTGAAACACCCTTTACTTTTTATTATTTCTTGAATTACTTATCAGTATGGTATATACATATATAGACATGTGTATAGCTTTTTTCTTCTTTCCATATTTTTCCATAATTTGCTTTATCTTGTCGACTTTGTGTCTCTTTCTTTATTTATTTCTATGTTTTTCTTTTATTGTAACTGCCCTCCATACCCTGTGCTCTGATCACTATCGTATCAGTAAAAGGCGATTACGTTGAAGAATAACATGTCTTTTGTCTAAAAATATTTTTCATTTTTACCAAATTTTTCACTTTTCTCATGTGAAAGATTCGTCGATCTTTTTACTCTCCTAGAAAAACACTTATTCAATTGTAAAATATTTTCCCAAATCGATCAAGTGGGATTCCATTTTGCTAATATGATTGCTTCAATTCCATACTGGAACGTTTTATTCAATTACAGAGTATATAAACAATTTATCCACTTTTCTAAATATCTTTGTATCAACATTTTAATTAATTTTCCTCAAGTCCATCATTATACTGTTTGTTTTTGGACTGTCGTTCTGTCGTCTTAAAGATGTAGGGCAATAGGAGGCTTTGATAAGAAATACCTATCAAACAATAATCTTCAGTCCCAATGCCAACGGTAAATGTACTTGTGAAAGATATTCTTTTTGTCAAATATATAGGTTGTTAAAAAGTGTCCAAAGTTTGAAATGGTCCAATGTATGCATATAAGTTTTTATAAACATGGTTTCGCAAATGGACGATTTGGGAATACGAAACATTTTGCGTTTACACCATTTTTTCTATTATATAGAAACAAATAACAGAAGCAAAAAATCAAATAGCAAAAGCAAAAAACTATAAATTATATACTTTCCTCCCTCCATTTCTTAGCAACCACGACATATCTGCCGCAAGGATCTTCGAAGCCTTTCCAAAATCTCTATATTGGCTCGGATTTGGTGCGTTATATTCTGTTCGTTGTTGTAGCTCCTCGACGTCATTAATAGGTACAGTATATACAAAAGTTTTCAAACATCGCCAAAGAAAGAATTCAAGGGATTTAAGTCAGGTGATCTAGCAGGTCGTGATACAGGTCCTAAAACTTTTGTATACGGAGTTAGAAATCTGACCCAAATTATCGGAATCTGAAGGCAAAACAGTATAGTATAGTAGAGGAATGCATAATGTTTTGGGAATTAAAATTAATTTTGGTGGTTCTCATTTAAGACAAAATGATGGTCCTAAGAAGCTTTCAAACTTTTATGAGATCACCTTCAGCAAAAAGAAGAAAGAAGTACTCGTGAACATAATCTGGCATTTATAATTGTCCAATATTAATACTGTTGAAGTGCTACGAATAAAGAGGAAAGGCATGTTGTCCACTATCATAGGAAAAGCTTTGGGAATTACCCTAAAATTATTATATTATATATTATTTATTATATTTATTATATTGTATATATAACTATTTTTAAATAGAAAATTAATGGTTGTCATTAATGATAATCAATGAATTATTTTATATACAAAATAGTATACATATAATCTTAATATGTGGTTGATTTTTTAAAATAAAATAAAATATACAAGGGCTTTTTAAGCACTAATTACTTATGTACATAAAGTGAACTAAATAAACAATATCTATTTTAAGTCTCATCTATCTAAAAAATATCACTTACTACTGGCACCAATAGAAATAATGAACGGTTCAATCAGATTATCTACGATTCTATCTAGTGCGAACATTTTTGTTTCCTGTTTAATTATATGCTCAATACAAATTTTGCAATTAACATTTTGAACATTTTCTATACCTTACATTTCTCTCAATTGAAATGTATTCTTCTTGGATACTACAATTTTATTGTTACGTTTTGCCATTTCATCAATCGCATGTAAATGAAATTGTTCTTTATTAATTTTTATTAAATTCAGAAGTTGTGGTTGAACTATATCATCTTCGAAATCAGTCTGCTTCGCTTGCAGCCATTGCTGCATATTTATTTCAGATATTGGAATTTTTTCCAGTTTACAGCTATGGTATGACGCATGATGTATATGATGATAACAACATTGTCAGGTAATTCTGGTAACAAATTATCCAACCATTTCTCAAACACGATCGCGTTCATCCCCTTATTATAATCTCCAGTGGAGAATTTTTCTGAAGACATTCTCGTCTTCAAAAAACTCTTCATCAACAAAGTCATGTTCAGATCAAACGTTTAAATTAATAAGTCTCTTCCTTTAAGAACAATAAGACGGACATTAGGCGTTTTACAAATTCTAAAAAGAACGGGTATGTTTACGTCTGAAAGAGCAATAGAACAATGGGAACTCTAAAGCATCAACGAAAACTGACTGGCGTTTGAATATAGATAGGTCAAATAGACTATTTATTGCACATTTTGTTTGTATAAACCAGTCTACGGAATATCCAATCACAGATTCTGGTTTTAGTGTAGATAATTTGAAACGCTCCTCTTAGTTTAAAAATATACTATAGAACTATCATCCTATTTAATATTAAGATTAGTGAAAAAGTTTATTAACAAATTATTAAATGAAAGAGTGGTTTGTTAAAAATAAAAGTAATAAATTAAAATAAATGTGTTTACTTTGTATAAACTTTGAAATACTGTTATGTTCTAGAAGAATAGATTATTATTTGAATACATATACTGTTTCGCGGAACGTGTTGCATTTTGTTATTTTTCAATAATCTCTTTTCGGCTCATAATTTATGTTATGTTTGCTATTTCATCTGTAAGAGGTTGTATGACAACAGCTGTGTGGAAGATGTATTTTGTTGTTTGTTGGGTTTGTTTTGTTATTGAGGTTAATGTAGTAAAAAAAAGACACAATCGTTTTTCTCCGAGTATTAAGATATAAGACATTTTATTTATATTGGCACACTTCCAAACTCACTTCCGTGTTTAAAAGTGCGTTATGTTTTTTAAAAAATATTGAAGCGTTTCATTTTACTCTCAGTGTGACCTGTTTAAATTAAGTTTACCACTGGAGCCCAACTTTATTTTGCAAAAATTATGAATATCTCTCGTTACAGACGGGAAAATAATTTCGTTTCTCTATGTTGCTAATGATTTTATTTTTGATATGGGTTAATGATTTTGTATACTTAGAAATTTCATTACTTTAATAACTTTTATTTATTGTACATATGTATATCCCAGAGCTGGAACACAGGTATAATTATGTCTGATCAAAAAAAGACTTCACAAATTACAGAGAAATACTTTGTTAAGTATACTGATAACGTTAGAGGAATTACGATAAGAATTTAAAATTAGTAGAAATAAATGGGGAAAAGAAAAGAAATAGACATTTATATATGTTTCATGGACTTTGCCAAGGTACACAGAGTAAGATGAAATGGTGATTCAAAGAGTATAACATTCAGAAAGTGAAAATAATGGAAATGATAAGGTCCTATACAAAAACACCAGAAATAAAGCGAAAGCACATAGTAAAAGATCCACGGAATACGAAAGACATTTAAAACAAGACTATATCTTATATAGACCATACAATAAAAAAAAGTAAGAAAAATATGAAAATACGAAACTAAGAACTTAGAAACCATATATGATAATAACACAAGCATTTTTATTGACTTGGTTGTGTTGATTTTGGAAACGAAGTCCGAAGATAAACTTGCAATGGAATACAGGGTTTCGAAAAGAATATACGTATTTCGAATGCATATATTTACTAAACTTTAAGGCATAGGAATATGAAACTTTACACACATATTTACGAACCTCTCAAGTTTAGATTGCAGATGTTCAATATGTCCTCCATCAGCGACGCGAACAATATCACATCGATACTCAAATTCCTCCCATATTCGGGCAAGCATGTACTTCGGCACTGATGTTATGGCAGTACGGATCCGGTTCTTCAACTCTTCCAAGTTCTGTGGGAGTGTGGTACATAAAACCCCACAGGAAGAAGACACAGGGTGTCAAATCCGGTGACCATGGAACTGAGACATGCAAAGTCGCCAGCTCCTTGACGACCAATCCAACGGTTCGGTAGAGTTTCATTCAGATATTCACGCACTTGACTCCAGTGAGGGGGTGCCCCGTCTTGTTGAAAAATGGAGTTGTCTTCGTGCAGCCTCGGAAACAACCAGTTTTGCAACATAGCGAGATACTGCTGAGCGTTAACCGTATTTCCATCAAAGAAGAATGGGCCGTAAACATATGATCGGGATATCGCACAAAACACATTGATTTTAGGCGAATCTCGTACATGTTCAATGGCTACATGTGGGTTCTGTAGATCCCAAATTCTAACATTGTGTTTGTTTGCCAGACTACTAACATGGAAAGTCGCTTCATCACTGAAAACGATGCGTTATGCGAAAGTGTTATCATTGCATCATGAATCACCTTTTCCTTTATCATCAGGACGCAGAGCTTGTAACAACTGTAACTTGTACGGCTTCATAACCAACCGACGTCTCAAAACACGCCAAATTGTTGTTGTAGGCTGTTGTAACTCCCGACTGGCACGACGAGTTGCTTTTGAAGGATTATGTTGCAAAGCAGTTTGAATTCGTGCAACATTTTCTTCAGAAACACGAGGGCGGCCATGACTCTTTCCTTTACATACACATCCTGTTTCTACAAACTGTCGATACCATCTGCGAATGTTCCACCCATTCGGAGGATCAATTTGGTAGCTCAATCTGAAACGTCTTTGCACTGTAATCATGGAATTGCACTTCCCAAACTCGAGAATATGTGACAAATAATTTCTGCTTCGGAGTAGCCATTTTAAACATATGACGGTTACCAAAAAAAAAACAGAGGACAACTGACATCTAGCGGCTTTTAAATAAATTAGACTATATATTCGTTTCTCCAATAGCCGAGCCGAGGCGCAGCGATCGATTGTTGGACAAAATAATACTTTGTAATACGTATATTCTTTTGAAACACACTGTATATTAGTACGCCAAAAAGAACTAAAGGAGGTAATATCAAAATAAGTATTCGTAGAAGTAAAGATTGCAACTGCAAAAGTAAAAATTACATACTACTTTAAGATCTAGAGAAGCAAAGGAAAAAAAGAAATGTTTAAAAAGAAACACTCACGTACATACATATATGAGAAGATCGTAAGACTACAAAATAATAAAATTAGAATAACGGCATTGGAAATATGATTCTTAAGAAAAATCGAAGGAACTCTGAGAAGTAATAGTGTATGCAATATGCCAGTAATAGATTAACTAAAGATTATATCAAAAAGTAATTAAAAAATCAATTGGGTTGGTTTGGACACTTTCACAGAATAAAAAAAATATCGGTCCAGAAAATTTCTGAGGCTAGGATACAAGGGTAAAACAACAGTTGGCGAAATCTAAAGATTCGCGTATGATATGTGAAATATAATTGTTAGTAATACAAGATGAAAGCGAAAGAATTCATCTACATAGATAGAAGACCAAGATCAGTAGTCGGCGGAAAGGAAAGGAATTCAATGGAATGAGGTCGAAAAATTGGTGCAGGGTAGGAATAGTTAGAAAATAACATGTAGAATATTTATTACGTAAAATGTAATAATAATATAGGAAAAAAACAGCAAGCACAAATGAGATAGAGAACAGAGTTCAGCAATCGGTGTGAAGGAAAGGAATTAAAGTGAATGAAGTTGAAATATTGTCATGGAGCAGAAATTTTTGGAAAATAATAATTTGTGAAATATCCACAACATGAAATGTCGTAGTTAATAAATAGTCTAGTCCTTCATGGTATTAGTTTTGATATTTCTAAAATATTTATTATCTAAAATTATTGACAAAAAATCTCAATTAAATATTTAAGCCTGAATAAATTTATTACTACTCTGTACCATTAATCTGCAATATATTTTTAAAAAAGACATTCTGTTTGAGACCCTTCAACTTTTTTATATTATTTTATATTTTATTTTATTAGCTTATCTTAAAATAGCATACATAATATTAATTACACAGATGTATTTAAAATAAGAAAACAAAATATAAATAATGAGACAGTAATTCTACTAAACGTATGTAAATTAAAAATATAGTGAGCTTATGGATACCGTAGAAGAGAAGAATTACAAACAGAAAAATTCACTCTGCTCGTGACAATTTGTAGCAAGTCGACCCAATTCTAAAATACTGAGAAAATAAAATATAATTATATTAAATTTAAAAAATACGCTGTTATAGAGGCGATCAAAACTTTTCTTCTCAGTTACTTAACCATTTGACAGTTAATGTAGTTCTTTAATAATCAATTTTTTGTTCCCTGTCAAAAAAGGGTTGAAGATTTTTTTCATAAGTTGACAACAGTTTTATGTTTGATATGCTACATGTATGTTCGATTCTAACTTAAAAAATATATCCACAACTCATTTGTAATCACCCGTCATAAATTATTGAAACAAATTTTTAATTTGCCGACTTTGAGAAATTAATATGCCTTGACGTTTATCTTTAGATTTATTTATGGTTAGAATAGATTATGTATGGCACATACTTATCGAATAGTTTAATTATGTGGATGTGTGATTGGAATTATTTGATTTTTAATTTATCATTATGTGACAAATTTTAATTTGAAAATCAGGCATGTCAATATAGAATTTCAGAATTGTTGCCAATTTAAGAAAACCATCTTTTAGAGTTGCTCGTTATGCACATTATATTTGCGGATTAGCAGTCAAAATAATTGTCAATAATAGTAAGAACAAAATTTATGTGATTCCAACAATGGAAATGTATAATTATTAATCACTGAAGGTTGATATATAACCCCTTTCCACATGAATTTTCATATTCTGTATACGTATTTCGACAACTAGGTTGTCATCATCAGCAGATAATTAAAAAGTGTCCCACTTGGAAAACTATGGAAAAATACTTGTACGAAACAAATTCCGCACACGATCTGTACCGTTGAAAGCCATAATATGATTCCCTATAAATTACCTATAATTATTAATATATGTATTCTTTTAATAAATATCAATTTTGTGGTAATTCTAATGCTGTTTTGTTTCAACACTCTGCTAATACCCTGATTTATAATAAGCGCCACATTTAATGAATGGTGCAGTCATGCGATGAGGTTATTTTTTGTACGGTAAAGCTTTTGTTTCGTTCTATTTTTAAAACAAATTTGTTTATTAAACATGTTAATATAAGGTTTATGGAAATAAATTAAATTTTTGTTGGATTATAAAATCAGAATTCTTCTATTTGGGATATCTATATTATTTTTAAAAATTTTCTAGTATTTGTATATAATATTATTTTTTTAATGTGACTGTAGCTAAGGTTTAAAGAATTCTCAATATTGTTTTTATGGCGTAGATTTTTCTTATATTTATGACTTTCTTCTAGCTGCAAGGAGTTGCTGCAAAATCTCTATGTGTGCTTTCAATGCGTTTTTGGTCTTTAATAGTTATTGGTTCTTTTAGACTAGTATACATGATATTAATAATAATACTGTGTTAAGCAGTTCATGTGGAAATGTATTTAACAATATCAGAGCTTTTGGTTTTCTATATATTTTAGAGCAATTATGAGTTTTGTTTAATAATTATATCTTCAGTGGATTGTTTATAAGTAGTTATATCTGTAAGTCACTTAAGAGATTGTGAATTCTAGCTACTACAAAACAAAACTTTTGCAATTTATAAATTACATATTTGTCTTCTACGTTATCATTCTCCAGAATTATATTGTTTTGGTTCATTAACGTCTTCATGTATTGAAATCTCGGAAAAGTTATGATGTTTTTTTTCCTAACTTTAAGTTACCATTTTCCGGAATTATTTTGTCTTCGTTGATTAACGTCTTTATTTATCAAAATGTCAGAAAAGTTATGACGTATTTTTTCCTTGTTTTTCATAGGTTATTTATTAATATAAAAAAAGGTAATCAATTATATTACTTCTTTTTTTTAAAAGAAAAAAAGATAAACTTTTGCCATCTCTCAGTGAGTTCCGTACTTCCTTGCAGGAAACTTTACAAGATGTGGATTCGCATTTCATTATCTAGTAGTCTATAAAACGCACTTAAGTTAATTACTTCGTTCCTAGATAGGAGTTCGAAAAATACACCTGTGAAATCGTACTAGCATAACCTTTTTTGGTAAATGTTTGGTTTCGACGTTTGAAACAAACTCTCAGTTCAAGACTAAGACTGGTTTCACATCACATTGTTAAGAATCTACTTCTCATCACTAGTTATCAGTTACTTCAAAATCGCATCGTTTTCCTCACATTTAAAGAGCATATTGCAAATGTTAATGCAAGTGGAATTCCACGAGTTCGTGGAGAACCTTGAAATTTGTATCGATCTTGCTAAGGTACCCTAGCATTTTTATGTGGTCAATATTGCTTAAATAACTAATGTTTAACTTTTCTGTTCGTTGCCGTAGGTCAATGCATTTATTTTATCTTCATCAACCTCAGTGAAGAAAAGTACATTTTAAGGTACAGGTTTTTTAATCTTTTGGTTGGACTTTTACTTACAATAGTGTTTCAACGACTTGAATTGAAATATGAATAAAGTATTATTACACTGAGATTTCAGTAACTAAGTGAAAAACTTAAATTTTGATTGTATTCTGCATTATATCTAAAATTAATTAAAATGTAAACGAGAAAAGTATTTCAAATATTATCTTTGATTACTATGCTAACATCTATAATATTTTTTGATATAATAGTGTTTGACAAACATTAAGCCAAAATCATAATCGCGCTTGGTACTTTTTTATGTTACGTATTTCTATTTTTAAACATAATACATTATTATTAACGTTTATGTAATTTGTGGTATGAACCGAATACTTGTCGACGTAATTAAAAATATATTAGATATGTTGTCATTGTTTTTATAATTTAGGAATGTAACTAATAAGCTTTACCCGATTTTACTGCTAACTATTTGTTATTATATAAGAGAGTATTTGCTTATTCCATAATTTCTGATTTATTTTTTTAACACTATCGTTAAAAATATATATATATTTTAATCGAATTATAAAAATTATTTTTATTAGATTTATTGTTATTAAGGGGATATTTTATCCTATTAGAGCGAAAAACTATCTTGCCTTATAAATATTTTTTAGGGAAAGATATTGAAATGAAATCAAAATAATTATTATAAAAATGATGAATATGTTACACGAGTATTTTTTGGCAAATGGTAATATGGAAGTAATTGCAAAACAAGTCTGTAAAATGCACACTTCTTTCTTAAGGAATGATTTACTATTTTTCAAAATGAAAAAGAAAATTCAGTTTTAATGAGACCCTACATCGGATGATGGCATATGGTTGCAGTTGATTATTTAGAAAAATATGTATTTCATTAGCGAGTGGAATTTCAAAGCCAAATTATTAATAGTTTTTTAGTAATCAGTTCCGTAGGCTTTACAAATACAATTTTACAAAAAACGAATTTCAAATCTTAAATTTCATATTGTTATTTTCATATATATTCATTATATATATAATTTCTGATCGGTGATTCTAGGTCCATATAGCATAACTTTTTTCCCTTTAAAGAAATCTTGTCAGCTATGTTTTCATTTTTACGAGTCACTCCAACCTCTCGTTATTCATTTGAAGATCCACGCTCGACAATCTTCAAATGTTCAGCATCACGCTTCTTTGCAAAATACGCTTCGGAACTAATTTTCATATTATAGAATTAAAGCTTTAATTATTATTTTGACTGTATCCTCTCAAACATCTTTATAATAAAACTTGAAAAAAATTATAGTTTGAGAGTATACGATAGGCAAAGACATTATGCCTTAAATTTATACGAAGTGAGATCTATATGTCTCTACAATGACAATGCAGAACGAAATTTCAAAGAAAACCATCATCTCCTATCAATGATGGAAGTTAATCCGTGTCTATTACTGGCTAATAATCAAAGTTAAACAATACATATGTAGGATTCATGAAACTTTCCAAAAAAGATCAAGAAATTAATAGATCTGCAAGTCGTAAGCTTTAGCTGACATTAAATATGAAAAATCTCCAAAAGCGACTATAAATGTGCTGTCTGTGAATATTACTCGAAGTGGACACAATTTTGCAACAATTACCAGGAATGTGTGCATTCATTGTTAAGATTAGTGTGATAAGTAAACATGTATTTCTGATAGAAGCTTACAGCCAAAATGTTTATCAACAGAATAGAACTCGATAGAAGTCAGTTATTCCAACGATGTGCGCTGTTGATAGGACCTTCTAGATCTTCCTATTTCGATAGAGAGACCTATATTATATTCTCAGACATTTTAGTTAATCTAGGAAATGGCAACTATACGAAATACACGGTCATCGTGCTTGAATTAACTTTTAGGGTATTGTATTGAATAATGAGATCAGTGAAGAAGTTACAGAGATTTTATGTCTTTAATTAGTTTACAACAACACTATATATTTATTTAGAATTTTCACAATATTCATTGAGTGCTTATCATATAGTATTTCATTCGAAAAACATACTTCTCTATAGGTAAAGTAAGCGAAAAATCGTAATCATTAATATATTAGATTAAAAAAATATGAGGCCAGTAATTTTGACTCATCAAGTAAACTTTATAAAAAAAATTCGAGTCTACAAATTTTAGGCGCTTTTAGTCATCAGAAATAAATAAACTTGTGCTACGGTCGCTTTCTGGGGAGTATATGATGAAATCAAACAGGGATTTAACTTTTTGGTTTTTAAATCAGCTTATGAGAGACTAGTACTTGTGCTAATTCCAAAGTATGTATCTTTTTAACACTACGAATTTACTTTTACTGACACTTTGTCTGCACGCGACTCGCATATATAGAGACTGTTGGAAGTGATATACTATTTGCACAATGTTGTACAACCGTTTTATAAGAAAGAAACGTTTTTATTATCACGCAATTTTGTGTTTCTTCTATAATCTTTTAAAAGGTTACTGGCATTGGGAAAACCCCAATAAGATAAGATTTGTAGTCGGCATCTCAAAAATATCAGGTTATTACAAATGTAATGTCTGTTTTTTCCTTCAGTCTGAACTGAATCGCACCTGTGTGAAGACGTGTATGTTTTTGGTGAAAATTATTATTGTATTTGTAGAAAAGGGTATCTATTTTGAAGTGTGTACCTGTTCCATTTCTTGGAAAGACTAATACACCTGTCCTTGTCTCGCCTATGGAAATGCTGTCGGCAAGAGATATTCGGGCAATTTACCTCTTTCAATTTAAAAAGGGATTAAATGCAGCTGCAGCAACGCGAGAAATTAATCAGACGTTCGGTGAAACCACGTGTAATGAACGCACATTACGGCGATGGTTTAAAAAATTCAGCGAGGGAAATTTTGACGTTAATGACGACGAGCTGCGTGTAGAAGTTGAAAGTAATCCGTCGACAAGAGTGCGTAGCCTTGCAGAAACATTTCAAGTGTCCATTGCCACCATTAGTCGTCACCTTTCTTCGATTGGCAAAGTGAAGAAACTCGATCGATGGGTGCCGCATCAATTAACGGAAGCCAATAAGCTCCGTCGATTAGAGGTGGCTACCTCTATGGCTAATCGACAGAAAGTTGAACCGTTTCTTCATCGAGTGGTAACGCGTGACGAAAAGTGGATACTTTATGATAATTGGAGACGGTCAGGACAATGGTTAGATCGAGGTGAAGCACCAAAACAGCATGCACGAGCATCACTTCACCCGCGAAAGTTGATGGTGACTGTATGGTGGACCAGTAAGGGTATTATTTACTATTCATTTATGCAACCTGGTGAAACCATCACGGCAGCGTCCTATTGTGCCGAACTGGAAACTATGCATGGAAAATTGAGCCGCTTGCAGCCCTCACTAGTCAATAGACATGCACCCATACTTCTTCATGATAATGCAAGACCTCATGTTGCACGACAGACAATCCAAAAACTTTCGGAATTTGGTTACGAAATTCTCCCTCACCCACCTTATTCACCTGACCTTTCGCCAACTGATTTTCATTTTTTCCGAAGTTTAGACAATCACTTGAAAAATAGGGACTTCCCTGACCGGGAGCCTGTAATAGAAGTGTTTGAGCAATATGTGAGCCGTCAAAACCTAGATTTCTTTTCAAAGGGAATTTTTCAGCTTCCAGGCCGTTGGCAACAAACTATTGATGTAAATGGAGACTGTTTTGCAGAATAAATATTTATATTTTTTTAAATTTAGACTTTTTTTATTCCTTACAAAATCGGACATTTCATATGTAACAACCTGATAGTATAACCACCCATTATTGATATTTCCTGGCAGACTACAGAATTTCTATAAAATTAGACTCAAAAAAGTAATGGTGAATATTTTGATTATAAAATTTTCGTTACTTGTTTTTATAATTTTTGCAGGCCACTAGGCACATATTCATAAGTGTGGTTTTTCTCTTGATGTTTAACCGTATAATATACATATAGTTTTTACATTTTAATTTTCGTTTAATTATAATACTTAGTTAAGGTATTATTTTACGAAATACATGAAATAATGTAGATAGAAATCGCGTTTAGAGATTGGTGTCGATTTCAGTTGAACTACTGTTTAAAAACTTGACACTCCAAGTAAAATGCTTTTTTAATACTAGTAGTTTTTGCTATACAATTGAATAATAAAACAAAAATTTCCCATGTTACAATTGAATATACCGTCGATTTAATTTTCAAGTGCCTCTATTAGTCATCGTTCATCTGCAAGAAATATGATTCATTTTTCTTCAGGTCGCTATTAAATAAGTAATTTATTTAAATATTTAGCGTTAAAATAACATAAATTTTGCAAAATTACGTAGAACATTATGGTTTTTCTGCGAAATTTAAGCCAATATCTTGTATCTTTTTCTCATCACTGTAATACTGACTACTAAATATTTCCTTTCTTGTGAATAAGTTATGCCTTTAAGTGCGTGTGTAACTGGTTACGTTTATGTATTTCATTCTTGAATTTCTTAATGGCATTTTTTGTTTAATGTTTGTTGGTAAGTAATTTACAAATTTTTAATTATAACAAAGATACAATTTAATGCATGGGACGTAAACAATTTTGAGTCAACATAGTCTTTATTATACATCAATATATTAATACGTGAATATTATGCGTTTTGCGTCCTGGTTCTTGTATCGTGTTCGAGTTTTTTCTTGAAAGTTACTAGTGGCGTGTTTTTGGTGTCGATCAATGTAGTTTTATATACAGTAATATCTTTAATATTTATTATTCGATATTTTTCCTAAATTTGAATTGTTCAAGAAATGTGTTTTTATTATTATTATTATTGTTATTGGACTTGTAAAACAATAAAATTGTTCGTATTTAATAAAGAAAAGAAATTGAAAATTTTCTAGTGATAATCGGTTCAAAATGTGTATATGTATTACTAATAGAATAATGTGGTGAAAATAAATTGTTTTAGGAGTGACGAAAATAGCATATTTTAAATGTCGAGGAGTTTACTTCGTTTTTGTCATACACTAAAATAAAATGAGGTGTGAACAAATACTTTACTATAAAAATAACTTTCTCACGAATTTCATATTACATCTATTATTGCAGTATTGCACCTTGCTTATGATAAGATATTGGTTAATTTTATATTTGAGCAATTATTGAACATTATAGGAGGTATCACAATTAAAATTTTTATGTACTGAGGTAGACGCTGAAATATATATCTGTTTCGTTGTTAATTGATGTCGCTTTAGATTAAGATGTGCCATAATTAGATGCATTAGTAACTATTAATTGTATACTGTACGGGATGTAAGTTTTTGGTTTGTATTTGACTTCACTGGCAGTTGATCAATCAGCACATCCCTCTCCAACGTTACTAGATATCCAATCGCCGTATTCTTTTGATGAACTAAAACGTCTTTCCTGTGTATTGAGGATAAATCGAAACATTTTTAAGAGGAACCAGAAGATAGCAATACGTGCACGTTCTAATCACTTGCCTTGAAAGCGCATAACTGTTGTCAAATTTTGAAACGGATTGCGCATGTGCCATTAGTGTCAATCGAAGTAATTTGCTCGTGCAATTTCTTAATCATGAATAAAAGCGGATTCCATGTAACGATAAAAGTTTATTTTTGAAAGGCTTAGTTGCCAAACAAATGGAAACTGAGTTAGACGAAGTTTCTTCTTCGTATAACACAGCTGCGAAGTGATGATGTGAGTAAATTGAGAGAGATAGTAGAGAAAGTAGGAATTTTATACTACAGTACAAATTATATTTTATATACTCATTTGGACATGAGAAAATTTAGCGCAGATTAGTGCCGCGTTTGCTGACAGTCCAAAAGATGGCTACCATTTTTTAGGCATTTCCAAGAAATCATTTTTATTGTTTACTTGTAATACGGGAAGGCAACATACAGGTGAGTGTTTATGCGTTGTTTTTTAGACAGATTGAACGAAGAAATCAAAGTTGAAGGCCTCATTTTTTGAACGACCAGAAGAATGCTCCGTTATAAAGGGTTTTCCAATAAGGACTTAACAACTTTTTTTCAAAATAAAATGCAGACCATTTGAGATATTTCAAAAACTTTATTATCGGGTTGAAGTACAATTAAAACATTTATGAATGGAACTCGACTTCGTTCATATGGCCACCGCGGGCTCGTTTGCAGCGGTCGGTTCGTTGGACCCAATTTTCAATGACTCGGATACACAATTCGGCCGAAACGGCTGCTGTTTCGCGTTCAATGTTGGCTCTGAGCTCTTCCAACGTTGTCGGCTTGTTGGCATAGACCAATGACTTGACGTAGCCCCAAAGAAAAAAATCTAGAGGCGTTAAATCGCACGAACGAGGCGGCCAATCTACTGGTCCATTTCTTGAGATAACACGCTCATCAAACTTACTCTTCAATAAATCGATTGTAACGTGTGCTGTGTGGCTTGTGACACCGTCCTGCTGAAACCACATGTTGTCCAAGTCCATATCTTCCAATTCGGGCCAAAAATAATCGGTAATCATGGCGCGATAACGATTACCATTCACAGTAACGTGACGATCATTATCGTCGACGGAAATATATGGCCCTATGACGCCACCGGCATGCAAACCGCACCAAACAGTTATTTTTTGTGGTTGAAGTGGTGTTTCATGAAGCACATGTGGATTTTCACCCGACCAATAACGCATATTTTGCTTATTGACGAACCCATTGAGCCAAAAATGAGCTTCGTCACTGAAAATGATTTTGCGATGAAATTGATCATCTTGGCGCATCTTTTCCAGAGCCCAATCGGAGAACGTACGTCGTTTCAAATGGTCCATTGGCTTCAATTCTTGAGTCAGCTTGATCTTGTATGGGTGTAAACCAAGATCCTTACGCAAAATTCGCCATAAAGTGGTCTGGGTGATGCCCAACTCTTGAGAACGCCGTGGAATTGACTGATTTGGATCATTTGCTACGGACGTTTCAACGGCAGCGATATTTTCGACACTTCGACCAACCCGTTGTCTCACTGGCACGGCAACATCACACAACGAATATGTAGACTCAAATTTTTGCACTAAACTTGTTACTGCCTGTCTACTAGGGCGAGAATTACGACCGAAAATCGGAGTTAACGCTCTTAAAGTAACGGTTACCGGCTCCGAATTTCTGTAGTAAATTTTTATAATTTGCAGACGTTGTTCATTCGTGTACTTTACCATGATGAAAATGTTAAGTTTACTGAATAAATTGACAGTGACAGTTCGATGATTAGGGTGCCTTCACAAATTGAATTAAAAGTTGTCAAGTCCCTATTGGAAAACCCTTTACCTGCAGGTATTACGATATCAGTTAGTTGAACATGTATTGTCTTCCTGTTTATTTACTAGACTTGTCTCCGTCGAATTCTTTCTGTTTCTAAAACTGAAGAAATTCGAATTCCTATAGTAAATTTTATTTAGAAAATTTAGAGAGATTTTATTTTTCTAAATTTCTACACTGCCTGGTAAAGATAATGCATTCAGTCAATCCGAAATGCATTCATTCAATGACTCTTCTTAGTCACCTACTAATAATGGATCGAGCATGTTCAGTAAATGTTAAAGTAAAATATTACTTCAAGAACTAGTACCCTTTTTGTCAAATAGAATAGTATTTTGAGTAAATACAACACGTTCTTATTGCTATATATCTATGTCTCTTTTGAACATGCACGTATGCGAATATATGCAAGCATGTATTGTAGTTGTTTCCTTTTGTAATTCTATAAATCAATCAGAAAATAATATTGAACGAACTCTTCAACTTTGTCAAAAGAAAAACTTTTGCTCCTTTTCTTGAAAATCTGAGAATTTAGTTCAGTAAACATTTGTAATTTTTTAATTTAAGTAAAATAGTTTGCATTACTTCATGTTTTACATTTATGTAATAAAATAATAGTTAACTTAAAAAATAACATTTAATAATTTATTGAATTAAAAAATTGACTTATGTAGAAAAATAAATATAATTTTCCTTAAGAAATTGCTTTTTCTATCTTCTAGATATTTTCAGCGTTTCAGAAATTCTGTGAAAATTCACTAATACATTGAGAAAAAAGAATTTAACAAACTATTGACTGCAATTTTGTCATAAGATAACTTAACTAACAATTAGTTAAATAAACAATGTGACAAATATAATAGTGGCATAAACGCATAAACGCATATGTGTATATTTGTTTTTGTGTATTAAATTATGTTACTTGAGTGAAAAAGTTACAGATATTTAATGGAATGAATTGTCAAGAAAAGGAACAAATGCTTTTCTTTTAACAAAGAGTGTGTAACATTTTTACCTGCGCTTAATAGGTCAGAAAAGATAAATGCTCCTATCCTAACTATCCAGCAATCCTCGCGCTTAACTTCTAGGGAGTTAACTAGCTCATAATAAATACTGCAAGTGGGAGGGATTGCTTGTTAATACGATATAATTGGACGCCACAATATAGTAATCCTGAAAACCCTTCTGCCAACATTGAAGCAATGGATAAACAAAATAAGTTCATTTTACCTGTTAATTAATATACCTAATGCCAAGGGTCGCCTGTGCAAAAAATGAAAAGAAAGCTAAGCTCTGTACAAATTTATTGAGTGATCAACGTTTTGTTTGACAAAGTATAGAGTTTGGTAACTAATTTCAAATAAGTATCTAAAGTAAGTTATTATAACTGAGTTAACTATAAGTTAATAATTTGTTTCGCCCTTCTATACGTATAGTTGGTTTACACACAAAATTATAAAATAATATATGTCTCCTTAATTGGACACTTTCCAAATATTAACAATAATAGAGCATATAAACAAAATAATTGCAGTAAATTTTACAACATAACAAAGTCCAGATTTTGACTAAATACTAAATTTCTGTAAACACTGAGTTAGCTAAGGGCTAAAACTGAACACTTAAATGTTAACCATGCAACGAACCCTTAGTTAAAAATGCACACAGCAGTGTGAGCCATTCACTGGATGTAAATACATACATACATAAATTGTTAATCGCAAGGCCTTTGGTTGACACAGCCAAAGCCAAGAAGTTAATGAAGGTACTTAGTATAACGATAATTAAATTCTTTCTATCAGGTTGTTACAAATGTAATATCCGTTTTTTCCTTCAGTCTGAACTGAATCGCACCTGTGTGAAGACGTGTATGTTTTTGGTGAAAATTATTATTGTATTTGTAGAAAAGGGTATTTATTTTGAGGTGTGTACCTGTTCCATTTCTTGGAAAGACTAATACACCTGTCCTTGTCTCGCCTATAGAAATGCTGTCGGCAAGAGACATTCGGGCTTTCAATTTAAAAAGGGATTAAATGCAGCTGCAGCAACGTGAGAAATTAATCAGACGTTCGGTGAAACCACGTGCAATGAACGCACATTACGGCAATGGTTTAAAAAATTCAGCGAGGGAAATTTTGATTTGGAAAATGAGCCTCGCGGATATGCGCGTAGCACCGTTAATGACGACGAGCTGCGTGTAGAAGTTGAAAGTAATCCGTCGACAACAGTGCGTAGCCTTGCAGAAACATTTCAAGTGTCCATTGTCACCATTAGTCGTCACCTTTCTTCGATTGGCAAAGTGAAGAAACTCGATCGATGGGTGCCGCACCAATTAATGGAAGCCAATAAACTCCGTCAATTAGAGGTGGCTACCTCTTTGGCTAATCGACAGAAAGTTGAACCGTTTCTTCATCGAGTGGTAACGTGTGACGAAAAGTGGATACTTTATGATAATCGGAGACGGTCAGGACAATGGTTAGATCGAGGTGAAGCACCAAGACAGCATGCACGAGCATCACTTCACCCGCGAAAGATTATTATTTTTGCAACCTGGTGAAACCATCACGGCAGCGTCCTATCCATGCATAGTTTCCGAACTGGAAACTATGCATGGAAAATTGAGCTGCTTGCAGTCCTCACTAGTCAATAGACATGCACCCATACTTCTTCATGATAATGCAAGACCTCATGTTTCGCGACAGAATCCAAAAACTTTCGAAATTCTCCCTCACCCACCTGATTCACCTGACCTTTCGCCAACTGATTTTCATTTTTTCCGAACTTTAGACAATCACTTAAAAAATAGGGACTTCCCTGACCGGGAGTCTGTAATAGCGGTGTTTGTGAGCCGTCGAAACCTAGATTTCTTTTCAAAGGGAATTTCTCAGCTTCCAGGCCGTTGGCAACAAACTATTGATGTAAATGGAGACTATTTTGCAGAATAAATATTTATATTTTTTTGAATTTAGACTTTTTTTTATTCCTTACAAAATCGGACATTCCATATTTAACAACTTGATATTAAGTTGTCTGGCTTTAATAAACTTACTGCACTTAGATAATTCTGCTTCGGGCCTGTACGATCTTAAATGGACTCGGACTAAATGGTTCGGTAACAAGTAAACGCATCCACTGTTACCTTTTTTAGGATTGATTAAACGCAACAAATTAATATATATAAAGGAAAGATCGTACGAACGTCTTTATCCCAGGCATTAGTTCTTGAATAAACCTTGGTAAATTGGTCAAATGAGTACGCTACCCCGTGAGCGTTGGATAAGTTTTGCCTTCTCAATTTGATAAGCGTGGGATTTCACATACACCTTCACTCCGTCCATACGTTTAATGTACAATAAAATGGGGTAACCCAAAAAAACCCTCCAGTTAACGTTGAGAGTAACAATATCAATTCAATAGTGTCTCTTCGATAAAGTAAGCCACCAATAAAAATTCAACTTTGAATTTTCATACAGCACGTGCAATGGAGTTTTTTTTACCAACTGGGTCTAACTAATATTGCTATAAGGTCGATTATATTTCATAACCTGCTTATTCAAATCAAACTATGATCGATATGGTAAGTAATTAGCTCTTTTCACACAATAAGCCTGATTATTTATTCCAAAATTGATCACTAAATTGGCGTAAGAGCAGAAACTTGTTTCCTCTTTGAAATCTGATGTAGAAGAGCGAAACGAACACACTATTTTCTTTTAAATGACTAGACATTAACAAAAAGTGAATGATAAGATTGTAACCAGATAATTACAAAACTACCAGGAAAATTTTCCAAAAATACAGAGACAATAATCACATGATTTTATTAATTAAATTCTAATAAACAAAATTAAAGTTTGGATGTTATATATTAAAATCGGTCGTATGATTGTCAACTACGGCGGACAGATACGAGAAGGCGTTAAGAGTACTAAAGAACAATAAAAATATACTTGTTCCAATATCATATACAGGTGGATTTTATGTTTGTAACAAGTTCATTCAATATTATTCCGATGAATTTATAGTATTTGGAAAGGAAACAATACGAATTCATGTTCGTTCACGTGCATGGATAAAAAAGACAAATATGTCGAAATAACTGAAATATGTTTGTAAAATATTTGAGACAAAAGCATTATTAGTTCATGATACAATCTTTTATTTTAGTATGTTTTAAATGTTTGATGAACATACTCGATACATTGATAATAGATGACTAAAAAGGGTAGTTGAATGAATAATTTTGCATAGACAGAACCCATTATTTTTACCAGTTATTGTTGACGATTATGCAAATTTAAATACTAGACTATTTTCATATAAAGTTTTATTAAATTTGTCAATTCCCGCAACGTGTCTATTAAACTTTCCATTCTGATTGTTAATAACAAATTTTGAATTAGAGAAAAGTCGTGTTATTTGGACTGTGTGTAATCAACCATGTAATTTTTTCACGTGTTAGTACATTCTAACGTCTAGATCAAATGAGATTAGGAACCTGTTCGATAAACAGGAAACTTTTGGTTTTCATGCAAGTTCTGTTACTGTAACAAGCAGCGATTCATTTGTTTTTTACGAAACTTTAGAGAGAAAGGTGATTTTGATGGAGCCTGTGGTAGATTATTAAAGTTGATTATTAAAGCCAGTGTGCGTCTTGGCTTTCAGCGGTACGGATCGTGTGCGGAATTAATTTTTTCGTACGGGTATTTCTTGCCGTTCTCCAGGTGCGACACCGCCTAATTATCTGCTGATGATGACAACTTTGTTGTCGAAATACGTATACAGAATTACGAAAATTAATGTGGAAAGCGATTATATATCAACCTTTAGCGGTTTAGTGAGAAATATCAAAAATATTAATGTAGAAGTCGTGTGTTAAAGGAGGAATAATCCTATTCAAATAATGAAAATATGCATTGTTTTGTCTGCGATGATACTTACGAAGAAGATTAGATATATGCGAAGGGTTTGTAAGGGTTATTTCTATGATAGTTGTAAAATATTGTAGACGTCTCTTTAGTTTCGTTTGATGTCCTCTAGTATGTACTTAAGTTCGTTTTTGAATACTTTTTGCTTTTTATACTTTTCTATATCATTGGAATAATATTAATTGTTATAAATTTACTTGCAACATAAAATTATAGTTAAAACGTCCTACTTTATTTGAAAGTCTGTTTTGCATATTCATTTGAACCAAATTACATAACTGTAGTTTAAATTACAGTCTTTTTGCTCTTAATGATTAAATTATTCAAGCTTCAAAAATATGCCTTAGTTACCGACTACTACATGTTACAAAATATATAAAATGTCATTGCTAATAATATATACTATCAATATTTATTCAAGTTTTCTCTTAAATAGTCCAATTACATGGATTTCCCTTAATTTGACTCATTTTTAGTGGACGGGGATTCACAACTTTTTTAGAAATTTCCTAAAAGAGCTCAGAAAAATAAAAAGAACGTGGTGGTATTTTAGTTCTTGTACTACCTATTTCAATGTATCTTTTCTGCCTTCTTTTGTCAAATATTTTGTCGTGGCAATGTCATCGGGCGCCAGAAATTCCGAAAATTGAGACTAGCTACAAATATTAGTCATCAGGTATTTGCAGTCCGCTGCATTCTTTAAGGAAGTATTTATATATCCGGGAGAAAAGAATTAGGATTTCCGGAATAAAAAACCATAAAATTTTGGTTTAAAAAGAAAATGCAATTTGTAAATATTTATTGATATCGATATTCTATCTAATCAACAAAATAATTTCTCATACCATAACGTCACGGCATGAAATCTTCCGAGAATTGGTCAAGATACACAACGGTATAGTTTCTGAACTTGAATGTACATGATTATCCTTTCACCAATTTCATCAGTTTTCCATAGATTTCTTGATATCGTGCTTTTGATATTGCTGGTAATTAGTCTGAAAAAGTTTCCTTAGCTGGATTTACTATTCGTGCTAGGAGTATTGTCAAGATCTAGGTAACCTTCCCAAAAAGGAAATCATAATAAACGCGAAACGCACAGAATACGACAAGATTTCAGTATGAATTGATAAGTTTGAACAGTAAACGTCAAATTTCAAATAAACAACACCAAGTAATCAGATGATCAATCTACTTTCATCATCCGAAAGTTAGTCTTGTGAATTTTTCTTCACTGGTGGCAAAAGTCACCTTTTCTGTATAGATATGAAATTCATATTATTTCTTTTCGAATTTGCGAATTTGTTTTAATTGTGAATATAAAGAAAGGTAGTAAAAATTCTTTTTAAATTCTTTAGTTTGACAACGACTTAACGATATGTTTAATGTATGTCTTGTTATTGTCTATCAACATTTAAACGGGTGACTAGAGTTCCTTATAAAATTAGTGCTTGTTTAAAACCTATTTTAAAAGACATACGCAAGTATTATAATTACATTTCTTGTATTTTTTTATACCTTCGTATAACTAATTTTTTGATATAAAACGGTAGCATAAAAGGAAATAAGAAACAGAACAGTGCACTATTTTCACGTTATCTCTTGTGAAGATTCTGAAAATTCATGTTAGTGGATCAAGGTGGTAGTAATTCTTTAAGGTATGGAAGCAGCGTTCTAAAACAATGCGAGATAATAAACAATTCAAGCGCTCATTAAAAAATAACAGCACACATACGCTCTTTTTAATGTATTGTTATGACTGCTCAATACGTGGGAAGGTATGCAGATATTATAAATACGATAATTAATTAAAATGATATTATAAGTGCATTGTAATTAGAAACAGTGAATGAACATGAAATTGACTTATGATGAGCAGTGGTGACACACAAAATGAACTAATGCAAATATTTGACAGGATGTGACACAGTAATTACGAAAATTAGTTATTATTGTTAGACAAGAAAGAATGTATTTGTAGCATATACAGTATTCGCTAGTTGAATTACCCCAGGTCTCATTTATAAAAAGAAAGTTTGCTTTATCTTGCTGTTAAGTATATTCTTATACATATGTATATGTACGTATATAAATATGTCATAGATGGGATTTCCAGGCTATTATATTTATATATAAACAAGCAGTCTCTTTTTAGCGAATTTACTCAATATAGGTTTTACTCTTGTATGCAAGAAGAATTTATTTACTAAAATTAACGTTACCGACTAGTTATTTACAACCTTGTTCTGCAATATTATTTTGCAGTTGTTTTTTTTTATAACGAAAGTGTTATTTCATGATAAGGCAAATAATATTTTAAATGATAGAAAAACTAACCTGAAATAAAGACAGAATTATTTTCCCAAAGTGAAATGACAATATTTGAAAATATAATAAGAATTATGAACTTAATAAGGGACAATTTGCCTTTCACGTCAAGTCGCCAATATCGGTAACACGTTCGTGAAATTACGGAAAAGAAAGACAGTAAAAATGTTAATTTGGCATAAGAAAATAAGCTAGTTTATTGCAAAGAATAAGCTTGATTGGTTTCTACTTAAATAAACGTTACAAAAACTGCAAAACTTTTGTAGTAGTGCCTTAATTTTCAACAAACTTTCAAAATAACTTCCACCACTTGTCATTAAATCGAGGTATAGGTTGTAGGGCGGATGTTCTGCTATCCACGGTTATTGTTAAATACTCAATACAAACTTTTGAACGATAGGTCACAGATTATGGTAGAAAAACTAAATGCTTGGTCTTGAGGGAGAATGAATGTTTTGTTACGTTTTTACCGAGAAATATAAATTTTAAAAAATTATAATATAAGAATTTTAGAAAATACAAAGTTTCGCAATACAACTTTGTTTATTTAATTTTTTAAGTAATTTCCTCTACACTCAATACACCTCTCCATCCTCCGAAACCAATCTTTAAACCAGTTCTGCTAAGTTTCACTATGGAGTACAGCACATTCGTTGTCCCAAGCCCGCAGAAGGTCCTCATCACTGGAAAACCGCCTCCCTCTTAGTTTCATTTTCTCATGCGGGAACAGTGCAAAATCGCAGGGACCAAGATCTGGACGGTAGGCAGGATGCTCCAGAAGTTTAAATCCTGTCGTGGTCAAATATTCGGTGCAGGCTTCAGCGCGGTGAGCTGGAGCATTATCGTGATGGAGGAACCGGGTGTCCATTCTTGATTTTGGTCGCAGGTTCTTCATAGATCCAATGACTTTAGGCAGGCGCTGTTCAGTATACCGCTTAGCTGTGACTGTCTTCTCTGTGTTCAAAACAACGCGTTCAACAATTCAACTAGAAAAATACAGCTATCATTTTCTCCTTTACAGTCCTGGATTTTCTGACATCTACCGTCCTCATCATCAAAGACCCAAACTCTGTTTTGCGCTTTGGTCGGCACATCGTAATAGTACAGCCAAGCCTCGTCACCTGTCATGATGTTGTTCACATACCGAGATTGTTCCTTATTAAACTTTTTAACATCTCCCAGCACCAAGTCACACGTCGTGTCATCTGCTCTTCAGTCAGTCGATGCGGCACCCAGAGAGAACAAAGTTTCATCACGTGCAAACGATTATGCAGAATCGAACTAATTGATGGTGCATTTAGGCCTGAAGTACCCTCTACCTGTTGATAGGTAACTCGCCTGTCCTTGCCAAGCATTTTCTTCACAGTAGTAACGTTTTCCTCCGTAACTGACGTTCTTGGTCTTACCGACCTCTCAGCATCCTCCACAGTTAAATTTCCTCTTTGGAGTTCTCTATGCCACTTGAATATCGTTGTGCGATGTGGACAAACATCATCTACTGCAAGAGTTATTTCTTCAAAGCACTGGTTTATGTTTAAACCACGCACGAAATTGTAACGCAAAACTGCCCTCATCTCATTTCATGACAACGATGCCATCGCGAGCACTTTACACTCTCACTGCTAATGAATAGCTGAACCCATGAGTCTCAACATGCAGCAACAAGCAGCTTCCTACGATTAATTGTTGCGTCATATTGCAAAACTTTCCTAGTACCCTTTGTATGTGATTGTAAAGGCTCTAGTAAGCTTTCTTAAATGTTGAGTCATAATCTTGTTTACCTTATAATGTAATTCATAGCAATATTTATATAAAAATTTTGTTCTAAATTTTCGACTTTCAATATATTTAAATGAAATTAGTATTGCGATAATAGTCTCTGTTTAGTATGAATGCGCAAACACGTAACTAAATCCGGAAATATGTATATGAGTGAAATACAAATGCGAGTCTCTCGATGATAAAGCGCATTATTATGAAGCACCACCGTATTAATGCGGAATATGACGTTAAATTAGTAATTGTACTATTGCGAATTCCGCACTGATCGAAACTGCGCGTATTAAAAATTTCGCTTGATTCTGTACAGTTAATTAATATTCGAATTTCAAATGTGGTATCCTGTAATTGTGACATTTCTTATTTGTATTCCTCAGTGTTTGTGAGAACATAGTTAGCGAAATGATCTTCTTGTAACTTCTTTTCTTTAAGCACTATTGCAGTTCCTTATATAGTTTCACAATCAAATTCTCAGGATAGTTTTAGAGTATATTTCAATTGGCATCATTCTTTTTGTAATTCTTTATTAAATTGTTCTATCTTATGTCAAACCGCTGAACAGATGGAAAGCTCATACAATGTTTGTAATATTAAATCGGTCAAATCGTATCAAAATCTTTGGCTTTGCAAATATATGCTACAACCGAGAACTAACAACTCCCTATAAAACTAATGTTTCCATTTCAGCACGGGCAAATATACATACATACATATATGTCTAATAATACGTACATATAGTTCATACAAAAACTTGCTTTTAGAAAACTGAATTGAAGCTGGTATTTAATTAAAAAATGTTATTGTATTATTACAATTGTTACTATTCCAGGTCATCTTTTAGGAGTTGCTTTCTTTAATTTGACTAGTAGAGTAGCATAAATAGAGGGTGTTCCAAATTGCGCGGTTTTTTTTAAGAATAAATAAAATATAGATGGCGCACTGAATTTGTGTGGGTATGTAGGCATTTAAAAGGTGTGATGTATGACATTTATAAAAATGGCTTCGTACACGGTACAACAAGCGTTCAAATTGATGAATTATTTTATAAAAATCGACCTTCTGTGAAAAGAGTTTTTAGAAAATTACGTGAATTTTATGGTTTACATAATCGTCCGTCTGAAAGCACTATTGGTCGAATTATTAAAAAATTTCAAGAGACCGATTTCGTGAAAAATCAAAATAGTGAAAAATACAGTCGTAGCGGTCGTTCACAAGAAAATATTGGTTTGGTTCGTAAAAGTGTTGCTGAAGATCCTGAAATGTCCATTAGACGACGTTCACAACAACTTGGACTTAGTGGATCAACAACATGGCGTATTTTACACAAGGATTTAGCTCTGAAAGCATGTAAGGTTCAAATAACACAGGAACTGAATCCATTAGATCATTTAAAACGTCGGTCATTTGTCAATTTCATCAATGAACAACCATCTGATTTTTCTCAAAAAATAACGTTTTCCGATGAGGCACAATTTGAACTTGGTGGCTATGTTAACAAATAAAATTACCGTATCTGGGGTGAGGAAAATCCACGAATTATTCATGAGAAACCTATGCATCCTAAATGAGTTACTGTTTGGTGTACATTATGGTCAGGTGGTGTAATTGGATCTTATTTCTTTGAAAATGCTCCTGGTGAAGCTGTAACTGTCAATGGTGATCGATATCGTCGGATGATGACCGAATTTTTGTAGCCTGAATTAATGAATATTGATCTAGTGTATATTTGGTTTCAACAGGATGGCGCTACACCTCACTTTGCACACGAATCAATAGATTTATTTAGAGAAAAATTTCCTCGACGTGTAATCTCAAGAAACAGTGATGTTAACTGGCCACTAAGATCATGTGATTTGACACCGTTAGACTGTTTTCTTTGGGGTTATGTGAAAAGTTGGGTTTATGAAAACAATCCACAATCAATTCCTGCTTTGAAAGATGAAATTATTCGTGTCATTGTTGAGATAGAGCCTCAATTATGTCAAAATGCCATTGAAAATTTTAAAAAAAGAGTGGACATTTGCCATTTGGCAGATATTATTTATCGCATATAAAAGTCATGACTGATACTTCAATTACCAATAAAAGTTTTTGAAAGTGAATGCAAATTGTGTGTTTTATTTATTCTTTAGAAAAAACCGTGAAATTTGAAACACTTTTTATATCAAATGGACTTTGTATATTATTATTAATTCGTTTCTTAAGCACTAAGTGGTATGTACATTTTAAATTTCGCACTTCAACCGATAAACTATAGATAACGCCACTATTTGGTATATTTTGTCTAAATATACCTACGATTGTCAATTTACCTTATTTAGTGGACATCTACATACATACATACACCCTCGATTATACTCAGTACTGTTACGGTCGGTAAATATGGAATTGAAAAATACATTGTAATATTGTAAATTTATTAATAGATATTTCGTTCTTTTGATTATTAAGCATCGTAATAATATAATGGAAAACAGCCTTGATATATAATGTACATATATAAAATGCAGTTGGTATTCCAGGATTATTGTCAATACGCAACCTTGAAACGCTTCACATCAGCAAAGTCAAATCGATTGTACAGGCGATAGTAGAATCACACATATGTATGTATGCAGGCATATATTGTTAATGGAATAAATACGATTTGTTGTAAATATTGATTCATTCTTATAATGTAATTATACACTGCTAAATAAAATTCACGAAGTTGTTTAACCAAAGACATGTATGTATTAAAAAGCAACATCTACTTACTCTAATTGATAAGTTGATGTATGTACGATATATACGCGCTATATAAAACAACTGTATTCGTTGCTAGGAAAATTATTAGTAAATGGTCAAAATGGATAAATTAAATATTGCAAGTGATTTTTTTTGTTTTAACAATTAATATTTCATTTTAATAAAATAAGATAAATAGTTACTATACAAGATGAAATGGTAAGTTAATCTACATGAAATTAATTACACATTTAAATTATCCACATATTTCAAATTATGTTGAAACTGTATCTAATAATACTGTTTTCGTGTTATAAACTATATGTTTTGTTCCGATTAAGAAAATTTGTATTGTATTCATATTTGTATACCTTTGAGTAATAGCAATAACTATATCAATATGAAATGCAGCGATAGCGCTTATTCTAAGAGTGCTGGATTCCTTTCGTTTCGCTTCTCGGAGGTAATCGATACATTTCCTGGTACCCTTCAGTGTGATTGGGAAGAATGATCAACACTGTTTCTCCTCTTACGATGAGAAGGTAAGTAACAAAGCCACGGAACACTTTATATGTCGTTCCCTTAGTCGTGGCAAGTCGAAATGACTTATAACCAGTTTTGTTGACCCTAACCGATTACTTGAGGGGGTTATAGAACCTACTCCATTGTTACCTTTTTAGATTTATTGCGCTCCGCAGGTATTATTAGATTATCCTCTGTAACTTCATTTTTTAATTAGACTAAGAAACTTTGAGAGTGACTTTGCTGCGAGTTTAGTGAATCTTTACTACTTGACATAACAGAATCTACATATAGTTTCTCCTGTCAAGTTCGTGTTGCTGATATGCTTGTTGAGCTTACAATTTTCAGTTAGTAGGTTCATTATGATTCTAACAAATTTTCTGTCTTTACTTAGTAGGTGTAAATTTTTGCGACTGTTCCTTAAAGAACTGTTTTCCCAGTCTTTGACCTATGAAGTTGCTTAATCAGTTGTTTATTGTTGCAATTATACAAAAAGGCTCCTGTCATATAAAAATCTTGGCGAAACTCGCCCGTTCACTCACTTTTTCATTAAAACTATAGCCGACATGTTTTAGGACCAACTGTTCTCACTTTTTACTACGGAGTTCACTTAGGGTACCTACATAATCCTATACAAATTTAGAATTCATCTATACCAAATCTGGTACAAAATTTTGCCTGTCCAGGTAGACCCTTTTTATGTATATCGGATGTTTTTTTAAGAGCTTGAGAACTTTAAATGATAATACAAGACAGAAATATTGTTGGAATGAATTTTTTTTATTATAATCTGTTAGATAATTTCATGGTATTTATTTTTTAAATATGATTTCCGGCATATGTCCGCCGCGGCTACGAGTTACATGGTCCATTCGATCAGTGAAATGTTTGACAACTTTTTCCAATAAATCTGGCCGTATGGCGTCAATGATGGCTTGAATATTGGCTTCCAATGCTTGAAGAGTTGCTGGTTGTCACCAAGTTGCGCCGTTTTGTTGGAACCAAATGTAGTCGATGTTCAGCTGATTAATTTTTGGAAAAAAATTCAGTCAGCATGGCTCGATAGCGCTCGCCGTTCACCGTAACGGCAGCTCCTTCCTCATTTCGAAAGAAATGAGGACCGATGATGCCGCCAGCATGTAAACCGCACCAAACAGTCAATTTTAATGGATGTAATGGTGATTCATTAACGGCTTGTGGATTGGCTTCGCTCCAAATATGGCAATTTTGCTTATTGACGTAGCCATTTAACCAGAAATGAGCTTCATCACTAAACACAATTCTTTGATAAAAATGCTCATCTTCGGCTAGTTTCAAATGAGCCCAATCAGCAAAAATGCGACGCAAACGATGGTCATTTGGCTTCAATTCTTGCACGAGCTGCATTTTATAATCACGTAAGCCAAGATCCTTACTTAAAATTTTCTATGTAGTCGAAGAACAAAGGCCAACAAGTTGAGAACGACAACGAATCGACATTTCGGCGTCTTCTTCAATACTTCGGGCTATAGCAGCAATATTCTCTTCTGTACGCACATTTCTTTGTCTTGTTGATGGTTTTGAATCGAGAAGAGTAAAAGTAGTGCGAAAACGATCAATAACTGCACGAATTGCTTGCTTACGAGGCCGATTATGTTGACCGTAAAATCGACGAAATGCTCCATGAATTTCGCGAACAGATTTATTTTTTTCAAAGTAAATTTCCTCAATTTGGAAATGTTGTTCTGACGTTAAACGATTCATGATGACTTGCCAAACCTTACTGAACAGAAATGTCAACACAGTTTGACATTATCAGTTGTCAAACCATAGTTATCGATATCGATAGTTCTCATGCAACTTAAAAAACACCCATTATAATAATTCTATAGTTTTTAGCAAAATTGAATTTCCATAATGACTTGGTAAGACTTGGTTTCTTCATAAGAAATTAGATAATTTAATAAAATACAACCGTTGGCATTATTGAAAAATTAGTATTAAAGTAAAGCTAAGATTTATTCACAATTATGAAACTGATGCTTCATAATTGTTTGCCTGCATTCAATGCTTGCGTCCGATAGATTTAAAAATTTGAAGTTTGCCTTTCATCGTTACGCAAACCTTTCAAAATATTAGATTTTAGAGTAAATAATGTCTTATGTTGTAATAATTGTTTGAGAAAATATTATATAAGAGTTTTCGATTATATCAAGCATAAGTAATTTGCAGGGTGTTTTCTAAATATGCGGCAAAAATTCAGGGAGTTATTTCTTGTGTTATTTTTTGTCCTCAAATGATTTTTGGAAAGACGCTTTGTTTTGAAAATTACATGGTGATTAAGGTTTTCGAAAAAAGGACAATTGCTGAATGACCATTAGCTATCGTACACGCATCCATATCTTAAAATAGTCAAAAGGAATAATTCCATTAAGTTTTGCCGCATAATTAGTAAACAAGTTGTAAAATTGTGTATTTCAAAGTATAAATATAAGAAAAAACATATAAGATAGCATATTAAAAAAGCAAAATTAACTGAATTTTGTCACAAACCCAGAGATAATATTGAATTACTATTACGAAATTTTAGAAAGAATATTAAGAAAGAAATAAAGCCGGAAATATTAATTTTTCTTCAGAAAGTTAAAATGAAAGGCGATTGAGAAGGATTACAAAAAGTTTGCCTATAATAATAACAGAAGGTTATGGAAAACATTGGAATACATGAATTAAATTATTAACAGTAGAATGTAATTTATAATTTATAGAGAAGTTTTCCAAAAGGTAGACCTGCTGTATTTAACTCACTATCATCAAATTATTTTAAATTATTTTGTCTGTACATGTATATGATTACAAATTATCTTGAGTATAGTATTACTTGGTAGTAATAATTACATAAATTACTTTCTCTAAGTATTTAGTAATTATCGAAATGAATTGCATAATGTATTAATCTCACCCATGTATTTTGAAACATAACTACATAAATTAAAATTTAATCAAGACAGCACAAATTGTTTGTTTCTTTTTAATTAAACGACATTCTAATGTTATGATGTAGTATTTATAGATATTCTAGTATGAAGTATCGGACATTGTTCTGTTGTATTTTTCAATTTTTTTTCTTCGTTTTGTTTTCAAGTAGACATTTGAAAACGCAATTTTGTTAATTCGCAATTTCTTTTTCTTCAAGTATAAAAATAATACAATAACACTAAAAAAATTGGCATAACAACAGACTTATTTTGATATTCACGCACAAAACAAGTTTAATGTTATTTTTCGCAAGCGTATTAATTTTAGATTTTCCAGATGCGAAAAACTCGTAAATTGTTCAGCATGCGAATGTATGCGTTAACATTATTCTAATAATAACGTGCATTGCAGTTGAATAATTCATGAGATGATTTGTAGTACTGGGAATAAAACTTTTGCCGATGAAACTTTTGTAATATACATTTTCCAACTTAGCATGCAATTTTAATCTGTGCCAAATGACTATTTGTATAAATCAAGCTGTATTTTATATTACAAGCTGCGTCCTCTGACTAAGTAAATATTATTGCTTGGATTTTATTTTACTATACACGTTTACATGAGCGTATGTTTGGAATATCGCTTCTTATATTCATGTTCCATAAGTGTTTTTTTAATAATTAATATAACTACAAGTTTTAATTATTAGAATATTATTAATGGGTATGCAAAGTTAATTAATGATTGCTACAGGTGAGTTAATTAAATGTGTATTCAATATTCCGAACATTTTGAAGTACGTTTTAAATTAACCTTACTACTTAACCTTCAAAGTTATTAATGTTAACATACAACAATAAATTTATTTTGATTCGAATACAATAAATATCGAATAAGTTGTCGTTCTTGATCGATATATTCTAAGATTTTTTATTCAAAATTTTTTATGTATCTTGCAGCATTATCTGATTATTGTTAATTTTCGTCCATCTCTTATACGTTCAGTGTCTGCCTCATTGCCTGTGAGAGAGATGTGAAAAGATAAAAGCGATCATTTTAGACGGCCATAATGCCTCATCCTTAGATTCGTTTTCAGATCTACTGTTCTCTTATACATTTCTGGAGCTTCTTGCCTTCTTTGCATAAGTCCTGACACTAGTCAAAGCTGATTATGGCTCTTTTAGTGTCTTTATATTTTTGGGCCTTTCCGCTAGCTTTCGTACTTTAGTTTTAGAAATTCCAGACTACCAATCTGACCGGCCTTCATATTCCTCTTCGGTGTTGACCTTTATAACTTTATATATTTTTATTTGCGTAGATGACCTGATTCATCCTTACCATCCTAGCTTGTCTTTCCCAGAGAGGGAGGATCTTTTCTAGCGGTTTTGAAGCCGTTTACATTCTTCTTTATTTTTATTTGATTTTGTACCTTTTCCGTACTACGGGTAGCGATCAGAGCTTCGTTTGACCGGTTAATGAGATTATGAAACGTTAACTGTCACACTTTACTACGACCACGCAATTCTCGGTATGTTACTTTACACTTTAGTTTTGGTTTAGTTCAAGTTCCTCAGAAGCGATGGTTTCCGTACTAACACACCAACCGTATGCCCTTAATTATATAGCGTGATATAGAGTTCCTATATTTTACTCATTTATCTGATTTCATTATTTTTGAGATTTATGTTTGGGTTATGATGAAAGAAAATGTATTTCGAGAGAACAAATTGACAAACTTCGTGCAAGGTTATAACTTGTACCAGAAGAATGCAGCCCACTTTTAGAAACATGTTTGACAAAGAATATACTTTGTATTTTAGAAATGTTGAAATTTGAATTACTTCTAGTTTATGCAATTATTGTAATTTGTATATTTAATAAAGCTTAGCTTTTAATGTCCTTTGTTTCATAATATTGTAAATTCACAGTCTGTTCCTTTTTTAAATTGTTTATTCGAACACATAAATTTTAAAAAATGTCATTTTTTACGTCGGCTCTGTTTCTATCGTAATTTTCTCGTGTATATGTTACGTGTATCTTTCGTTACTTGTCAGAAAGTAACGATTTGTTATTGCACTTTGTTAAACAATCTCCTGATCTGTTCACAGTAGTTTTAAACTTGCATTTATATTTTTGTTAACCAGTTCAAATTATTTTAAAATCAGTATTAATTTTGGTTTCTTATCGAACAAACTAATAAATGCTAGATCAATGTGGTTGTCACGTGGCCTTGGCCGACATAATCTTATCCACCGTCCAAGCACCAAGTTTTTCAATTTATGTTAATATCTTATTGTTATTATAATATTTACTTTAGCGCCTGTTTAATAGCTACACAAAAATGTATGTTCTTAAACTCTATACATATATATATATATATATATATATATATATATATATATATATATATATAATTTAACTTAAATTGGTTAGAGGTATTAAATAAAACCAGCTTACTTCTTACCATCTTTATACATCTTTCTCTTCTTAAAAGCAACCTACGTTTCTTATTATGCAGACTTCTCTATTTACACAAATCGAAAATATACAGGATGTTTCAAAAGAATATACGTATCTCGAATGCATGTATTTATTAAATTTTAAGACATACGAATATGAAACTTTACACACATATTTAGGAGCCTCTCAAGTTCAGATTACAGATGTTCAATATGTCCTCCATCAGCGACACCAACAATATCACATCGATACTCAAATTCCTCCCATACACGGGCAAGCATGTCCTTCGTCACTGATGTTATGGCAGTACGGATCCGGTTCTTCAACTCTTCCAGGTTCTGTGGGAGTGGTGGTACATAAACGTCGTCTTTAACGAAACCTGAAAAACGAAGAAGTCACAGGGTGTCAAATCCGGTGACCGTGGAGCCCAGCTGAGACATGCTAAGTCGCCAGCTCCTTGACGACCAATACAATGGTTCATTAGAGTTTTATTCAGATATTCACGCACTTGACGACTTCAGTGAGGGGGTGCACCGTCTTGTTGAAAAATGAAGTTGTCTTCGTGCAGCCTCGGAAACAACCAGTTTTGTAACATACGAGATACTGTTGACCATTAACCGTGTTTCCATCAAAGAAGAATGGGCCGTGAACAGACGATCGGGATATTGCACAAAAGACATTGATTTTAGGAGAATCTCGTTCAATGGCTGTATGTGGGTTCTGTAGACCCCAAATTCGAACATTGTGTTTGTTTACCAGACTACTAAAATGGAAAGGCGCTTCATCACTGAGCACGATACATTGTGCGAAAATGTTATCATTATCAATAGCATCATGAATCTCGTTACTAAATGCCACACGTTTCCGTTTGTCATCAGGACGCATAGTTTGTAAGGGCGGCCAGAACTCTTTCCTTTACATACACATCCTGTATCTACAAACTGTCGATACCATCTGCGAATGTTCCACCCATTTGGAGGATCAATTTGGTAGCTCAACCTGAAACGCCTTTGCACTGTAATCACGGAATTGCATTTCACAAACTCGAGAACACAAAATGATTTCTGCTGCGGAGTAGCCATTTTAAACATATGACGGTTACCAAGAAAAACAGAAGACAACTGACATCTAGCGGCTATTAAATAAACTAGACTATGTATTCGTTTCTCCAATAGCCGAGCCGAGGCGCAGCGATCGAAAATAATACTTTGTAATACGTATATTCTTTTGATACACGCCGTATATTGTGTTGCATATGTAATAGTATTTCTTTATGTGTGCATACGTATTATGTATACACACACTTAGAGTAAATTATGTATTATCCTGTATAGTAGCACTACTTTTGTATAATAAATGTCTTTTATTATAGAATTTGCTTTAACCGGGAATTTTTGGTACTACCAATTACAGATTAAATTGCACACCATGTATTGCGTCTGTTAATACTTTTCAATACAATTTGTTTATTTTTTATAAATTAAATTCGCATATTAAAAATATAATATTGTCGGATTTTTTTGCTAATTTATTATACTTTAAAATAAGGTGAATGTTTATCAGTATGCCTATTGGAATACTGTCAAAATGAAATTTATTGCAAAAAAATAAAGTAAATAAATAATTTGTATATTATTCATGAAACTTTTTTACGTTATTATTATATTAACCATATATCCGAACATTAGAGACCGAAACAGTTGATAGTAGTTGTTTGCTTCACCAGCAAATGTGTCACATACGAAAATTATTAATTTATGTAGGCGAGTCAATCTAGGTTTCATTGTACTATACCGATGACTCCATAACCATGAAGAATAGCTCTTCTCTAATTAATTTCAAAATTCCTGCCACACCTGAATTAATAATTATATTAGCTGAAATACATATACAATTATTCTTTTAACTTTCAGAAATATGTATTTATTAAAAAAGTAAAGATATTCGGCGACATACAATATTTGCTGTACATTTTATAATTACTTAATTAAGAATAGTAAAATTTACATATTCAATAGATAACAAATGTAGAAAATAGTTTGCTTAAGATTTATCGTTTACTGAAACGTTTAATTTGATGAAACAAGTGTATGGTGATGCGCGTTTATCACGTACAGGTGAGTATGGGTGGTATAAACGGTTTAAAGGCGGTCGTACGGACATAAATGACAACGAACATCCTGGTGCAAAAAAATCTGTGGTTATGGAAAGTATCCGGTGTAGTGACACAGGAGAAGCATCGGATTTTAGGACAGTTATTGTTAATTTTTTTAGTTTTTGTTCTAAATAAAGAGGTTAAGGAAGGTAACGTCGAAATTGTGCGTGAATTTACCAGAAATGAGCCGAAATCCTCATTGCGATACGTGAAGTCAAAAGTGAAGACAATGTTGATTTATTTTTATGATTCGAAAGACATAGAACATAAAGAGTTTGTACCAGCTAGTGAAACAGTCAATGCTGTATATTATCTTGGCGTTATAAAGCGTCTTTTGGCTCGTATTCGTCGTCTGCGCCGTCAATAATATCGTGAAAGTGGTAGCTGGCGTTTGTTACATGATAATGCACCATCTTATCGCTCGACGCTTATCACTGATTTTCTAACTACAAATGTTATTTTAACTATCAACCATTCATCGCATTCACTGGATTTGGGCCCCTGTGATTTCTATCTGTTCTCAAAACTACATTTGCCGATGAAAGGACAGCGTCATGCTGACGTCGAAGCTATTAAAAAAGACGTCGACAGCGATCTTGAAGAGCATCTCTAAAGATGAACTTAAAAATTCATTCGACATGCTTTGAATAAAATAAATGAATTTTACCAAAATAGTAAGCTTTTGTTTTTATTTTAAAAAAGTTCGGTTTTCTCTGTGACACAGTGTTTATTAATTACTTAGCATACTTAATTCGGTACTTTCAACCCAATGTCAACATTTTTGCGACAATCAAAGAGAACTTATATAAATTAACATTTCATTCTCATGGAAAAAAACATGTCGAGCAAACTTCAATATCTTGTACTTTCCCCCGGTCTCTTATTACATTCTGAAGATGACGTCTTAAAATTAAATTTCTAACGTCTTCCTCGCTCAGAAGTTCCCATTTTGTTCCATTAAAGCAGTCAATAGTTGGTTTATACAATTATCGTTTGGAAAAGGAAATATTATTGTAAAGATAATTTGTAGAAATTAAAAATACACATACATACATATATCTGTGTACAAGAGTAATACTTAATGCGACTGTTGTACAGTCTTGCATCTTACTAAATTGATTCATAAAATATACAAATACATTTCTAGTGTAATTGTACTTAGTGTTGAGGAGAAATAATCATCATATCATCAATGCTTCTACTTTTATGGTGCGGAAGGGTGGAGTTAGTGATAAAACTATGGAACATTTTACATACACCAAATACATACGTTCGTTTCTGTGGTCGTGACAAATCGAAAAGACCCAGTTCGGCATTCGCCACAAATATCCGCCATTTACAGAGGACAATTTTAGTCAAAAGTTTTCACTTACATTACGAATGTTGACTTTCCATTTTGGGAACATTAGTAGGAAGACAAATAAGATCTTGTTCAAACAATTTTTGCATATAGACACCAATTGAGTTAGTAGTTCAGTAGTTTAGTAGATTAAATTAAGTATTAACACAGTGTTTATTTATCATTTAATAGAGCCTTTAAAGGAGTGAATGTGTTAGATTTATTAACGGAAAGCAATATATTCAACTATTATATTTCCACTTGTCTTTGTAAAATATCAATTATTTACTAAGAGTACAAACGACACACTTTACAAAGTAGTCTTTCAAAACGAATGCAAGTATCGTTTGTGAAAGTCTTGCTTGTGTCCGTACATTTTATTTCAGATTGTAAGCCGAGTAACATTAATTGACGTGCCCGTTTGTAGTATTGTTATATTAATATGGAAGTTTGTTTGCACAACGCCTACGTGTAATGTCATTACATCTGTATATCGGTAATTAAATATTCGAATTTAGGATGATTCAGATGACGCCACATTAAACGGACACACTTTTATAAATTTCATGGTAAAGAGTACATGCATCCTAATGACTCGTGTAGTTTGCAATAGTGATAACAATGCAAATTATTAAGGTAGTTTTCTTTAATCATAATTATTGAATAAATCCATTTAGAATTAATTAACCGGAATATGTATGTACCGTATCACTTTTATCGACTATATATGCATGTGTGTATATGTATGTGCTTATACGTACGCTTATGACAGTAAAGATACGTTTATTTATCCATTCATCTTTACTTGCAAATAAAGTGAGATTTTCTTTGTCCTATATATTGTGTAGTTAAAACTAATTTCATAAAAATAATGATTAGAAATCAAGAATTTCCCCTTGCTTACATGTGCACATATATGTATGCACATATTTCTGTAACGTATATACACATTTTTACATTTAATGTCTTGATTACGGTTCGTTGCATTTCAATGCATGTCTCTTATTAACTTGCAATTAGTACACACTTGGGAAATAGTAAAAAATAGTGAATGATATTAAGTTGCCTGCAAACCTTAATATATCATTTTCTTTTACTGAACAATAGTAAAAGAATGTACAATATTAGGTTTGCCGGTGTCTGCTATATGTATTGTTTCTTAGAAAAGTATTTCCAAGAAATTTTCAGAATGGGATTAAAATTAATTAAAATGTCTCGGTTGTATATTTTCGAAATAAGTGGTAAAAATGTATAGGTTATTGAAAGTAATGTCTCCCTAAAGAAGACTAAATATTAATACATACTAACTTCTAAGGCGTGTCTGAAAATTCCCGCTTCCAAATACGTAAATACAAATAATCCGAAGAGAATTGCCGAGAAAGTATAGCTTGGTCTTAGAATAACATGTCTGTGGGTGGAGGACATTGCTTTTCAACAAGATATAGTTAGCCTTCAAAGATGGTGTATGAAGTTTAAGTTTGATCATTCTCCACCATGACAATGCGAACTCTCACAGATCGTTTTAAACAATTGAATATTTGACCGGGCAAAACATTGAATTGATGAGCCATCCGCCGTACAGCCCTGATCTAGTACCCTGTGATTTCTTTTTGTTCCCACACGTGAAGAATAAACTTCGTGGTCAGCGGTTTTCTACGCTGGAAGAGGCAGTCGAGGCATTCAAAACTCATATTTTGGAGATACCACCTTCGCAGTGGCAGCAATGCTTTTCGGATTGGTTTAAACGAATGAAAAAGTGCATTGATTTTCAAGGAGAATATTTTGAAAAGCAATAAAACTATTTTCGATAATAAATTTTTTTTTTGTTTGCTATTCCCGAAATATAAACGGCTACCTTCGTATAACGATATCTACTTTACCTGATTTAGAATGTGAATGAGTGGAAGGCAGAGGGGGGGGGGCAGCGTAACGAGAATTAGCTCGAGAAGGACATACGCATTATGACCCTCGATTTTACAGAGAGTTATCCGATATATAGTACATGATTTTCTCTAGGCATTTGATGTCAAAATATAAAACCTAAGATAAATAAATTACATTAAAGAATACTTTATTTTACATACTAAAGATCCATCTTTATTCTCCATCGGTTTCTTTTCTGTTGTTGTTTCTTGTCCTTTATTAGTCGTTCATCGATACATCAATATTTACATCGTAGGTATCCATTTTCACTTTTCGTTACTATTTCCATTAATATTTAAAATTATTAATTTTTTTACTGTTTATTTCCTTAACTTCACTGTCATAGTTTACACAATTATTTAAATTATAATGTCCGTCTATTTGTTGCACTTTTACAATTATTAACCTATATATTTATTATAAGTAAGGTATTTAAATACAACCTCAAAATTGATCACTATGTATATGTTTGACTGTTAAACAATTTTTAATTTTTTTCGTTAACTATCAACATGTTCACCATACCAGCAAATTATGGAGAATACCCTATTCACCCCGTTTGCTTATTTAAACGTAAACACGAAAACGTCTAGAACATTATTATTACCTGCAGCTATGACAACAAATGACAATTGCTATCTACACTTTTTATATTTTAATTAAAATGTACTTTAATTCCTTTTTGGATTGAAAAATGAATATAATTCTCCTAATCTAAACTTACGAATTATCTTAGTGTCCAATTTTCACAAATTAAATCTATTATAAAAATATGTCTGAATTGCTAAAAATTCTAAAGTCAAACTCCAAAATCTTATTTTTTAAAAAGAATAGTCTTATATGCAATAGAAACTATAGAAATATTTACATTATTACTTCTATTAAGCCAGTAAATGCGGTTTTCAAATATTAACCAGTATTTATTTCGTTATATGAAAATTACATATTAGTATGATAGTTCTATGCTTCTTTGATTATATACATACGAGGGTAGTTTGACAAGTAGTGAGAATAGAAAAGAAAAACGAATTTTTCAAATACAAAATAATTTTTATTTTTCAGTATATTCTCCTAAAAGAGCAATACATTTATTCCAACGGTGCTCCAATGTCCTCATGCCATCTCTAAAATGCGATTCCGGAAGGCTTGCAAAATACTCACTTACGAAGAAGATAAGCTCGTCGTTAGACGAAAATTTTTTTCCACCTAGTGCCGTTTTCAATTTTGGAAAAAGGTGGAAGTCGGAAGGGGCTAGATCCGGCGAATAAGGCGCATGCGGTACACGAATCTCAACATTTAATTTTTGTAGAAGTTCTGCATAATTTTGTCCGTTTATTGTGGCACCTTTCTGAAGGTAATCAATGAGAAAAATGCCCATTGAATCCCAAAAAATTGATGCCATCACCTCGTTTGCCGATAAAGTGGTTTTCGCTTTCTTTGGAGGTACAAAGCCACGTTCTAACCATTGTTTCGACTGTTGTTTAGTTTCAGGTGTACTATAGTGTATCCAAGTTTCATCGCAAGTAACAAATCGCCTACAAAAAACAACCGGATTCCGCTTATAAAGGTCCAAACACTCATTGGAAATGCGCAAACTAGTGAACTTTTGATCAGTCGTAAGCAATCGCGGCACCCATCTTGCCGAAAGCTTGGAAAGGTCCAATTCTTTCGTTAAAATGTGGTTTACGCGTTCTGTTGAAATGTTTACCATGTCTGCTATCTCTCTCACTTTGAGTCGTCGATCTTGCTTAATAATATAATCGATTTTTATAATCATTTCCTTAGAAGTCACGATTTCGGGTGCTCCAGTGTGCGCTTCATCAACACAGCTTGTTCTACCACGTTTAAATTCATTTACCCATCTACTTATTGTGGCGGATGATGGAGTAGATTCACCTAATGTTTCCCGTAACTGTCTTTTATTTCGGTAGCTTTTATACCCTTAATTACGAAGTATTTAATCACCGCACGATACTCTGCTTTTTCCATTTTAACAAAAGGACGTGTTGCTTCTTTTCCAATCAGCTGTCAAAAATAAACTAATTAACCGATTTATCTAAATATCGGAATGTAAACATATAAATAGGCAACCTAAATTACAGTATATTTGTTTTACCAATTAGAGCGCCAGCTATGTGCCATTCTCACTACTTGTCAAACTATCCTCGTACATTACTACTATAAAATCAAATTATTTTCATCATATTGTGTTAAGTCACAAAAAATGCCGTTAACCCTTCAATACTAGTTTGAACTAGTATATAAAAAAAATCTTACATTTCCTATCGATAAATGTGCAATACCTTCTCTTTTACATACTATTATTGTATTTTCAATTTGATTTTATATTAACTATTATGGATAACAAAATAACACTATACATATGTGACATATATTTATAAATACATACAAAATTTCCAACTTAAAATTATCTGTGGATATTTTATTTAAGTAGATAAATATATTTAATAGTAAGAAAAATATACAAGAACTCAAACTGAGTACCTAGATTTATAAGTAAATTTAATACCACAAAATTAATTCTGAAATGTAATCGTATATGAATAAATAATGCTTACAGAGACAATATACATAATATATTACTTAAGTATTTTTCTAAATTGAATATTAATTATTGATTCCTCTCATACTCATGTTTAGTACATAACCATATTTATATTCCTATTTCTCAATTGAAAGAGTATCATGAATAATTTTTTTTTTACTTTAAAAACAATTTTTTTTATCGAATGGGGAGATAAATGTAATGATTGCACTACATTATAATTATAAATGTGCTTAATAATATATTATATTTGCTTACAAAATTTTTTTTTGCTGATTGGGGACAGAAATGTAATGATTACACTACATTATAATTATAAATATGCTTAATAGTATATTTACTTACAATTATATAATGTTTATACATTAAAACAACATGATAGTTATATTAATATAATGAAGTAAATATGATTCACATAATAGAATATCTATTAAAATTATGTTAATAACTTCTGAAATTATAGTAATTTTTAGTTTACAGTTTTATTATTATTTAATATTAATTAAATTATAGTATCACTTGTTCAAAATTTACTAAATTGACATTGTTTAAAATATAGATGTTATAGTTATATGCAATATTATATAAAGGTTGAGATCAATTAATAGTTGACATTATGACGTATTGGAATTTACTTATAACAATTAGAATATTTAAAATGAATGTTATACAATATGACTTATATTAAATTGTAACTAAAAATAATTTAGTATCAATGCAAAGTATATATTTATAAATAGAAGTAATATGGCTTTGGAAAAAAACAAAATAGTAAAGGCACGTTAATTTGAATTTTATAAAAAATTATGAATTATTGATAAAATTAATTAATTATATAATAAAAATTATATGAATAACTGGTTAACATACCTTCTAAATTCAAATTCATCGTTACATGGTTCTGTAACATAACTTTAAAAATACTAATATTTTGTATGAAAGCTGAGACCTGGATTGGGTTGAAGAAGACTATATTTTATCCAATTCAGTGAAACTTATCCTTATATTTATTTATTGGAATAACTATTGTAACGAAAATTGAAGTATTTTACTTATAAGATTGGATGTTTGTTATGTATTAGCATTTCTTATAATCAAAATATTGGTCAAGATATTCATCAAATTTCTGAGAATCCTGTTTTTTATCAAAGATAGAGGAAATATTCATCGAAGAAAATATCTAGATATGTTAACCACTTCTTATGATTACAAAAGGTACCTAAGTAATAATACACTGTATTGGAATTCAATTATATTTATGTACTAAATAGAGAGATATAAAATAAAAAATATTCTTATCTAAAAGAAAGGCCTAAGCTTCAGCTTAAGTAAAAATATTTGTTTAATTTATATTTAGAATTTTCTTAATAAGTTGTATACATATTCATATGTAATCGAATTGATTAAATTATATATATATATAATCAAATTTTGTACTTAAGTTAAAGTCAAATTAATCTTTTCACAATTTTTTTTATATTTAGTCGCAATATTAAAGTATTTATTATTAATATTCTTTATTAATGGTTGTTCATTAGTTATTTTGGTTATATCAGAATAAGCTAAAGTCACGCGTAGTAATTATTAATTTAAAGGTTATAGTTAGGCAACTTATTATGCATATTATATTTAAAATAGATAATATATTTTTATAATAATTGTCTGTATATTGTTTTTATATAATTTAATACATTAATTTATTAAATAGATTGACATTTTAATCAGTATTTTATTCGAAGTTGAAATTAATTTTAATATCTTGCGTTATAAAATAGTTTATGGTATATGGTTTACGGTATATTTATGGAAAGTAAATATGTACATAATATTATTATTTTTTTCTAAATTTTTTTGTTAATTATTATCATTTGTATCATTACTATTAATTAATGATTAAATAAACTACTGCAACGTATACATATGTATATAATTATTTTAATGTAATTCGAATATAAATGTTCTAACAATATTGTTAGACAAATCTAAATACCGAGCAGAAGCTAAATCCATGGTTTATTTGTCGTACTACATGAAACAATGCATATATTGCAGTATCTAGCAGAAGTCAGCTCTAGAAACAGGGTTTTCAGAAAACTTTCAACCAAAAATATTTACATGTGATGAGTGCTGCTGTGGAAATGTGTCAAACTTGCTGATTGCACGTTATTATGATTTCTATTGACATATACAGAAATGTAAGCATGTTACTAACGCAGCTTCAGAAATAACGTTGTTAATCTCTTGAAATTATTTGCGTAAATATTGGCACTTACCGTTGGAAACAGTTTCTGTTGGCAATTGGAAATATATAGCAATACTTCTTAGAGAAGGTTTGTCATCAATAGAAGTAGTATAGACTAGTTTTCTTTCGTTTAATTGTTTTTTCTTTTCTAGAATCCTTATCGTGTTTTTTAATAGCTTGATTATCTTATGGTCTAATTTTTATTAGACTGAAGCATATAACTGTGTATTAGAGATAGTAGTGATAATCCTATTGTTAGAGCTGGAGAGTTGCGTCTCCCCGACAATAGCGAGGAGTACATATATACATACATATGTTCAATTGGATTACATGCATTTGTATCAATCGTCGCTACATGACGGCCTGTCCTTATCGGGCAGTCACAACTATCCAGCTCTAATTCAGCTAGTGTTCACTATTAGTAGTTTGTGCAACAAGTGTGCAAAGCGATAGTTTTCATTCGTTCTAGTAATGTTACAGAGGTTTATATTGACGAATCTATTTATAATAAGATGGAAATTAACAAAAAAATCGTGTTCTACGTTGCACCTAAATCGTCTACTTGCTTTAATGATAATCTATTAATAAATATCAAACAACTGTCAACTTCGTCAGTGAGAGACGTTTCAATACCATTTACATTAAAAAATTACTATATTAAGTGAAATAAATTCAAAATCATGTATAAAGTTATATTTAAAATAACAAAGTTACATTGTTTAAATAAATAAAATGTATAATTCAAAGTAAGTTGTTTCAAATACCTTCTGCCACGTAGAAAAATTTTTCAATCAAAATGAAAAAGTGGCAGATGTAGGCGGAAAAGTAATATAACTGTGCCGAAGTATTTACTTTGTTCACTTTTTTGTTGGAATTGAGAAAATTGTATTTGGTACAGTAATTGGTAAGGAAAAGCCTGCCTTGCATAATGACCGTAGAAAAAAACTCTTGATTAAGTGCTGCAAATAGAATAAATACTTATTTTGGTTCAGAAACATTAGAAATAAACTATAAAACCCTGGAAACGCGTTTTTGAACTCACAGTATAGCTTTAAGTTATTTAACAGGAAATGTAATATTATATTTACGTGTCGTCGATTTAGAAAAAGAATTTTAGAAAAGTTCATGAAAGATGTGATGTAGAAGAGATAAAATAATCATATGAAAGTATTCTGGAGATGACCAAGTTGGGAAATTAAGTCAAAGTCTATCAATAAAAGTTTGTTTGGAAATAATAAAAGAACATGTTCTGATCACAGGTATTGAATCAGTTGATGAAGAATTCATTTTCCAGCAAGATTATCATCTTAGATACATATATCGTTAAAATTACAAAGAAACGTAAATGCAGAGAAGAAATTTTAAAGTCAATGGACTGTTTATGCTAAACGTCAATCTCAATACGATCATATTGGTATACATATTATCATTTAAGCTGAAGAATCTATAAATGCGCGTCAGGTGGAAAAAACGAGAGTGTTTAGAAAATGTATGAATGCAATTGACAGTATTTTCCAGAATTACTAATACGGCGAAAAAAGCGGATCTATAAATCAATAATCAAGACAAAAATTCTTATTTTGATATTAGTTTTGTATTTTTAAATCGTAGTCGGACGTGTTACGGATTACCATTTGAAAATATTTAATATTACAATTTTTATTTAATATTAATTTTTATACTTAAAAACAGTACCTGTTTTGATTCTAAAATAACAAAATAAGGTAAATGGACATTACTTACCTAACTTTCTTTCGTTTAAAGATATTTCCTTAAAGCATCAAATTTAGTTTGCAATTTGAAGTAAAATGAAAATTAGAAAATAATAAATTAAGGGCACCGCAGTGTATACTTTTAAATATTTTTTGTAAACTTAAATATACGTTTTATTTATTTTTAATTAACTTTTGAAATTAAAAGTATGGTGGTTATTTTGCAAAGTATACTTTTTAGAATTTGATCAGAGTTACTTGTGGAAGCTTGGATTCAGCAAGGGCACTCAAAAAGTTTGGGTTGTACTGAACTATAGTATTTTTTGTATTCGTTTAATTAAAGTTAAATTAACTACATTTGCCCGAAGTATATAAATGCAAAAGCAATATAATTTTTCTTAGAATTTAAAACTAAAAATTATGTAACGTGAAATGAACTCAAGTTAAATTTAAAACATGTAAATTTATTCTTTAGCGTCCTCTATTTTAAATAAACACGTCTTACGACATCTAAAAAGTTAAATTTCTCATAAATTTAAATGCCTAACTTTGGTAAGGTTTTATAATTTGTTTTTCTTAGTTTCAAAATATAATAAAATTATAAATAGTAAATATTTTGGAATTTAATCAGTGATTTGCAACCTTGGCACAAACATATATTTGTACCGGTTTACAGAAGAATATAACGTCGTAAAGAAATTATTTTAGTATCGTATTAGTCATTCATTGTCATTATTGTGGTCATTACATACATATACACTCCGCGCAACATGAATAGGACCAACTGCATATATGACATTTGTAGTTGGTATAAACATGGTAGCGCGCTGGAATTGTTATTTTCGAAAATAAGAGGGTTGATAAAAAGATGTATGTAGGTACCAAATATAATTTTTGTAAAAGTCAGTGCAAATGTACGTTACTAATGACAATAAGTAGAGTAATTAAACGCCACTTGAATACGACCAATCTACAAAATAAAAGATTCGTTTGCAATAACAAAATACTTTATTGTTCAATAATGAGTACTTTTGCCATTATTTCTTATAACCTCAAATAGTCGGGATGGAATGGAATTATACAGGGTTCTCAAGTAGTCAACGGGAAGTTCCGCCCAACTTCGTTTCAGCGCCTGCTCTAGTTCGTCAGCGCAACTGAATTGGGTAGCATTGGAGTACAATTTACGCGACAACCATCCCCAAACATTTTCTATGATGCCAATCGAGAACCTCCATGCCTTGTTCTTGAAACCAGCGTCGAACAATGCGCGCGGTGTGAATACTGGCATTATCCTGTTGGAAAATAAATGGCCCACCTGCCATAACGTTGGAAAATTTGTCTTTCACCTGTTGCAGCAGCTGGACGTACTTTTCCGAATTCTGTCTGCCCTTCACTATTACTAAATCAACAGGTCCGTTATAGGAAATAGCTCCCCATACCATGACTGAACCAACATCGGCTCGCCTTCGAGACTAAATCACTTCATCTTTACGTAAATCGTGGAAATAATGAGAAAACCCATCCGGGCCATCTAAATTAAACTTCTTCTCGTCACTGAAAATAACAGTTTGCCATTCTCTTGTCCACCCCATTTTTGCTTGAGCAAACTGAAGACGTGCAGTGCGCTGAAATTCCCTTAAAGGAGGCCGTCGTTTAATTTTCAAACGTTTTAAATGCGGACAGGTCTTCAGTAACTTCTGTACAGTTCTTACCGATGCATTCGTTCCAACGTTATTCGCGATTTGTCTTGCCGTTAATGCTGAATTCGATGCTTCGCGTAATATGGCTCGACGTTCTCTCTTAGTTGTAACGTATGTTGTTCGCCCTTTAAAACGTTTTCCATAATTCTCGGGATCCCTAATAAAATTGTTCACAACCTGGTGTGATCGACTTATTTTCTTTGCAGTAGCCCTTGAGGAATACCCTTCTTGATGGAACGCTTTAATTTTTCCAATTTCTTCCATACTTAAGCACTTCTGTCGTCCCATCGTTGCACAATACCCTTAATTACAGATGTTTGTTTATCCGGATACACGTTGTAACTCGACACTCATCCGGTAGCTTACTATTAAATACTGGTCGTATCCAACCGGCGCGGTGCATTTTATATGTATGTGGTACTTACGTCACCCAATGCATAACGTTAGGCACTATTGCGCAATAATGCGTATTATTTGCCATATCATACCATTACAAACTTGCATTGTATTTTTAGTAAATGAATTGTTTTTCAAACCACCGAAAGCTTGCAACAAGTCGGGTGGTCCTATTCATGTTGCGCGGAGTGTATACTCATATCGGAACTTAAAACACCAATACCACTTAACTAAAATTTGAATTCAATAACTAGTTAACAAGTTTCAAAAATTTTTAGTTGTTACGAACTACAATTGCTTTATCAGATTTTGACTTCCAGATGTGGATCTTAAATTGATATTAGAGACTCCGTGGGATGAAAATGAAGAGAATAACTTAGCGATTTGAAATTGTTATTTCTCAACACTGGAACTTCGACCAACGATGATATAAAGTCTCATTGATAAAATTTAGAACTTTCAAAGTCGTTCAAATTAGCATCCACCGCAACTTTAACATCGTTTCCTATTGAAAATCTTTGATGTGTATTTTATTTTGCGTGGAAAAAGGTGGTAATTTGAAAGTGGTAAATGCTGCCAATACGGTAAATGCGGTAACAAATGTAATCTTACTTCGCTACCTTTTGCCATAGCAAAAACAATTGTCTGGGGACATGCAATGTCTTGGTGGAAAAGACCAGGACGCTGTTCGTTAATTTTTTTCTCTGGCAATAATTTAAAACTTGAAACGAAACTACGATTCGATGTTCACTTAATGAAGCCAAGTAATTGCTGTTGAAATGGTATGTCTACTTCCTTCAAATTTCTTAATATGAAGTACACTGCTATACTATGTGGTGTATCATTTGTTATGTAAAGTAAATAAATAATTCACGCTTAATAAACTTTGTAGAAAGTATGTGAGCAGCTTCACTGGTACATGACTAAAAAAGCAAATAAAACCGCTTAAATTTAAATCGGCTATGGGTTTGTATAATAAAATTGTACGGTGGATTAGTGAATAATTGTTAACGTTTTTAATTCTGTATTTATATATCGAAACAAAACTAATTAAATATCTCAAAAACAATTTATTAATATTATATATAATGGCAGCGATTGAATTCCCTTGTCTTTTACGAATATAAGCATACCTAAAATAACCATACTTAACATTAGCGTATTGAATTTGCAATTACGTTCTGTTTTACCAATGGGCGTCGGGTTAACATATACGTATATGTATGTCTATGTCATTGTTTTTATTTTGAACAAGCTCCTTTGGCTCCCTCCTTAACATTAACTCCCTTGCACTTTCTTTCAAGTTCTCAGGTTTCTTTCGGTTTTCTCCTTTTTTCAAGTTTTTATTTTTGTTTTCCATATTTTCTTCACTCTCTTTACGTCCGATGTTAAGTCTCTACCAATTTTGTTTTCTTCTTTTCAATTGTTAATTGCTTAACGTGTTTTGGGAATTTCATTTTCGTCGCCCAAGACTCATAGTCAAACGTAAGTATCTGTCCGAATATTATTCTATACACATTCATTCATTTTTTCATGTCCGATACATCTTGTTTATTAGCGAGTTTTGTTTATGAAATAATATGTTCTAAAATGCTTTTTCTATACGTTTAATAATTTCGGCTTCTTGGTGATCTGTGTTGCATTCGTTCTAATTTTACTCCGTTTATTTTAAGTTTTCACCTTCGCTTTCCTCCGTTATCACTTTAATTGTTGTGTATGTACATAACGGGTGTTTTTTAAGAGCTGGTAGATAATTTCATGGCATTTATTTTTTAATTATGATTTCCGGCATATGTCCGCCGCGGCTAAGAGTTACATGGTCCATTCGATCAGTCCAATTTTTGACTACTTTTTCCAATAAATCTGGCCGTATGTCGTCAATGGTGGCTTGAATATTGGTTTCCAATGCTTCAAGAGTTGCTGGTTTGTCGGCATAAGCCAATGACTTAACATAACCCCATAAAAATTAATCCAGAGGCGTTAAATCGCACGAACGAGGAGGCCAATGAACAGGACAACTTCAAATAAAGTTGTCACCAAATTGATTTTGCAATAAATCGATTGTTAAGTGCTTTGTATGGCAAGTTGCGCCGTCTTGTTGGAACCAAATGTCGTCGATGTTTAGCTGATTAATTTTTGAAAACAAAAATTCAGTCGGCATGACTCGATACTGCTCGCCATTCACCGTAACGACAGCTCCTTCCACATTTCGTAAGAAATAAGGACCCATGATGCCGCCAGCGTGTAAACCGCACCTAACAGTCAATTTTAATGGATGTAATGGTGATCCATTAACGGCTTGAGGATTGTCTTCGCTCCAAATACGGCAATTTTGCTTATTGACGTAGCCATTTAACCAGAAATGAGCTTCATCACTAAACACAATTATTTGATAAAAATGCTTATCTTCGGCCAGTTTCAAATGAGCCTAATCAGCAAAAATGAGACGTAAACGATGCTCATTTGGCTTCAATTCTTGCACGAGCTGTATTTTATAATCACGTAAGCCAAGATCCTTACCTAAAATTTTCCAAGTAGTCGAAGGACAAAGGTCAATAAGTTGAGAACGACGACGAATCGACATTTCAGCGTCTTCTTCAATACTTCGCGTTACAGCAGCAATATTTTCTTCGGTACGCACATTTCTTTGTCTTATTGATGGTTTTGAATCGAGAAGAGTAAAACTAGTGCGAAAACGATCAATAACTGCACGAATTGCTTGCTCACTAGGCCGATTATGTTGACCATAAAATGGACGAAGTGCTCTATGAACTTCGCGAACAAATTTATTTTTTTTGCGAAGTAAATTTCCACAATTTCGAAGCGTTGTTCTGGCGTTAAACGATTCATGAAGACTTGTCAAACCTTACTGATCAGAAATGTCAACACAGTTTGACATTATTAGCAGTAGTTATAGACATCGATAGTTCTCATGCAGCTTAAAAAACCCATTATTTGGTTTAATACAACAATCTTTCATACTCTTAGATTCTCCGTTAAGTATATTTTGCCTAATTTTTTTATAAGTAGCTCATTGTTTTTACTAATTTGTTACTAATATTTCTATATTAAACCTATTGAAGTGTCTAATTTTTGTGGAGCTACTGCGTAAATTTGTTGTACATTCGGTTTGCAATTTAGCTAGAGAAGGTGTTTTTATCGGCGGAACATTGGTGTCATACAAAAGTCAAGAAGAGAATGTACGAGCAAGTGTCGGAATTGACGACCCTGTTTGTTTTAAAATATTGTTTGGTGTGGTCGTCTATAGTATACCATGAAAACGAGAAATAATTATTTTTATGGCGGATATTAATAAATTTGATTTCGTAGTATATTGTCATATTCAACTCATTGAAATTATGTTTTATCGTGTATGTAATGTAAGCAATGATGTGATGTATTTAATTAAACAACATGTTAAAGCCAAAAGCAACATAGATTCGCAATGTGTGCCACCACTGGTTTTCCAATAAAAGCACCTACTTTCAATATGTGTGATTTAAACCATATATTATGTCAATAATATCGCCAGTTTAATTTTTATTTTACTTTATTTGTGTTGGAGTTTGTCGACAAGTAAGCAAGCTTGTTATCTTTCAAGATTTATAAATCACCCATTTTTTATACACTGGAAATAAATTAATAGGTCGATACAGAAAAAAAAAAGGAGTGATGCTAGAAAGGAACGCATGTGTGCATAGTTCGCGCTTATTATAAATTAACTTTGTTGAATAGAAATGTATGTGGACATATGTTTCCGACATCCACTTACTACAGACAAACACGTGAAGGTGAGTTGTTGAAGAGTTTACAATGCAACTCGCTCCTCTAAACTCGAAAGTGGATCATTCATTTGAAAAGGCAACATCTACAGTCAGTTTTGATTACTAATTTGCATAAACGTAGAAATGACTTACATATGGTGTACGGCTATGTTCATAACTGGCAGAAATTATTAATGACGGTATACGCAGTATTTTTTTTACCTACGTTTGCATCACGAACTATTAAATAAAATAGAAGAATGGAATAACTTAACAACTTAACTTCTAAATACCTACTACTTAAAAAAAGCCTCGGTAAGCAGAAAATTTGCTGCTGTATATTATATCTATATATAGAGACATAAACTATAGTAATAAAGAAGTTGTGCACACCTAGCGTAAATATACTAAATGACTATGAGTAATGAGAATAAATTAACAATGGTAAATTTATTAATTACGACTGGGCGTGAGAGAGTCACACACTTGCCTGATCTTGTGCATTTCCATGTATCGTATGTAAAGTTAATTATTTTGCTTAACTGTTGACACCAATAATGTTGTTTACCTATATATTGAGATAACATTGAAATATTTCATGTAATATGAGAATCGTCACGGTTGTTTTTAAATTTGTATTATTTTTTTTTTACATTTGTACTGTATATACACTACTACCCACGAATATATACATTTAATGTATATATATACATTAAATGTATTTAAAAACATAATAGAAAAAGATAAATAAGTCAAAATTAATAATGAGGAAACTAATCATCTTTTATTAATTATAATCGTCTTTTGCCGAAAAATACTCCCTTTGAAGTCAGTACTTCTTGAATAACATCTGACATTCTTCTAATTAGTGTTAGAATTTTTTCATTCGATATATTATTCCATTCATTTTGGATTGTATTCCAAAGCTATTGCTTCGAAGTAGGACCAATTTTTCTGACCCTCTTATTAAGTTCGTCTCACAACAAATCGATGGGATTCATATCCAAGTTTTGAGCTGGCCACGTCATAATTTGCAAAATGTTTTCTGTTACTTTTGTGCCAAATAATCCGTACATATTTTAACAGTATGTTTTGGATCATCGTCATGCATAAACATAAAATTGTCTCCAGTTAATAGCAAATCAGATAGAATTGCAGTATTTTCTAAATTCGCAAGATAATTTTCCATGCGTATTATTCCATTAATTTCTTCAAATTTCCAGTTCCGTAGATGAAAAGCAACCCCAAACTAAAATGGAACCACCGCCATGCTTTATAGCTGATACAATGTAATCGCGGAGCATTTTAGCTCAAATTTCGTTTCGTCAGTCCAGATGACATTTTTCCATTGTTCTTCTGGTCAGTCACAGAACACTTTTAAATTTCGCATACACAGAGATGAAGTTCGTTAATAAGACCACAGTTTGCCTCATGAGAGTTGATATACTCGAAATGGGGTCTTATTAATATTTGAATTATTTTCAGACGTTCACTAAATGTTGCGTATGCCAAGTTGAAAAGTGTCCTATCTATATACCCACATTTGGCAGGATGAACACAGACTTCGTTCTTTGGGATAATTACATGTTTGAACGATAGAAGGAAGTTATTGTTTTTTCGAAATGTAGTAGGTTTATAAAGCTCGTCATGTGATGTAAAGAGTTCTATCGAAACCATAAATTACATTAAAAGAATAACAACCACTCGTCGATTGTCACTATTATCATATATAGCTGCATTTGTCTATTATTGATTTACACTAATACATATCTTTACAGAAATACATGTACTTATATATACTGTACTGTTCAAAAGAAAGAAGCATCTAACAATATTTTCCAGAACTTATTTACTAAAACGTTTTTACTAATAATTTTTGGGCTAATTTAATTTATAATACTTAATACATCTTCCCAAGAACGATTCACTTATTGGAAGAAATAAATATAATCATTGGAAATTTCCAAGTTTATAACATCATACTTTCGTGTGGGGGTGAGATCGGTTGCCTGATCAGAGGATTAAAGTAATAAATTTTATTACACCACAACGATCTGCAATAAAATTTCAAGGGAGAATTATTTGTCTACAATATTTTGTTTTTAATTCAGGGGTAGAAACGATACAGAGCAGTTCCACGATAGAATTTACTTAGATTCTTTAGAAACGCGCCCGCGAGTGAAAATTTCATTTTAAGAAAAAATTGTGAGCTGTAAATTGTTATAGTAGATTGAAAATGCCTAGAATAGCATTACTAGACAGAAATAAAATTATTGCTTTACACCAAGAGGGTTATAGTCAAGTGAAAATATCAAAGATACTGAAATGTTCCCGCTATGCCGTGCAACAAACAATAAAAGCAATGACTGAATCCTTCAGTGTAAGTGATAGACCAAAGAGTGGACGTCCAAAAAGGCTCAGTAAAGCTGATGCACAGTTTTCTAAAGGTAATTCCTTAAAAAATTATAACAAAGTTAGCGCAGAACTAGCTCAAGATCTTGCGCGAACATCTGGTACTTCGATACATGCTTCAGCAGTAAGGCGAAACTTACTCAGATCAGGTTTGAGAGGATGCGTGGCCGTGAGAAAACCCTTACTGCGACATGGTAATAGAGGGAAACGATTAAAATACGCCAGAGTTCACGAAACTTGGGGATATAATGAGTGGCGACAAGTACTGCGGACTGACGAATCTAAATATCAATTATTTGGAACGAACAGACGTCAGTATGTTAGACGACGTCCTAGTGAATCGTCATTGGAACCATGTTTACACACTACCATAAAGCATGGAGGAGGCAATATTCAAGATTGGGGTTGTACTTCGGCAGCAGGTGTGGGTGAAATTGTAAAAATAGAGGGTAAATTAACTGGTGAGAAAACAGAACACTATTAGAAGAACATGCCATACCATCAGGGCAGCGACTTATTGGAAATAATTTCATTCTACAGCAAAATAATGATCTCAAGCGTACTTCAAAACTTGTGAAAACTTATTTAACACATTGCAGATTATGATATGACCACTTCAAACTCTTATTGTATGAAAGGGGGCCAAAGAACAAAAATGAACTGCGGAACATACTACAGGAAGAGTGGTACAATATTCCTGAAAATTTCATTAATTCATTAATGGAAAGGCTACCAAGAAGAATGCAGGATACCATAAAAAATAAAGGTGGTTATACAAAATTCAAGAAGGTGCTTCTTTCTTGTGCACAGTACTATATACATATATATATATATATATATATATATATATATATATATATATATATATATATATATATATATATATATATATATATATATATATATATATATATATATATATAGTATATTCTTATTAATGAGAGTTTAATAGTACTGGAAAGTGCCTAAGTACTTTCTGAAAATATGATAAGGAATTTTATACAAGCGGTAGAGGGAAAGTGATAAACGTAGGTGTTGCTAGATTTAGAAGGTGACAAGGACATTTTTAAACGTAATGGAATATTACAGAATTTAGGATATATCTGAATGTTGTTATAACGTCTACAGTGACGTATAAAAATTATTATAAAAAAGAATTGAATTGATAAAATACAATAAGTATACAACATTATCATACTAACAACACAAATATAAAATCTTTTGATTATAAAATGTTTAAATTTTAGAAAAATACTTTTTATTAGGTAATATAAAATTCTGAACTAATTTAAATTTGAAAAGTTTATTTCGAATTTTTAAGGTAACTAAAATGTGTACAATATAACCTAAAAATTTACTTATTAATCTTTCGTCCAGTTAATAAATTTTTCTAGACGGCTTCCTAAATTCTTCTATTTGACGAAGGTGCGTCTTCTCCATGTAACATTTATCCATTTTTCTTTCAAGAAACTAATCTGAGCTCTTTTCTTGAAGAAGTTCATTTCTTTTAAAAACTTCCACAATGTTGTAAAAATTCATTTAATAATATTGGGCATATCTTCATTAATACTATCTAGGACAGATCGTGCTCATATATATGTTTGGGGATTTCGAGTCGATGTTTGCAGAGAAAGTACTTGCAGAAACCTCGACTGTAGAGTCAACAACTAGTGTCTTAGAGTTAGCTGGGCGTTTACTAAATATGTTTTGTAGAGTTTTTTTTTTACACTGCAATCCTTCTTAGGCAGTGCCTACTGCAGTTTGCACAGCAAGTTAAAGCTGTGCAAACTGCAAGTTAAAATAACATATGAAGTTCAACATCCCCAGAATCTAAAACGAAAATTCAATAAACCTTATATTTAATAAATCTTTAATACTTAGTAGAGCCTTAAAGGAGACAGTAAATAACAATTATAACAACTTAAAGGAATAAAAGAAACGACAAACAGAAAAACAATTAATATACAAAACATCACGGAAAAAGTATATATTTGAAAAGGGGTTATACTCATAGAGTCATGACATTTTCTGATTCTGTCATGTAGCCCCTTGATTTACATCGTTTGCTTCGGGACTTTGATAGAGCTATAAAAAGCAGTCGAAAGACAGTTTTAAAAACCACGCAGAAATTACACACGTTTTTTTGTTACGCTATATTTTCGCTAAATAAAATATAATAGTATTAGTTGATCGAATACTCTAGAAAGCCATGAATATTTTTTTGTCTTCAGCTTAAGGTGCCAGTGATATTGGTTTTAGTGGTCTTCATATTGTGTGCCAATATTGAATGAGAAATGTTCAAGTCAGTTTGCTTCGTCTGGCAATTCAACGCGTACACACCTTTAGATAATTAAGTTAGTTTCTGAATAATGCTATTTGCACTGCCACATCTAATATTTAATGTAGAAATAATGTCTGTAAAGTTTAAACCATGAAAGTTTGTCGGTGTATCAATAACGCTGCAAAATACGAACTTATACCGGCATTTGTCTAATTCATCGGAAGAAGAAGAACAAAAGGGCGCAAACGTTTTTGTAATAGAGTTACGCCCTACATCTTGTCAAGAAACCGTGAAAAAATAGAAACAGATGTATGCAGGGCATGTGTATTATGCACACATGTGTAACGTATAATACAGATAAAATAGTGTTTTGACTTGTGACTTATGAAGTTTTGTCTTTTCTACGGTTCCGATATTATATTTCTTGTATTTTACCGCTGTTATTTGTTATTACGTAGGCAGCTTTTACATTTGTTATTTACAAGTTTACAGGTTAGGCATATAATACACTATCGCATCTGACAGCAATATAAATATATGTAAATTAGATATACTCACTTCCTGTCTATCTTATTTCATATGACAGTGATCACGTGATCGGAAAATATTCCTGGTTTAAACTATAACTATAATTCTACGATCATCTTGAATAAGTGCGTTAATTCTCTTAGCAATCTGTTCTTCAGTTAATATTTTCAGATATCAAGAATGTGGTTCGTTCTTCAGTTAACCGCCATCTTTAAATACATTACATCTTTTATAAACATGTATGTCTTACAACGCATCTTTCTCAAACTCATTTGAACATTTTATTCAAAATTTAGTGCGTATACAATTTTCTTGTTTGTTTCTTACATTTTATGCAGAATTTTTATAATTTAAATTTGAAGCTCCTGGCATATTACTTGATTTCGTTTTTTAAATTTCTCTTGAAGACAGCAAAATCTCTTTGTTGAACTCGTTTATTACTAACACTATTTTTAAAATAGACGTACAGAAATATTGAAAAATCTCACTGAAATAATCTCTATTTAATCCCGCACCCTTTCTAAGATATAAAATCTTAGAATAAAAATAAACGACATGCATGTATCGAAATAATACTATGGTATGTCGATTATTTCTAGTTATAATGACATTTAAAATAGAATATAATTTTGTTTCTGAATTTCTGTAATTTGCATAATATTATAATACCATATAGTACAAAACATTTAAAAGACTATATTTTGATTGAAAAAGAATATTTAATTTATTCTTTTTTTTAATCACTGAAGGTTGATATATAACCCCTTTCCACATTAATTTTGCTATTCTGTATATGTATTTCGACAACTAAGTGGTCATCATCAGCAGGTAATTAAACAGTGCCGCACCTGGAAAACTACGGCAAAAATACCCGTACGAAATCAAATTTCGCTCACGGTCTGTACCGTGGGAAATGGTATGTGGAAAGGGGTTGTATATCAACATTCAGTGATTAAGTTAATCAACTACAGCCTCCATCAAAATTACATTTAATTTATAATAGTAATACTATACATAATACACAAATATTTATATTATATACATACGTATTGACATCTAAATATGGAAATTACTAAGCGTCATTGAGAATTTAAATATATAAAAATGATGTAGGCTAAAAATCAGAATTGGTTGTGAGTTAAGTAAACGAGAAAGAAAAATGGAAATTTGATATTTTGAAAAACCACAAAAATGAATTCTTTTAGAGTAAAAGTCAGTTTTATATTACATATATAGGTTTATTCATAAAGCAGCATATTTAAAATTTTTTTCAGGTAATATTTGTCAACGGTGTATATATTCGGTTGTCTGAAAAATTATGACGTTTTGCAACATACGGTGCTAGCTAATTTCTGCAGGTACTAAAGTCATTCGAATATATTCATATGCTATGCCATATAACTGACAGTTCTAATTTCATTTTGAGACAAAATTGAACGATTTTGTTTAGTGTTTGAAATTTTATAGAGTTGTGTGTCAAGCCTGTGAAAAGTTTCTTACAGTAACAATGCTCTAGAAGAACGTCAATGGGCAACGATAGTTTATTAAATACGTGCTCCTGATTTTACACTGACGTGGTAAAAAATATTGGGTTGGCAACTAAGTACTTTTGGTTTTTACTGATAGAGAGCGTCGCTTTATTTTTTGTATAACGTATGTTAGTGCTGTACTTTACCGTTTGTCGCGTGATACTAGTCATATTGACGTAACTTCAGAAGCAAGTAGTGTGTGATATTTATTAAAGCTATTAGTTGTGGGTTAATTTTAAATGGAGTGCAGAAACGAACATTTTCGACATATTTTACTATTTTATTTCCGTAAAGGAAAGAAAGCTGCTGCGGCTCACAAAAAGATATGTGAAGTTTATGGTGCTAATTGCTTAACAGACCGCACGTGTCAGAATTGGTATAAAAAATTCCGTTCTGGAGATTTTTCCCTCAAAGATGAGCAACGTTCTGGTCGGCCTACTGAAGTTGATGATGACCAAATCAAAGTCATAATTGAAGAGGATCGTCATATAACTGTTCGAGAGGTTGCGGAGAGGCTACATGTATCGCACACAACAATTGAAAAACATTTAAAATGTCTTGGGCTAGTTAAGAGGCTTGATATTTGGGTACCTCACGAATTGAAAGAAATTCATTTAACACAAAGAATCAACTTTTGCGATATGCACTTTAGACGAAATGAAACCGACCTTTTCTTAAAAAGAATCATCACTGGTGATGAAAAATGGGTCCTGTACAGTAACATAGTTCGAAAACAATCATGGAGCAAACGCAATAAACCAGCTCAAACCACATCGAAAGCTGAATTGCATCCAAAAAAGGTCATGCTGTCAGTTTGGTGGGATTACAAAGGTGTTGTTTTTTGAGCTGCTTCCAAGGAACCAAACGATCAATTCTGATGTTTACTATCAACAATTAATAAAACTGGATGAATCAATCAAAGAAAAACGGCCACAATTGTCAAATCGGAAAGATGTAGTTTTGCACCAAGATAATGCAAGGCCTCACACATCTTTGGCAACTCGTGGGAAACTATTGGAGCTTGGGTGGGAAGTGATGCCACATCCACCATACAGCCCTGATCTAACACCATCTGATTACCATTTATTTCGAAGTTTGCAGAATTCTTTGAATGGTAAAACTTTCACAAATGACGATGACCTTCACTCGCACCTGGTTCAGTTTTTTGCTGATAAGGACCAGAAATTTTATGAGCGCGGAATCACGCAGCTGAAAGAAAGATGGCAAAAGGTCATTGAGCAAAATGGAAAATATATAATTGATTAAAAACTATTCTTTGTTTAAAAAAAAGTGTTTTATTTTATACTACAAAACCGAAAGTACTTAGTTGCCAACCCAATAGGCTGCTTGCAACAATATGGACAAAAACAATACTGGTCCCAACTTCAGGTTTATTTTAAACGTCATTGAAATCAGGAAGATTCTGAATAGGTCGAAATGCTAAAGATGTCATGCTTTTGCAGCTCCTACCGAGCAATGAATCAATTCCAGCGTATCTTGTCGGTAGACGAACAATTTGAACGAATTCATCATCCAGAAACGTTGAGAGTTAAAAATTGTTGGATTTTGTACGTGTTGTAAAGGTCGACTCAGATGAAACTGTGAATCAACGCCTCGTAGTTTCTCACCGAAAAAGATGGAGAATAAGCTCGCTAAAAGATAGCAAAAGATTATAGAATAAAACGATCTATGAAACCAGTAAAATTACGTCATGTCTTTTCTGTTAATTCAATTAATAATATATCTAATCAATATATCTAAGGCTATGTAGATGTCAATGTGTTTATATTGATAATTGGAAAGATTTACAATTAATAGTGTGATAATTGACCTCTTAATCTCTAACAGGTAAATTATATTTTATTTGTATAAACCCAAATTTAATCGAAGCCAATTGCATATGATACAAACTTGTTTATTAACAGAATACATAATATGCAATCAAATTCTTAAATTTTGGTTATAATGAGGAAAATCCAGTTATTTACTGGGATTTTCAAAATCAATTCGGTGTTTAACTATTATATAGAGGATCATATTTATGTGAATTTATGTATGAACATATATTCGTTTTTAACATATGAACTAAAAATTATTTTTTGATAAATTTGATCTCAAATTTAAAGCTCCACTCTAATTCTAAATTCTTACAAAACGTTAGAGATCAAACAAATATAAAAATAACTTTCTGGTAGCTAATCCAAAGGCAATTACGAGTCATTCTGGTTACGGAAATAGCAGTATGTGGGTCTCAGGGTTCGACGGCCCTCGGAATTGCAGCTTTAGAGTGACATCCACTACTAAGTTATGTCCTACTTCAGTTTACTTACTATTCTCGTTCCACCGAGTTTCTACAAATAGCCAATCCCTACAAGAATAAAATAGACACTTTAATCATCTTTTACAATAGATCCCAGTTTCTGCAAACTGAAAATAGAACGTAGCCATTACTTTCATTTATAGATTCGAATGAATGTTTATTACGGCCTATTGGCAAAAACACTGCATTAAATTAGGAATAGAGAAGCATTATAAGTCAGTATAGTGCAACGGTTTTATTTCTAAAACAAGAATGTATTATCCATTAAATTATAGATACCTTTTTCTTATATCAACTGACCTTATTTATGATTAATTGTATATAAAAAAATTAATTTACTGAAATTTTTCACGTATTATAGATATTATCAGTGCCACAACAAAATAAAAAAGTTTTTCATAGATGTAAAAAATTAATTAATGTAAATTATATTATATTTTATATGTATGCATACCTATGTAGCTTTTTCTAAAAGCAGATACGTACTCGTATGTTTATTAATAACATTAGAGCATGAAGAATAATTGATTAAATATGAATTTCGCGGTTATTAATTGTTTCGTTGTGAACTTAATAGTCATTTGTATTGAAAATACATAAAAAAAAATAAATTAGATTGTCTCTTTATTTTTAATAGCTTTAATTACTTTACATGTAGAAGTAGAGAAAATAATCTAATTCGAAGCATAAAATTCACTGAGATTCTTTTACAATACATATTATGAATTTATAAGCTGTGATAAATAAAAGAATTCGGGTTTTAAATGATGAATTGTGAATAATAGGAGTTGCATTAGTATTAGACTTCAAAAACTTACATATATTTAATATGAGGCTACTCGTTTATATTTCGGGCATAGCAAACAAAAAAGAATCTTTATTATCAAAAGTAGTTTCATTGCTTTTGAAAATATTCTCATTGAAAATCAATGCACTTTTGCATTCGTTTGAAGCAATCCGAAAAGCATTGCTGCCACTGTGAAGGCGGTATCTCCAAAATATGAGTTTCGAATGCCTCAACTGCCTCCTCTGGCGTAGAAAACCGTTGACCATGAAGTTTATTCTTCACGTGTGGGAACAAAAAGAAATCACAGGTTGCTAGCTCAGGGCTGTACGGCGGATGGCTCATCAATTCAATGTTTTGCCCGGTCAAATATTCAATTTTTTGAACCGATCTGTGAGAGCTCGCATTGTCATGATGGAGAATGATCTGTCGTTTTAGGTTTGTGTTCCTTATTTCTTCAAAAACTTTTGGCAAACAAATAGTTGTGTACCATTCATAATTGAGTGTTCTACAACTCTCTAAAGGCACGGTTGAAACGTGACCGGTTTTTCCGAAAAAAACAGGCTACCATTTGTTTTGATGTGCTTCGAGCGCGAACAACTTTTGTTGGTTTTGGCTCATCTTGGAATATCCACACAGTCGACTGCTGTTTACTATCGGGCTCATGCGTATAGATCCAAGATTCATCACCTGTGACGACATTATAAATATTTTTTTTGAAGCACCGCCATTGTATTTTTTGCATTCTTGGTGAGATAATCCACGCCGAAAGTTATGAAAAATAATTGCACGAAAATGTTCGCGAGTTAATTCCATTCTTTCGCTGACATAAAATTTTCAAGTTACTGTCAACAATAGAAATAGCGACCGGATAATAAAACTGTCAAGTCAAACTTCACGATGCAATCATCAGATCGGAGACAACACTAACAGTTTTGTCAGTTCTCGAAATATAAACAGCTACCCTCGTACTTTCTGTAAGAACGTGTTTTTCTTTATTCTGTGGAGAAAAAACACGTTACTTTTAATGTTCTAGTAACATATATTTCATTTATTCCAATACTGTTAGTGATTGATTACGTTTTTTCGTTTTAAATATTTCGATACCTACGGTATCCTGAAATAAATTTTTTGGAGAGACTTCAATTTTTGAGCAATGAGGAAATGCAGAGCCGTTACCATTGCAAAAAATGTGGCAATAGAAACTTTATTAAAAACTGGGCTCTATTCTGATCGAGAAATGACAAAATTTGAACGACATGTTTCTCGTCAAGTAGTGGAGACGGTGGCAAAGTTACCTACCAGCCACTTCGAGCGTCCGCTTCATTGTGGAAGAAAGAGAAAGGCAGCGGATCGTGGTGACAAATTAATTGTTAAAAGATCATCAGAGAATCGATAGCGGCCAATGAGAGAGGTGCTACGCATTTAGAAGCAAATAACATCAGAATATCTTGACAAACTTTGCAATATCGATAGTATGAGGAGAAAATTTATAGTCACCGTCCAGCAAAAAGCCAAGATTGCCCGAGAGAATGAAAAAATGCCTCATTATTTTACTGATGTTCATAAACTTAGAAATTGAATGAGTATTTCGTCTTTTCAAAGTTGTACTCAGTGTGATGAATCGCACTTAGGGGGGGGGGGGGTAACGAAATATTTTCATGTCATTAGGAGAAGACCATATGGGAGTTTCCGTCACTACAGAGCGATTAGAACAGTTGAACATCTTTCAGGTAATTTCATACATTGATTCTTTAAGTTGGAGATGTTTTTTACAAATTTATGCAAGATGGTGTCAGCAGAATATTTAGAGATTCTACAGTAACATGGTACAAATAAGACCAGGAACATACTTAATTGAAAATAACTATATTTTTCAACACAATAACAACCTAAAGTATACACTTAGGATCGTTGGAAATCGGTTCCAACAGAACCGCAGAAAATTTAATATTCAACTTTTTGAAATCCTTATTAATGTCAGCAGAATATTTAGAGATAACATGGTACAAATAAGACCATTAATTAATAATAATTCTTATATTATTATATATTAATTATAATTATTAATTAATTAATTCTTGTTGAATGTTATTCCATTCTTATGCATATATTTGAACTAAAGGTAATATTTTATTAATAAATTTAATATTTTTGAGTTACTATGCGCCTTTATGACTGCTTTAATGTAGCATAGTTTTACAGAAATTGTCTGCTATTCTTCCTCTGTTTTTTTGTTGTATTTGATTTTTGGATGCACAATGGTGTAGTGCAGCCTTCCTTTTCAGTATGTGCCACAAACTTTCAAATGGAGAGAAGTTTAGCGCAAGAAGTATTGTCTTAAAATATAACAATTATTCATATCTTCTCCGCAAAGTCTTAGTATCGAGGGCTCCAGAACATCTTGCAGCTTCGACGTGTTACGTTGACTGTTTATACGCCACTCGCACAGAAACATTTCACCTATCAGTGACACGCATTGCAACAAATCATGATACTTCTACCTTTATGCTTCATCGTGGGTCCCAAAATCATGTGAGTACCAAATATTCCAGATCGTATGTATTACTATGTCTCCGGCGCACGTATTGAGCCCCAGCATGGCCAAAAGACCGCAAGAAGTACCATAAAAATAATCAAATGGGCCCTCTGTCTTTGAATGGAGGGAAGTTAGGTCGATAATTATTTTATTCGACAGTAATGCACAAATAAGCATAAAGGAACATACTTTTTGCAGACGTACGCCATTTTTGTCCACTTTTCGGTTTATTTTCATAGCTTTGAGTGTCTTTATAGCGTTTTAAAGTTGTTTGCCCAGCACATGGCGAACGTTTCATTTTTTAGCACTTTGCACTTGTCTAATTTAGACATTAGATACATAACATAAACTAACACCAAATAACACAAAATAACACAAAATATCACGTTTTCTCAATTAATACCAATTTGCCTACATGTGACCGAGAAGAAATTAACTTGTGAAAAACAAAATTTACGTATAAATAATTAGGTAATGAAAGAATTCTTAAGAAACTCATTAAAACCCCATTATATAGATGTATGTGTATGAAGCCTGTTTACTTGAAATCAGCAGGGTTTCCGTAACATAACATTTTATTAAGGGTGCCTAATATATGTATATATTCATATGTACGTATATGCATATACATGCATATATGTATATATAAATGTATATATATATATATATATATATATATATATATATATGTATATACACACATATATATATATATACATGCATATATGTATATATAAATGTATATATATATTTATATATATATATATATGTGTGTGTGTATGATATATATAATTTAAGTCTCGAACTTCCATTTCTGCATACTTTAGGTATGCGGCCTGTATGTAATGTGCTTTGTTATACAACAATATTAAATTTAACTTATTATTTTATTGTTGATTGTTCACGAGACATACTACGCTTAATGTTAAATATAGATTCGAACACGAAAACTATTACACATCCGGAATTATTTTATTTTTCTCACGACTGTGGTGAATTTCACGTTAAGAAAGAGTAAATGTGTGCAGAATAATTGTTCTAAACCTTCTCAAAAGCAATTTGTAGTGAATAAACTAAGTGTCACGATTTTGAACTAGTATACTCAGGTCGTAATGTTTCGAGTTACAGGTATAACAACATGTATTGTATATGAAAGTAAAAATATAGATTTCTATGAATCTTATTCTCGTTTTATATGCCTTCGCTGTATTAAAAATTGGCCGGCATATTAGAATTCATGTAAAGCGGGCGAGGTCTGTCGAAATACTTAATGTTTAAGCACTGTATTACGAAAATGAAACAAATAAATCTTCAGACGAAACGGTTTAACTTTTTCTGTTCATAGACTTTTCAGTGTTATGTTTGAATGTATAGTTGAGTGAGTTCAAATAATTAAATTTTCACAGAGGGTGATCTCGACCAAGTTTTCTTCTCAAGATGACTATCAAATCTAACTTATCTTGTTATTAGGTTGTGTGAGAAAATGTAATTACATCTAGTAAACTTGTGGTAATGTATCCACAACCAGATTGAAACATATAAATGATCTTGTTACGATACATAAGTTGTTTGAATAATCATCGTACAATGAGAATAGTAAAATATTGCTATTTAGAAGTGAATAATTTCATAATAAGCAAAGCATATGTAAAAAGAAATGTAATTTAATTACCATGTAGCATGGATATGTCATAATGTCATAACGCTTTTATATATTTGAAAGGTTTATTTCATAATGCATTAGGAAATTTTATGCTTTGAATATACCGGAAGTTCTGTTACAGGTGTTAATGCATTTTTCAGAATTACATAAAATAATAATTGTTTTGAACTTTTTATTTAACCTAAGTAAAGTTAAAATAAGGAAATAGTTTCTAAATATATATTTCTAAAAGTAGTATTGTTTAGGTACTTTGCAATAGCCTCCAACACATCCTTTTAACTTTTACTCTAATTTTATGTCCTTTTCACAAAAGGTAAGATACTGATGCTAGATGCTAGCCACATCATGTTACTGCAATCTTATCGTCTGCTACTTGGAAAAACTTTTGGCAGTTGCTTGCATACCATTGGAACAATTGTTCTAATTTTTTTAAATATATTAGTAGGAGGATTACTTCTATAGTGTGGATAATCCTTCACGTGTATATTGCGTTTAATAGGACCCGATAATGATCGGGTGGAAATATTGAGTCCTTTAAACATGATTGTCTGTTTCTTAATTGCATTTCGCAAAATTCACTCTTACGCAATTACTTGCTAGTACGCGAACTATACACAGATCGTGACAACGTGATGTGTCTTTTATATTAAATGGTTTCTGGACTGTAGTCCGTTGGTTCCTATAGGATTCGCTCGATATTTCGAATTGTTGCAGGACGTTGATTAGTTAAAATGTTATATATATGAGCGAAATTTTTGCAGAAATAAAAATGTAAAATTTATATAATTACGATTGTAATTTAAATATATACTTTATGATAAATGAATTAAATAATAATTTACTGCCTTTACTTTTATATATCTTAAACTTCTGTTATTTAAACTGTCTCGGTATAGTAACAAATACTAACAGATATTTAATAAGTATATCTTTTATTATAGAATTAAACGTAGATAATTATTTATTTATTGTTATATATTATATTAGTATCAAACATCTTTATATACTTTTATGTTTTTTATCGCTTGTTGACTTATATTAACAGCATAACATCATGTTATCATTGATTTGTCTGACTCTTTATACTATTTAATATTTATGATTTCCAATAACACCTATTCTTTCCTTTTTTTATAATTATAATTGTTTAATTCGTGACAAATGTATATGTTCCGATCTCACTAGAAATGATAACAAATTTTGCCCTATATATTAACTATAAAACTTTCAAAATACTTTATACTTTATAAAACATCTACTAATAAATTGTAATTGTAAATAAATAAAAGTATATATATATATATATATATATATATATATATATATATATATATATATATATATATTTATGGATTTTTTCTTTATCTAAAGGGTGTTTCAAATTTCGCGGTTTTTTCAAAGAATAAGTAAAACACATAATTCGCATTCATTTTCAAAAACTTTTTATTGATAATTGAAGTATCAGTTATGACACTTATATGCGAAAAATAATATCTGCCAAATGGCCTCCTTTTGCAGTTCCACAGACGTCCACTCTTTTGTTAAAATTTTCAATGACATTTTGACATAATTGAGGCTCTATCTCACCAATGACACGAATAATTTCATCTTTCAAAGCAGGAATTGATTGTGGATTGTTTTTATAAACCTGACTTTTCGCATAACCCCAAAGAAAATCTAGTCTAACGGTGTCAAATCACATGATCTTGGTGGCCAATTAACATCACCGTTTCTTGAGATTACACGTTCAGGCAATTTTTCTCTCAATAAATCAATTAGTTCGTGCGCAATGTAAGGCGTAGCGCCATCCTGTTGAAACCACATATCCTCTAGATCAATATTCATTAATTCAGGCCACACAAATTCGGTTATCATCCGACAATAGCGATTACCATTGATAGTTACAGCTTCACCAGCAGTGTTTCCAAAGAACGACCACTACGACTGTATTTTTAACTTTTTGATCTTCCACGGAAGATGAAATTTTTTAATAATTCGACCAATAGTGCTTTTAGATGGACGATTATGTAAACCATAAAATTCACGTAATTTTCTAAAAATTCTTTTCACAGAAAGCTGATTTTCATAAAATAATTCAACAATTTGTTGTACCGTGTACGAAGCCATTTTTATAAATGTTATACATCACACTTTTTAATGACGACGAGCTGCGTGTAGAAGTTGAAAGTAATCCGTCGACAACATTGCGTAGCCTTGCAGAAACATTTCAAGTGTCCATTGCCACCATTAGTCGTCACCTTTCTTCAATTGGCAAAGTGAAGAAACTCGATCGATGGGTGCCGCACCAATTAACGGAAGCCAATAAGCTCCGTCGATTAGCGGTGGCTACCTCTTTGGCTAATCGACAGAAAGTTGAACCGTTTCTTCATCGAGTGGTAACGTGTGACGAAAGTGGATACTTTATGATAATCGGAGACGGTCAGGACAATGGTTAGATCGAGGTGAAGCACCAAGACAGCATGCTCGAGCAACACTTCACCCGCGAAAGATTATGGTGACTGTATGGTGGACCAGTAAGGGTATTATTCACTATTCATTTTTGCAACCTGGTGAAACCATCACGGCAGCGTCCTATTGTCCCGAACTGGAAATTATGCATGGAAAATTGAGACCATTGCAGCCCTCACTAGTCAATAGACATGGACCCATACTTCTTCATGATAATGCAAGACCTCATGTTGCACGACAGACCATCCAAAAACTTTCGGAATTTGGTTACGAAATTCCCCTCACCCACCTTATTCACTGACCTTTCGCCAACTGATTTTCATTTTTTCCGAAGTTTAGACAATCACTTAAAAAATAGAGACTTCCCTGACCGGGAGTCTGTAATAGCAGTATTTGAGCAATATGTGAGCCGTCAAAACCTAGATTTCTTTTCAAAGGGAATTTTTCAGCTTCCAGGCCGTTGGCAACAAACTATTGATGTAAATGGAAACTATTTTGTAGAATAAATATTTATATTTTTTTAAATTTAGACTTTTTTTATTCCTTACAAAATCGGACATTTCATATGTAACAACCTGATATATATATATATATATATATATATATATATATATATATATATATATATATATTTCGAAGGAATAAATTTTGAACTTGTATTTAATTATGTATTGTACATTTTTTATACATTGTTGACAAAAACAAAGAAAGAATAAACAAAAACCCCTATTGATATTTGGAAAAATAAAAGGTTAGGTTAGGTTTCTTGAGCCTCGATGATTTTCGAATGTACGTCCTTTAGGTGGCTTAGAAATTTATCTTACTCTAGAATACCTAAATAGTGTGCATTTGAAAATCATATTGACTATGGAGATAGAAAAGGAACAGAAAGTTCAATAAGCCTAATAATACGCTGAGTCACACCGTGTATCAGAAGAAAACACACGCACTCATATTTAAGCGGAAAGTCGCACCACTATTCTACATAATTACAATTACATGCCGAACACTCACAACAGGGGCAAAGAGGCTAGCAGGTAACAGCCACTTACAAACAGAATTAAAAAGTTGCGCAATATACTACTACAAAATCAATATGAAGAGAGAACAGTAGATAGAATAATAGAAGAAACAATAAGAGACACCAGAAAACAGCACACAGAGGAAGACAAGGGCTGGACAAAATCATTTTTGCTATATGCACAGGAACAATGTACAAAATTGCGTAGAAACTACGAGGATTTCAGATTAAACCTGTACTTACAAGGGATCACAAATGTGCTGCAAAATCCAAAAGATAAAATCAGTTTGGAAAAACAAGGAGTTTACGAAATCCCATGTTCAACGTGCTCTGCTAGCTGCACAGGACAAACAAACTAGAATAAGGTCGGTTGCCAAGCAAGAAAAAACATCGATATATCAATATAAAGTAACCACGGGACATGATATCGACTTTGACGGGGCGAAAATGTTGGCAAAAATCGAACACTCGAATAAGCGAATAATTCGTGAACCCATAGAAATCGAAAAACATACAAAATTGTCAACCAATAGATGCGCAATACAAGCCGAAGCGAATGTACAAATATCAGGGCAGGGACGAGTCACACCCGGTAAGACGAACAGCATTCGGTAGAGAGTATCGTCTGAAGATGGTAAATGAGATTACATCGAAATATTGCACCAGTCATTTACAGGACAGAAGCACATCTACCCGAGAAGGACATTACGCGAACACATATTACAACGGCGAAAACCTGCGAAAACCTGCGAAACTATACATGTATATATCGGAACATACTTTCTATTATCTGCTACTATATTATACTACTACAATCTATTAATAATTATGAGAATTAATTAATATCGTTTGCTGGAAACAAAGTTAATCGCTCTTGATAATAATTTCCAAATACGTGTTTTTCATTTTCGTTTTTTGGTCTGTTTACAAAATTGTTTGGACATACGTAAATCTAAAATATTTTATATCATTTTGCAATACATTAAATAATTTAAAATCGGAAATATGGAACTGTATTCACTAAAAAGTTTTCTTACTGAAGAATAACCTGGAATTGTATTATCAAATTAGAATGTCTTAATGACAAAGAAAAATAAAGAAGGGCGTGTTATTTATCTTGAGATGATTTTTATATAGTGTATTTATTTAGCATTAGATAAAATGAAACTTTTATACGAATTTTTTTATTGCTAGACTAGAATTCACCTTAAACATTGTTTGTTTACTGAAAGACTTTTTACAAATCTTTTAAATATAATTTAAAAATGTTCTCGTACAATTTTCGGAAAAAATATATATAAACAGGTGAAATTTTATTTATTCACAAAAATTAAACGTTCCACAGACTGATGCTACGTTCATTTTATGCAGTCTCGCTGCAATAGGTTAAATAATAGTTTTCATTCTTTAATAAAATGTAATTATTTATTTACTAAATTTAAAGATCGTTAAATTTTTTCATCTATATAGAGTAGGCGAAATGTATCTTAATCCGATACTGATTAAATAACAATACATTGTGTGACAGTAACCCTTGACCTGGACGTACGACTCGGGTCACTGAACAGACTACAATGCCTTTTCACGGTTACTTGAGCAAAATCATTGAGATCGTGATATCAAAACTCATCCAAGAAAATATAAATACCTGAAGCTATTAAGCCGTAGTAACAACAATTTCTGAGATTATTCTTCGAGACGTTCCAGATAACAGAATGCGTTTGAATAAGTTATCTATGCTTTTGTTTTAATAGTTTATTGAACATCGTAATAACGTACCTCAGCAAAGTATAAGTACTAGAAACTAGTTTGTATACCTGTATTTACTAAACAAATGACATGCTTCATTTTGTGATATACATTGGAAGACGCATAACGTGTTATTATCTGTAATAACTGTGATTGTTACAATAGTTAAATGAAATTTCCTGAATTTAAATTGAATTTAATATAAAAGTTAAGTATCATAGAAAATATAACTACTTTTGATGAATATGTACGAATTCCTACATGCATACATGCATATCTATAGATAAGAAAAAAACTCTCTTATGTTGTGACAAATTTTTTCAAACGGTTGTACTTGTTCATTTGCAGACATTATAGATATATTATTTATAGTTCCTGTATACATTAGATTTTATTCAAATATTTCTTTTCTCAAATTACGCAGACTAGGATTAAAATAATTTTATTTAGGGGTATGGCCTACAACGATTAATTCTACCTTCGGCTCTTCTTTTTTGGTTTTATATACTCATTTTATCTAATTAAAAATTTATATTTGCAGTCAGTCTAATTCTACCTAATTCTTCCTGAAAAATTCACTGTTTATCAAACCGGGTCTCAGGATCGAATCCAGCTGCTGTCCGAGAGCTTTTTAGTAGCTTCCCTTCTCATTTAAGTGCCTGCTAATGTCGGCTGTAATTGTCGTTAATCTTTTGGAAGATGTAAAGCCATGGATTGTTATTATTGTTATTAACGTTTGAAATTTTGCTAGTTTAAACTTTAGTTTAAAATTAGTTTTAGAGAAATACCGGTTATAAATTAAATTTTTTAATTTTAGTCAATTAATTAAATTAAAATTTTCATGTTGTTTATTATACAGACTGTTCAAAAATTTAATACTAAAATTTTAAGGATTACTTTATTTCATAGTTTACTTTTTTATTGATTTTAAGTATATATTTTTCAATTGAGAAGCAACATTTTTTGTATTAAATTGTCAAGTAAAATCGAAGTCCAACCCTTCCGCATAAGTAACAGAGAAAATCCAATAATATAAGTATTAATTATATGCAAATTTATTCCTTTCTTCTTCCATTATGTTACATGGCCAATTTGAAAATAATTTATATGTACTATATGACCTTTTTTCTTTAGATGTTCTGAATATTTTTTGTAGTAAACCATGAATCCGAAGGGTATCGAATATGTTTGCTTGAGTTAATAATCTATTCCTTTGACACTTTTTAGTTATAATTTTTATAAATTTAAACGAGTCATTATAATTTAGCGTCAGCTTTTGGCAATAGTCCTTCATTAAATACAATTGACTATTGGTTTGTGAATGTATACCAGGAACCAAGACCTACAGTAGCTCTTTATGCCGAAAACATTATTACCACAGAAAATATAATTAAGCAACATCTGCATATCACTCATAGAGACATTCAAAAAAATTAGGCATTGAACAATCTGTAGTAGATCATTTTTCACAAATATCTGTGAAACAAAGGTAGCAATTTGGCAGAATCTACATTTGTTTATCGAAGAACAGGAAGATGTACGGTAGACTGGTATAAGTTTAGGTCGGAAATATTTAATGGCGGATTTTCAGAGAAAGTATTTAATATAATTACAGAAATTCAGAAACAAGCGAGCCATATTTGGGTCTTTGAAAGCCAGTAAAATTCACCAAAAGTTATTTTCTGTGAAAGTGCAAAAGCAAAAACTTTTCTTCAAATACAGGGTCCAATTGCTGTAATTTCTCTTGAAGATTTTTAAACTGTCAATGCCAATTGGCATAGGAAAGTTTGCCTCAAGTCTCTGTATGTGTATACACATATGTATATATAGTCCCTACTGAAATATTAGCCAAATAAAACGTTTTTTCTTGTAAAGCAAAAACAAAATAAAATGTTTAACAAAAAATATTTATTGTGAGTAATACAAAGTAACGCTTTTCAAAAAATTGCTAATATTTCGTAATTCCACACTTTGCTCTTATCACTGCTTCTACCCCCTCTGCGGCATACTTTTCACGTAGGTTTCTGTTAACTTCTTTATCTTGCGAATATTTTGTCGCACAACTAATTTCAATACGCTTCACATATTTTCAATAGCGTTTAGGTCGGGAGAATTTCCTGACCGAGGAAGTACTGGCAAATTCACATACTCCAAAAAGTTTGCCACAGATTTTGTCTTATGACGAAGTGCACTACCATGTATGAAGGTATATGGATCTTCATTCAGATCTCTACCTAAATATGCAGCACTTGATCATGACGGACGGTGAATATTCCAGTTTAAAAAATTGCTAATATTTTGTAATTCCACACTTTGCTCTTATCACTGCTTCTACCCCCTCTGCGGCATACTTTTCACGTAGGTTTCTGTTAACTTCTTTATCATGCGAATATTTTGTCGCACAACCAATTTCAATACGCTTCACATATTTTCAATAGCGTTTAGGTCGGGAGAAATTCCCGACCGAGGAAGTACTGTCAAATTCACATACTCCAAAAAGTTTGCCACAGATTTTGTCTTATGACAAGGTGCACTACCATGTATGAAGGTATATAGATCTTCATTCAGACCTCTACCTAAATATGCAGGACTAGATCATGACGGACGGTGAATATTTCAGTTTTTATTGCGGAAGCCTTAAGATGTGGTTCAGAACATTGTTGTTTCACAAACTAAGCCTTTTTTGAAACAAAAGTAGAGGTACTTTTGATTCGTCACTGAACACAATCTAGCAGTACAAGAATCAGACCATATTTTTTAACAAAAAAATGTACGTCTTTATTTTATCTTACTTCTTCCCAGTCTCTTATTATGTAGTTTTCGTGAAGCTTTGCCCATCGAACAAACTTTCTTCATTGCAGCCATTAACCTTAGTTTTCTAGCTGGATCTCTACATTTTAAGTCATCCTCGTATAGGCGCCTGCGAATCGTTTGCGTCGATAATTAGCATTCTTCTTGATAGATAATTTTTTAATGCTTCCTCTTGATCGTCTATTGTTTTCTTCTGCTAATATTATTAATTTTACGATATCTCGATGAAGTCGAGTTGTACTTATTTTTTGAATCACAAGACAAGAGTTAGGGACTAGCCCTAGAAATATTTGCGTTTACTCGACTCATATCGTTTAATCGTATCATAAACAAAAACAATTAAACTCACTAATTTAAAGCAAAGAAAACCTACACAGCGTCACACAGGAACATAAACTGAAATACTGTCGAGTGTTAGATACCGAATTTTTACAAGGACTATTAAAAGAACCCTCTTATAATGAATGATAAGATTAGTGACAGACTAAATGGCAAATACAAAGCCATTACCGGAAACCCCTATTTTATCATGAAAATAATTATGCATAGAATATACTAAATGAACATCAAATAGCTATAGCTATTGTTTTTGAATTACACTAATTAAAATAATGAAAATTTGAAAACTATTAAGATGGCGCTAATATACTGGCGAGGGACTGTATATATATATATATATATATATATATATATATATATAAAATGGCATCTGATAGAAAAATATTCATATATCTCTATCTACATGCTTTGAAATTTGTCTTTTTTTGAAGGCGCAGTAAATAAAGTAAAATCATTTTTAATATTTCATCATGAACAATAACGTACTCGTATATTCAAGTTTTATGCATGGGAGGTTATTGGAAATAATCATGTAATCAGACGTTGTCAAGAACAGATCTCCCTTTGTTTAAAGGAATTGTGTTGTGATTTTCAATACATAACGCATTTATCTTTCAGATTCCTTCCTTTGTTTATGATCTACAATTACCTTTTATTTAAAAATGTTAGAAGTACCTCAGCTCATTCAAAAGTCCAATATCATGTCACTGTTCGCATGACATTCATTTATTCGTCTGTCAGGAAGGGAAAGATCGAATGCAGATATTATCAATTGGATATTTATTGATAGCTATTGTTTATTACGATGTATTTCTGAAGATAGAGGTGTGTACAATGAAATTATTTCTAGCTTATTTCTTTTATTTTCTTTGTAGAACTTTGTTTTGAGATGACATTCAAATTAAATTTTCATTTTTATATAAACTACTTAAGCGTATAATTATCGTTTCAAATATAATACTCTCTTGAAATATTGAATAAATACTATTTTTTAAATATTGTTTTATATTTATTTATTTTAAAAGATACGAAGTGAGCAATTTGGTAATTCGTTTTCTTCTTGTATTCGTTTTGTACTAAATATTACGTCTAACGATCGCTCGGAAATTAAGTGAAAACTAATATAATGTATGTATATAGTGCAGCATGACTATCACCTGAAACTGGCGTTGTTTAACATTAAGCCAAGGATTATTAGAAATTTTAAACTTATTAACACTATCCAGTCAACCGTTACTAGGATTTTAAACAAATTTAAAACTTTTGAATTTGTTTAAAATCCTTGTAACAGCTGATTGGCAAATGAGTTTGTTAGGATGTTCATTAAAATTTGTTTATAATTTTCACCAATAATTAAAACAATATTTATTTTTATTCCTTAGCCAAATATGCGATTAAATTTTAATAAAATAAATTAAAAGAAAACAGATCACAGAAAGATAACACAATCCAAACATTCAAAACGATCTGTCAAGCATAATAATAATTACGTAATATTTGAGTTGACATATGTACATATATAAACTACAGCTTTTTGGCAACATATAGATTCAGCAAAAGACAATTTCTTTAGGTAAACTGTACATGAATATTTTCTGCAAAAGTAGTTTATTAACAGGCGCAGATTGGAGTTTTTAGACGTCATTTAAATAAATATTACTTAACATTAAAATTAAAAATTAAAAAATTTGAATTTAAAAGTAAATTTTAGAAATACATAGTTCAAATTATAAATTTAAGTAAAATATATAAATATAAGGTTGGTTTAATACATAAAAATTGTAACTTTATCGATTCTGTATTACCTGTATCGTACTAATATATGGTAAACAAAGGAAAATAAAAACTTACGTAGAAAAAAATCAGAAGGTGGTTGGTTTCTATTGTTGATGGAGATCTCATGTTAGTTATATTTAGATATATTTATGGAAATAAAAGTGATAATATAATAATAAATATGTAGAGAAAGAGTATTTTTATAATTTGCTGCTGTAACGAAGCTATTTAACATTTAAAAGAAGCGCTTATGATCTATAAATGCATTATTTTAGTCTAATGCAATTTAGTTTTTGAAGTTCTTGAAATTTCATATTAAATTCAGATGTCAAAAAATGTGAAATTGAATAGTTAAATGCAAGAATAATTACCTAAAGAATAAATAACCACAAACGGTGTAACAATCATTTTTATTTAAAAATATACTATTAAATCTTGCAGTTATATATGCTATATGTATAGCATCTTCTGATGAAACCTGAAGTTTATTTTCTCTCTCTCTGCTATTAACAATTGATACTAGATTTTAATGGGAAAAAAATTGTTTACTGTATTTCATTTTGTATTATACTTATTATTTTTTAATAAATTGCCAAATTTAAAATTTAAATTTATGTAAATATATCATAATGCCTGAAATTATCAAATTTTGTAGTATTTAAGAATTACGAATATTTTTTAAAAAGGTCGTAAAAGAAGCAAATTAGGAAAACTAACATGAACTTGTGTCGTAGGACACTTAAAGTTGAGCTTGTGCGAGAAGACCTGTTTTATGATGTTATATGATCTCAGCAAAGCTTTCGATACTATAAACTATGGCATCTTGATTTCCAAGTTGACATCTTTTAGCTTTGCTCCAAATATTACTAATTTGTTTTTTCCCTATCCGCAAAATCGTTCCGGTTATGTTCATTATAATGGGTTCTCATCTAATCTCTAATCTCAATATTTCCTCTGAAGCCCACAGGGTTCTTATTTGGGACCCCTTTTGTTCAGCATCTATGTTAACGATCTCTTGGAACGTCTTGACTGCAGAGTGTTGGCTTATGCCGATGATCTAAAAATCTTTAGTGGTATTAATTCACCTGAGGATAGCACTAAGCTTCAAACAAATCTCTGCATTATTGATGAATGGCGTACCCATAATCAGATTCAGCTAAACATCAACAAATGTGCTGTTCTCTCTTTTAGCAGAAGTGACACTTTTTGTGTGAAATGACTATAATGTTCGTCAATCTACTATACCTAGAGTATACAACTTCGAAGATCTTGGAGTTTTGTTCGACTCGCACCTTAGCTTTTCTAAGCATATAAGTGACATAACTACATCAGCTTCCAGAAGTCTAGGGTTCCTTATTCGGTCCTGCGAGGGTTTTAGTAACCTGCACACTTTGAAGATTTTTTACTGTTCTCTTGTGCGGTACAAAATGAAATACGCTTCAGTGGTATGGTACCTGCATTATCATTATCAGCAGTTACTCCTGGAACGTGTTCAGAAAATATTTATGAAATATTTATCTTATACAAATAGGATTGCCGGACATTATCCTGCCTTTGGTACGACATATGAAGGTCTACTTGCTAGACATAATTTCGAATCGCTTTGTATACGCAAATAGAAAACTAGTGGTGGTATTCTTTTTAAATTAATTAATAATTTTATTGAGTCTACTGAGCTATTGTCTCAAAGTGATTTCCTTGTACCTAGGTTTTATACTAGATCGTCGGCAACTTTTTCAATATCTAGCGCAAGAATTAATGTTTTTTACAAGGCTCCGCTGGTACATACATATGTGCAGAAGTGCCAATGAATTATACTTGGATCCCTTTCAACATTAATCAACGTTTATTGTGAAGGGTTTTCCAATAAGGACTTGACAACTTTTTTTTAAAATAAAATGCAGACCATTTGAGATATTTCAAAAACTTTATTATCGCGTTGAAGTACAATCAAAACATTTATGAATGGAACTCGACTTCGTTCATATGGCCACCGCGGGCAGCTTTGCAGCGGTTGATTCGTTGGAGCCAATTTTTGATGACTCGGGCACACAATTCGGCCGAAATGGCTGCTATTTCGCGTTCAATGTTGGCTCTGAACTCTTCCAACGTTGTCGGCTTGTTGGCATAGACCAATGACTTGACGTGGCCCCAAAGAAAAAAGTCTAGAGGCGTTAAATCGCACGAACGAGGCGGCCAATCGACTGGTCCATTTCTTGAGATAACGCGCTCATCAAACTTACTCTTCAATAAATCGATTATAACGTGTGCTGTGTGGCTTGTGACACCGTCCTGCTGAAACCACATGTTGTCCAAGTCCATATCTTCCAAATCGGGCCAAAAATAATCTGTAATCATGGCGCGATTACCATTCACAGTAACGTGACGATCATTATCGTCGGCGAAAAAATATGGCCCTATGACGCCGCCGGCATGCAAACCGCACCAAACAGTTATTTTTTGTGGATGAAGTGGTGTTTCATGAAGCACATGTGGATTTTTACCCATCCAATAACGCATATTTTGCATACTGAAGAACTCATTGAGCCAAAAATTGATCATCTTGGCGCATTTTTTCCAGAGCCCAATCGGAGAACGTACGTCGCTTCAAATGGTCCATCGGCTTCAATTCTTGAGTCAGCTTGATCTTGTATGGATGCAAACCAAGATCCTTACGCAAAATTCGCCATAAAGTGGTCTGGGCGATGCCCAACTCTTGAGAACGCCCTGGAATTGACTGATTTGGATCATTTGCTACGGACGTTTCAACGGCAGCGATATTTTCGACATTTCAACCAACCCGTTGTTTCACTGTCACGGCAACATCACACAACGAATATGTAGACTCAAATTTTTTGCACTAAACTTGTTACTGCCTGTCTACTACGGCGAGAATTACGACCGAAAATCGGAGTTAACGCTCTTAAAGTAGCGGTCACCGACTCCGAATTTCTGTAGTAAATTTTTATAATTTGCAGACGTTGTTCGTTCGTGTACTTCACCATGATGAAAATGTTAAGTTTACTGAATAAATTGACAGTGACATTTCGATGATTAGTGAAAGGGTGCGTTCACAAATTGAATTAAAAGTTACATTTAGTTTTAAAATGACTTACATTACTTTGTTATAAGTGTTTACATTTTATGTATTAAATTAACTGTACTTATTACTCTTACTTTTAGTAATATCTCCTGTATTTGAATTGTTATCTATTGGGCATTATTATTATTATTATTGTTTAAATTAAATTCAATTCAATTAAACTGAAGAAATATCTATTATTGAATCGCGAATCTTCATTCCCATTTAATTTGAAGAATCAAAGTATTCTGGATTGTTCGTCTTCAATATTTATTTAATATAATTAAATAAAAGTTAATACTTACCTTCAATTTAAAGTAAACTTCTTATAAAAAATAACTTCACTTTTTTACTTTCGTAGACGCATATATTAATTTTATTAATACAATTGATACACCCCTTAAACGTGGAAGTTAATGTTGAATAAAAGGTACTGTGTTGTATGCTATCTAACGGCTTGGGGGCTATTATGGTGCTAGTTTCTAAGTCAATGATAAAGGTAAAGAAAATCTTCGTCAAATTTTCAATATCTAGATGCAGGTAAACTAAGTACGAAACAAACTTATTTTAATGATTAAACAATTAGGGAAAAAGTACCCATTCACTTTATAAGATAAAAAACCGTAAATTACCGTTAAATTTTAATAGTGTGCTTTCTCCTTTCTTATAAGTATTTTCACAATGTGAAATATATCACCTGCATACATATTTAATTTCGCCCTACAAAATTGTATTGATATGTTTTATATGGTTATTATTATGTGGTTTAAGTAGGAATTTTAACAAGAGCGTGAATTATAAAGGATAGTTTATAATTATGCACTGTTGTTTGTTTAACAGATCATTTATTATTCATAAAGAAACAATGTCAAGTTTCCAGAAATTAAAAAAAAATGTAAATTTAACTTAATAGTAGAATTCATTAATGGAAATGTTTTGAACGAACTTAATAGCTTTCATAATATTTTTTGTATCCTAAAGATAAAAAAAATAGTGTGATATAATGCCACAGCAATTGAGGTGCAATTTTGACAATTAAAGTAGTGCCTCAAGGTAAGTAAGTGTGTGTAGTGTTATTAGCTCACGCATATCTTGTGCATGCACATCGAATGCTTAATTTTTATAAGTATATGATGTTATGGAAAAAAAAATTACCGGATTCATTATAGAATGAAATGTATGAAAACGTTGGTGACATTCGGTGTTGGAATATTTATCAATTATCCTATATGTAGTTTTAAATAATAATGAACTAATAGCTTTCATATGGTTATCATAGTTTTTTAAGGTAGTTAGATGGAAGTCGATGTGCTCTATCCTGGTCGGATGTTCACATTTGTGATTTATTTATTTATTATATTTACAATTTTATTTGTGATAGATATAGTTAAAGTTTGTGAATGATTACAATGTGTAAAACTGAAATTTGGTTCATTTACAGATATGATAGCCATTACAAATGTATTTAATTATTACTTAATAGTAAATGCACACATAACCTGTACATAGACATAAATTTAGTTCCTTTTACCTGTTACTAAAAATACTAATAGAAAATTTGGTGGGTGGTCGAATTTATTAAACAGTGTTCCACAAGGGAATCGGAAGAATACGGGCATTAGTTTGATCTACTACGCAATATATTTAATACTTTCTGTTTTTATGTGAAAGTTGTAACTAACAAATAGTGCATGTATTTCCTGATAAAGGAAATATTTCATAAAATAAAAATAAGCGCCATTCTATTTAGAGAGGAACATAAAATTGATGTTATACATTGAAATCTTATAGATAACACGAACGAAATTTCTACGTATGTACGAGGGTAGCCGTTTATGTTTCGCGAATAGCAAACAAAAAAAAATGTTATGTACCATTCGGAATTGACCGTTCTACAACTCTCTAAAGACACGGTTGCAACGTGACCGGTTTTTCCAAAAAAACGAGAGACTATTTGTTTTGATGTGCTTCGAGCGCGAACAACTTTTGTTGGTTTTGGCGCTTCTTGGAATACCCACACAGTCGGCTCATACATACGTATAGATACAAGATTCATCATCTGTGACGACTTTATAAATGTTTTTTGAAGCACCGCCATTGTATTTTTTGTGCATTTCCGGGCACTAAGTCCTTTTTGTGCGGTCCTTTTTTGAGCGGTTGTCGAATTATGTGGTATCCAACGTGAACGTAGTTTCTTAAGGGCTAAGTGTTCATGCAGGATCTTATGCAGGCTGGTGTTACTAATATCTAGAGATGCCTCGATCTCACGGAATATCACATGACGGTTTTGCATTATCAATTCAGACACTGCATTAATGTTTTCCGACACAACAACATTTGTGGGACGACCTTCACGAAATTCATCGTCCAAAGAACACCGTCCAAGTTTGATTTCACTATACCAAAGATATACTGTAGTTTTCGATGATGCTTTATTACCATATAAAGAATTCTACTTGTCGATGCATTCTTGTTGAGATAATCCACGCTGAAGGTTATAAAAAATAATTCCCTATTTTCGCTGACATAAAAGTTACTATCAACAATAGAAATAGCGACCGAATAATAAAACTGTCAAGGTAAATATATTGTCAACGATCGGAGACAACACAAATAGTGTTGCCAGTTCCCGAAATATAAACGGCTACCCTCGAATATGCTTCCATTTTACTTTATTTTTTTTCTAGCACTGGCAACATTTTGAAATTTGTTTGTATAAATAATAGATTATGGTTTTAAAAATTATAGAGCTTCCTAATGTAGATATTATTGATTTATGTTATTTTAGAGTTTTATTTCATATTAACTAATGGTCCTCCTTCATCATTTGACTGCAACGCAAGTTTTTTGCAATTATGGAGTCAATAATAAGTCAAATATAAACGGCTACCTTCGTACAGTATTCCTCTAAAGTAATGAGACATCTTGTATAGATAATACAAAATGAAGACCTATACCAAGTTAAGACCTATTTCATATCAAATTCAATCGTCAAGAAATGTGAAGTAGAATCGTCAATTACTATTATGTAATGCAGGGCTTCGCTTGTTGCAGGTCTGTAATTTGTATTGTCTGTATGCAAATCAGACAACAATTAAATAGACTACCGTACATACGCATGTGGTACATGAAGCTGTTAATAAAAATATAGCAATGGAAAAATGATCTTGCTTTACAAAATCATTGTCTGAATCAACATCTTTATAAACTTCTACTTAATTGTCTTCTTCTCATTAGACACTACTTAATCAAAAAAGGTAAATAATACTGCACAGCCATCAAATAGTATTATTCTATGAGAGTTTTACCGCGGATCCAAGTGCGACACTTAGATTAATTATCTGCTGATGATGACAACTTGGTTATCGAAATACGTATACAGAATACAAACGTTGATGTGGTAAGGGTTTGTTTGCCTTTTTTGATTAATTTAATCAACCACAGTCTCTAGCTACTACTTATTACTGGTAAATTTAATTTTGAAATAGTATTTGGAAAGTCTCCAAATTGTCTGTCTATTTTCGACAAATTCTTCGGGTTTGTATATACCTATTAGAGGCGTATTTTACACGTTTACAATAAAACTAGATTTTTTTCTGGATTAGGAAACATACTTATGTATGTGCTATTTTACTTCAGTTGTAACAATTCTGTATAACATGAACTAATATGATGGCCATGAAATTTTAAAAAATTGTAGCATAAATTAATATTTGCTAAAATAAAAAAATTACAAGTATGCACAGATTTAAGAAATATAAAATACAATAAATATAAGTATATATACTAGTGCAAAAACAAAAACAAAATATAAAGCGATGATAATTAAAAGGTTAAAATGAACCAAAACACTCATCAAAAACAAAAATAAAGCAATATGGCGGAATTAAATATAAAGACCAGAAAATTTATAATAGCGCCTCTCGTGGTTTCGTAGAAGATATGTTCATGTTGTATAATATTTGACCTACTTATTGAAACTACGGTGACACATTCACTGCCACGTGGTGACAACACGGCTTCACATTTTCAAAAGCTTTATGGCCACGTGAGGTAAAATTTTTGAAACACGTATTTATGAACTTTGCATTGTATGATGTTAGGATGGAACTACATATAATCAATATAATAATCCCGATAGAATTTATTGGTCGCATCTTCTTAGGTAACAGTCAACGTGGTAATACGCATGTTCGTTTTAGTTACCGCTGCAATTTTTTAATTCGATTTTTATAATATTTATTTGATTGACACTTAGCTATTTATACTAATTAAATTATATATTTTAATTTAATATACTTTATGTTTATGTTAATGAATTACATATGTTCATATCTCATTTTTCTATTTTGTTTTGATAAGCTTAATATTTAAAGCCACGAATCATTTTACAAAGTACCATTATGTAAACATTTATGTATATACATATATATATATATGTGTGTGTGTATATACTATATTATTAAGTAAATGTAGCTTATTTCTTTTATTTAGATCCTAGGAACATCTTTTATACAACTATTTGTAATATCTGGTAATTAATTTTAACGAAATACAATTCAAACGTGAAATTTAAAACATATTTTTATGTTACATATGTACACAGTATAGATTTGGAGATATATTTATAACTATAGGATATATTTCTTTCAATATATGGTCAAACTTCTCTTAACTTGAATAATTGCTTGAATTTGCTTCGGCATGCTTTTACGGAACTTTTCTGTTTTCTTTCCAAGTTTTTCCGATATTTTCTTTTATAACACTTAAATTGGGATTTGGCGAGTAAACAATAGATTTCAGAGCATTTCAAATATTCTTGATTATATCGAACTGCGATGAATCTCCGGGCCAATATGGCAGGAAAAGATATTGCGTGTGATCCGTGCAGGCATTTCTTATACGCTACACCTGTTGGCCTCGCTAGATCGGAAGCACAATGTTTAAAAAATAAGGATAGGAAAATAACATTTTACTGTCCTAGTTGCTCCGATTTTAAAATGCGTTTGAAAAATTTACAGGGCCTGGCTACGACAGTAAATAATTTGAAGGAGATGGAGCTTATTAGGGGCTGACGGCACTCTATTCTCAAAAGATCCAACTAAATGAGTTTTCCACTGAAAGAGTAATACAGGAAATTACTGAGAGGGTGAAGAGGAAAAATAATATCCTTTTCAATGTCCCTGTGACTGAGGTTAGGGATAGGCATGCTGGTGATGTTGCTGATATTGGTGTTGTGCGTCACATATTGAAGTCTTGGAAGTACCGCGTGATAATAATCGGTCTGTGAGATTGAGTTGGTTTAATTCTACTGGGTCTAATTGAAAACGATCTTTAAAAGTTGTCGGAGCCCGTAGATGTAAAGAAGCCGATCCGTAATTATGTTAATTTAAAGAAAGTTGATAATTACAGGAATGTTGTGGTTTCAAAGGATAAAATACCAATTCAAATAGAGTATTATTGAAAAATCAAACACGAATTCCTTCAGCATACGTACAATACGTTAGCTATATACCAAAAATCGTCACCACTAACATATTTTCAAACTAACTATTTCCAATAGCACCACGTCTTCGATTTACATTCCTTGCCAGAATGTTTGCGCCTCGCGTATAAAAATCGATACAGTTTACTCCTCAACTGGTGTTAATGACGCAGATACAATTTTATTGGCAGAAATTTGACTTGATTGTATAAATGCGTAAAAATATTTGGATCAAACTATAATGTTTCAAATAGACAATTTTCATTAATAAATCGATCTATTGGTAGTGATGTATTGTCAGCGTTCGTTGAAGGATTGCCTTCGACGTCGGTTAATGTCTGTTTTTTTGTCGGGACGATTTTCCTATATTGATCTTGCAATATGCACTTGCCGTCTTGGTTGCTTGTCAGTATACATTGCCAATATTTACATTTTACCTGATTATGCCTGTGATATTTATGAAGAATTTTTGAATGCCTTCTCTTTTTACTTAATAAATAAGACTTGTATATTTATAGAAGACTTTAACGTGACACATTTTGATAGTGATCTTACTGACAGAAAATCAACTACGCTTGAACATTTCATCCATGGAGGCGTTAAACTTGCGACAAGTTAATTGGATTCGTTAATGGTGGATTGCTGGGTCTTATTTGTACTAATCTGAATGAATGCAAAAGTCGAAGGAGATATAGCACCGCTTGTGTCTGAGGATCTACATCCTCCAGCTCTTGGTATAAGAATTACTAATACTACCACAACTACTAATGTGCACTACAACTTTCGACATGCGGACCCGAGCGTTCTGTGTACTGATATGACTGATAATCAATGGTCCTCTCTTTTAGATTTCGAAGACGTTAATCAAGCTGTGAATAGTTTTTATAACACATTTTACTTAATTTTGGACGAGCACATATCCAAAGTTGGGACCATTACTCGCAATTAACCACTTTGGTTCATGAATGAAGTCTCATCCGCAACAGCATTACTGTTTAAAAAAATGGAAAGCCACAAGGGCGTTAGTTTTTTATGGAGAGCTTAATAGAGTATGTCAACAAATGAAACAAAAATTGCAGTCTGCCTACAATATATATATATATATATATATATATATATATATATAACACAGATTGAATCGGATATAGTAACCAACTGGAAAGCATTTTGGAAATTTATCGACGGTAAGCGCTTCACTTCCAGAATTCCAGGATTTGTGGTTGGTTTTGCCGGTGAATTTTGAAGGCCGTTCAATTTGTCTAAATTTAGTAACTGTCCTTCATTTAGCATTGGTTTTATTATCATCGATAATATAAAGTCAAGTGCTGCAAGATTAAAACCGAACGGGACTTGTGGTGATAGATATATATTTCTGGTTTTATAGTGCGAGATTATGTTGCAGTATTGGCTTACCTTCTCTTGATTGTATATTCCCTAGGACCGTTATTAGTTAACATTTACATTAATTAACTTCTAGCTAAACTAGACTGTCAGTATTTGTTTATATACAGACGACCTTAAAATATATAATACAATAAACTCATATCAAGATTGTATATAACTTCAAACTAATATGGTTTTAATCTCTGAGTGGCGTAAACAAAACAATATACATTTAAATGTCCAAAAATGCTCTATAGTTACATATACTAGATGTACAGATCCTGTTGTTTATAGTTATAACGGTCTGAGAATCTCAAAAGAAGGAAAGAAACGGTGGACTTGGGCATACTCTACGATTCAAGAATTACTTTTTCTACACATATAGCCTGTCTGGCTATCAGCATATAAGTTTCTAGGATCCCTTATAAGACTTGCGTGTAATTTAGTGAACATCAGCACGATGAAAACTTCGTATTGTACTCTTGTTCGTACCAAATTGGAATATGCTGCTCTAGTTCGATATCCTGAATTCCTGAAATACCTACATAGCTACTGGTGTTTATCGGAATCGTGGAACTGATTACATTACTCTTGAATTGACATAATTTTCGAAGTTTGTCTCACAGGCGTGAATGGACTAGTGCCAAATTTCTAGCTAGAACTAATATTTTGTTCAGATAGTCATGTGCCGAGGAATTATAACAAGCACTATAATGACCCTTCTTATTAAAGAAGAATGGAAGACAACGACCGGGGCAAGGGTTATAGAAGCGAATATGTGTTTATGTGGGAAGAATAGCTGGTTTATTTTATTGTAAATTACTAGAATATAAAATCATGTGTTGCTAAACACTACACGTTTTCATATTGAGCATTTGCGCTTCTTAGTTATTGTGGTTGACTTTACCTCTTTTTTCTTGTATACTTTTTTGTACTTACCATTTGCAACATGTGAAAATTAGGCAAACTATTTGATTTTTTTTATTCTTATTACTTTTGTAGATAATACTATACGATTGATTCCTTTTGCTGTTTTTGCTGTTGTGCAATAAAGTTATTATTTAAATAAATACGTTTTTTGTAGGTCTGGAACATTTTAATTCAGTAGCATATAATCGAGTTTACATGGTTCGCTCTGATACCTTTATATTAAAGGATTGCAGAAGTTGTAATAACTCTTTAATGGAAGATTGTCTATTATGCAAAGCAATACAATTTGTCTACCCCACTTTTCGGTGATTTTGCGTATTCGGTGACAATGCTGTAGACCGCTTGATGTTGAAGGCAAATTTTCTTCGATTAGTTTTGCAATACCTTATCATAAAAGTTGATGTCTTCCCGTGGGCCGGGTTTGTACTGACTACGCGGCGGTCCCATCAGTGTAATATAATGAAGCAGATGAAATGTAGAATTATAAGTTAGTACCCAGCAGATCTTTATATATGGCGAACGTATAATTATTAGGTATGACGGACGTAGGTAAGGGAAAAGTGATAACATTGTTTGATACAGATATATTAAAAAGTTTGCGATAAATCGTTGATGTACTCGGACAAATGCGACTGCAAAAGTCATATAAAGGGCGTAATAATGCGCCACCAAAAAGCAATTTATGTTTGATTTACTGTTGATGATAAACGCCAGTGATTTGGGACTTCATTTACTCAGTAAGCAACCGTTTTATGACATACTGTAATAAATAAAATCCCAACTGGATGCCGCCATCCTGGGGAGCGTTACAAAGCCATACGCCGATTGTGCGTAACGCCATCGAAAACATGAACAAAACAATAGTAAAAGATAAGCAGCTGTGATTATGTGTCGACGAAATAATCGATCGAAAAAAGCAATCTATTTTGAATACTATAGTGCGAGTTCTAGATCCTGTTCCTGTTCCGGTTCCCATTGTATTAGCTAGCAGAAGATTTAAAAAATGCACTGGCGAAGCATTTATGAAGGTGCGCTGGATACACTAAGAAAATTTCAATTGTCAACTGATCAACTGTTTTTAAGGGTGGTGCAGGTACAATATGTAGTGCAGGCCGTTCCTTTAGTGACAAGAGTGAGGGACTTTTACATGTGACGTATTCGGCAATATTATTCTGACATAAGAAATATGTGTTGTAGAAAAGTTCGAAAGTGTTTTAAACAAATATTTCGATTTCACCAGATGAAGACAAATTTGTGATAGTGTGTGTATAGGTCTGTTATCTATTTCTAAAGATTATTTTAATAATGCGTGTATTATATCCGTAAATGTGGAACGGTGAGTTTCTAAATAAGAATAAGAACATCTTTTCAGCACAGAAAACTTATGTTATGCTGCAGACATTTTGTCAGTCTTATCTATTTTGTGCTCCGCAACAATACCTGTGAATAACATAAGTGTGTTATTTATAAAACAAAACATAGTAAGTGATATAAATAACGCATGCATCGCTAGGTCGCCCGTTTGTTTGTACACTCGCCTTGTTCCGATCCTGGCCCACGGGAAAAATATCCCAACTCTGTTTATCACATACACACTCTTCGAGGTTTCTAACAACTCTGAATAAATTCTACTTGTATAAACACAATATCACCTTTTCACCTAGAATTTAACAAGCGCTGGTAAAAATTATGAGGTCGGTAAGGGATTAACAATCCCAAAACTTAATACTATGAAAAAAATAAATAAATAAATATATGTATATTGTAAGTTAACACTCTATATAAGTATGTATATTGTAAGCTAACAGTCTGTATTTAAGAAATATATACATTTATCTTTCCGGGAAAATATAATGACATGTACTTAAAATGTATTATAAATCATAAATGAGGCTCAGGTTGTTTACTTACCAGATACTGTAACTATTTAAATCAAAAAAATGAAATAATCCCAGTATTTGTTTAACGTCTGTTTTGATACAAACAAAACGTTTGACATTATTTTTATTTAAATTTTAAGACTGCATTCTTATTTAGCAAATAATATACAAACTATTTAGGCTAACAATTTAATAATGAAGGAGCAGTTGCTTACATTGCTCCGAAGGAAAAGTAGCAGGGCGTTTTCCAAGGTTTCTTGTTACTCTTAATATTTATCATAATCGATTAAAATAAATCACTATATAATTACAGTTTACAAAAGGTACATATAGGAATATCTATGTATAGTGTGTTGTTGGCAGAAGTACAAAACTTTTCCATGCTCATTTTTAATTAAACAAGAATAAAGTTAATTCTTAAACTCAAAACTTTTAGGTATAATAATTGACAATTTTTTTTAATTGGGAGTATCCAGTTAACACATGGATCAATAAGTCCCGAGACTAACCCATAGATGGCGCTCGTAGTAAACCAGTAACCACGTCTTTCTAGAGTACTAACCTTTGCTTGAAACGTGTCAAAATTTTAAGTCGATCGGACCAGAAACAGCTGAGTTATCGAGGTTGGAGTAAAGTCGTTTTGTAGTTTGTTTAAACAATGGAAAAAACCGAGTTTCGTGTTCTGATAAAACATTGTTTTTTAATGGGTAAAAACACCACGCAAGCAAAACAATGGATTGAAAAATGTTACCCGGACTCTTGTCCATCAAAAGCAACGATTTGTCGGTGGTTTGCAGAGTTTAAACGTGGTCGTACCGATACAAATGACGCGGAACGCTCGGGTAGACCTGTGGAAGCCGTTACACGGGAAAATGTGAGTGAAGTGACAAAAATTATAATGAAAGATCGTAAAGTGAAGCTCCGTGAGATTGCTGAGATGACACAGATATCATATGGAAGTGTATTTACTATCCTTCATGAAAAATTGAGCATGAAAAAGGTTTTTTCCAAGTGGGTGCCGCGATTGCTTTCGATAGAACAAAAACAGCAACGAGTCGATGATTCAGAAAGCTGTTTATCGCTATTTACTCGCAACAAAAAAGATTTCTTGCGTCGTTACGTGACCATGGACGAAACATGGATACATCACTACACTCCAGAGTCGAAGCGGCAGTCATCTGAGTGGCGCACAGCTGGCGAAAGCCGTCCGAAACGTCCGAAAACGCAGCAGTCAGCTGGCAAAGTCCTGGCGTCAGTTTTTTGGGATACACATGGCGTGATTTTCATTGACTACCTCGGAAAAGGTAAATCGATCAACAGTGATTATTATATTGACTTACTGGTGCGTTTGAAAGAGGAAATCGCAAAAAAACCACCGCACATGCAGAGAAAAAAAATCCTTTTTCACCAAGACAATGCACCCTGCCACAAGTCGATGAAAACAATGGCAAAATTGAACGAATTGGGTTTTGATCTGCTTCCCCACCCCCCATATTCGCCAGATTTAGCCCCCAGGGACTACTGGCTCTTTGCTGATCTTAAAAAAATGCTCCAGGGAAAAAGATTTGGCTCAAATGAGGAGGTCATCGATGAAACTGAAGCTTATTTTGAAGCGAAAGATAAATTTTTTTATAAACATGGTATTGAAAAATTGGAAAAGCGTTGGAACCATTGTATCACTCTAAAAGGTGATTATGTTGATGAATAAAAAAAAATTTTGCAAAAAAATGTTGTTTTCATTGTTAGTCTCGGGACTTATTGATCCATGTGTTATACTATATAAAAAACTTTAAAATCTTTTAAATTCCACTACATATTAATAAAATAATATGGTATTTTAGTCAAGTATGATAAGGATGTAATGAGTTTTCTTTTTTCAGTAGAAAATTAAATTGTGTTAAATAGTTAGTTTCACCATGCAAAAATAAAAACATTCTAAATGAGCGCCCTAATGAAAAAACGAGCCGTAACAAAAACAGAATGATGAGTAAGAAAATGAGAGCAGAAAATAATAATTTTTCATTAACTCCCATCGTAAAAGAACTTAATTATATATTTGTATATTTTTAACCTCATAATAACTTTACTGCGAGTTTTAAATAAATGTTAAATCTGTGATCATGAGATTTATGGCGTATTAAAAGGACTCGAAGGTGTACTGCTTGGTAGCTTAATTGGTAGAGCAACCGTCTAGAAAACGGCAGGTAGAGGTTCGAGTCTTCTCCAGCGCAGAAGTTTTTAATTAATTTCTGTGAATTTAATTAACGATGGAATAGCAGAAAACAATAATTTTTCATTAATTCCCATCGTAAAAGAACTTAATTATATGTTTATATATAATTATTAACATCATAATAACTTGACTGCGAGTTTTAAATAAATATTAGATCTGTTTCGATAATAAGATTTATGGTGTATTAAAAGGACTCGAAGTTGTACTGCCTGGTAGCTTAATTGGTAGAACAGCCGTCTAGAAAACGGCAGGTAGAGGTTCGAGTCTTTCTCCAGCGCAGAAATTTGCTTTCTATATCTTTTCGAATGGTTCAGAAATTTTTCTTTCTCCTTTCCAATTATAATTTTCATTCTTTTAGAAGTTGATCGCAAAAGCTTACGTCTTATTTTAAATTCTAAAATGCAAACTATTATTATAAATTAAATTTATATCAATTAGTAGTTTATCTGTCTCAAAATTAACTAATAATGGAAATAAATACATCGATGAATATAAAAAGTCTATACAATGGTTCGCTTATTGTTTGTGACCCAACGCGAAGAAAAATTGTCGTCCAAGAAGCGAAGAGTTTTTACATAAATCTCACATTTCTTTTCTATTCATTTTAGCAACCTATGCGTCTCGAATTTATTTTACATGTCGACAGATGTAGCATTCACATGTTTACACATATCTATGAAAAGAAATATTGTCTTATGTGGATATTTTTATTCTAAAATATGAGGATTAGAGACAATTAATTCAAATATGTATTTTATATTTTTTCCGAAGAAACAGACGGCCATTTGTTTTGATGTGCTTCGAGAGCGAACAACTTTTGTTGGTTTTGGCTCATCACCTGTGACGACTTTATAAATGTTCTTTGAAGCACCGCCTTTGTATTTTTTCTGCATTTCTTGGCTCCAATCGACACGAGTCCTTTTTTGAGCGGTTGTCAAATTATGTGAACGTGAACATAGCTTCTTAACGGCTAAATATTCATGCAGGACCATATGCACGCTGGTGTTACTAATACCTAGAGATGCCTCGATCTCACGATATGTCACATGACGGTCTTACATTATCAATTCAGACACTGTATTAATATTTTCCGACACAACAACATTTGTGGGATGACCTTCATGAAATTCATCGTCCAAAGAACGCCGTCCAAGTTTAAATTCACTATACCAACAATATATTGTAGTTTGTGATGGTGCTTCATCACCATATAAAGAATTCAGCTCGTCGATGCATTGTTGTTGAGATAATCCACGCTGAAAGTTATGAAAAATAATTGCACGAAAATGTTCGCGAGTTAATTCCATTTTTTCGCTGACATAAAATTTTCAAGTTAGTGTCAACAATACAAATAGCGACCGGATAATAAAACTGTCAAGCTACATATACTGTCAAAAATGTCAAACTTCACGATGCAATCATCAGATCGGAGGCATCACTAACAGTGTTGCTAGTTCCTGAAATATAAACGGCTACCCTCGTACATATTAAGTGCGCAAGTTCTCGCTGATTTTCAAGAAATGGCTCCAGTAGTAAGTGCTGGTCGATTGTGACATAACCAAAACGTCGTGAACCAAGCTTAGACATATGGTAAACAAACCGCTTTGACACATTAGTGATTTTGTTTTTGCGTCATATACTTTTGTTTGTGTCAAAATGTCTGATTTTGTGCCAAATAATCGTCATTTGTGGGAAGTGTTGCTTTTCTTCTTTCATTCGAAGAAAACGGCGGCTGGAGCGCATCAAGAACTCCAAAAAGTTTACGGAGATGCTGCTCTAAGTGAAACAACGTGCCGTGATTGGTTCCGTCGCTTCAAAGACGGTGATTTCGATGTTGACGACCGTTCGCGTGAAGTAAGACCAAAAACCTTCGAACATGCTGAATTGGAGGCATTGCTCGATGAGGATCCGTGCCAAACGCAAAAACAGCATGCTTCAGTATTAGGAGTTACCCGCCAAGCCATTTCCCAGTGATTGCATGCGTTGGAAATGATTCAAAAACAAGGAACTTGGGTTCCTTATGATTTGAAGCCAAGAGACGTTGAGCGTCGTTTTTCGTCTGTGAACAACTGCTCCAGCGGCAAAAAAGGAAGGGTTTTCTTCATCGCATCGTTACGGGTGATGAAAAATGGATTCATTACAGCAACCCTAAAAGAACAAAATCATGGCGACTGCCCAGTCATGCTTCTACGTCGTCGGTTCGGCCGAATATTCACGCTGCGAAGGTTTTGCTGTGTATTTGGTGGGACCAGGGCGGTGTTATTTATTATGAGCTGTTGAAACCGAACGAAACCATCACTGGGGAACGGTATCGAACTCAATTGATAGGATTGAGCCGAGCATTGCGCGAAAAGCGGCCACAATACGAGCAGAGGCACGAAAAAGTGATTCTACAGCATGACAACACTCGGCATTACGTTGCCAAACTCGTTAAAACCTACTTAGAAACGCTCATGTGGGAGGTTCCACCCCACCTGCATATTCCCCAGATATTGCGCCGTCCGATTAGTACTTGTTCCGTTCGATGGCACATGGTCTGGCTAATCAGCAGTTCCGCTAATATGAAGATATCTTAAAATGGCTTGATTCGTGGATAGCCTCAAAAGACGAACACTTCTACCGTGACGGTATTCGAGCTCTGCCAGAAAGATGAGAAAAAGTTGTCGCTAGCGATGGGCAATATTTTGAATGATTCATTTGTAAACATTTTTTCACATAAACTTGCATTTTCATCAAAAAAACAGCGAGAACTTAGTTGCGCACCTGATATGTATACGCTTTGGGTTATGTACACTTATGCAAATGAAAAATTTTTATTTTACGTTTAGTGAACAAGATAAACCTTTAGAAAATAATGTTTTAAAAATAAATTAGGAAAAAGAGTAAAATTTTAAATTATGATTATTAATTTCAGTGAACAAGATAAACAACGTTTTCGTAAATATGTATGTGCATATTTACGAGTGTACTAATCATTTATATAGAAAATAATGTTATTAAAAATAAATTAGGAAAAAGAATAAAATTTTAAATTATGATTATTAATTTCATAAAGAGTCAGATGTAATGGACGTACGTATATTAAAGAACGAGTGTCAGTAACAGATCTTACCCCACATGCATAGTTTAGAGCTAGAGGAACGCAGCGAGAACGACCCTAATAACACAAACTTTTTATATTTTTTTTTCAGTTTGCCCCTTTTATGATTTTTTCTACATAAATAATAGTAGATTTCAAATTTGGGAATTTTCGTTATGGTTGTCAATATTTATCAATTTAAAATTTTAATTTGTCAATTTTTATTGAACAGTTTTTACATATTAAACTTAATGTAAAACGAATGAGAATTTTTCATATATTACACCTGAAAATAGAGAAATTGTTGAAAACATTATACATACATATTTTATTTCCCATTAAATTTCGCATCGATTATGAAAAACAATTGATGAAATTTGAAGAAAGGTTGCAAAGAAACTAAACAGGTTTTATCAGAAAAATTTTTTTTTGTATGGAAAAGTTTGAACTCAAGATTTATTCTTCGTTATTTTTGAACATTTTCAATTTTCTTCTGTTTAATTTCTTGGAATAGTAATTTTTCGATAATTAACTTTAACCAGTAACTAACAATACTAACATTAGATCCTACATGTGTTGTATACAGGCAAGCTCGCCATGCGCTCGCATTGAAGTTAAATGATACATTTGCATTCTATTGGTAACATTTAAAAGCTGGGTAATTGATAGCCGTATGTCAGCGTGTCAACATTTGTGCCTCTTTGCTAGCTTGTCGTAAACAATTGACAGTTTTCCTTACACATTCTTACTGGTGACGAAAAATAGTGCTTTACGCTAACATTACAAAAGCGGTTATTTAAAAGCTCTGTTGAAAAGTTATTCCACATCCCCTTTATTCTCTTGATTTCGTCCCGTCAGACTTACCTCTCCCTTGCTCTTTATCAAATAATCTTAGAGGAATGTTCTTTAACAACCATGTCGCACTTCAAAATTGGTTTAATGATTAGTTAACTTCTAAATCACCAAATTTCTTCAGGAGTAAAACTTAAAATTATCACATCAACGCTGTTGCATCGGGCGATGCTGTAATTAGAATGCCATTTACCTTGATACTTCTCAAGCAACAATCCGTAGTTTTATGTCTTTATTTGCTTTAGTTTGTTTTCGAATTTTAATTGTAGAGGACACCATTACTTAGTAGTGCCGCGATAATGATTGACATAAAAATCGAGCAGCGAATTAACTTGAAATTCCTTGTCAAATTAAAAAGATCGTCAACAGGATGTTTACAAATGTTAAAAGAGTTGTTTGTTGAAAATGTTACGTCACGTCGCCGTTACCGCTGGATCGCCAAGACAGAAAAAAAGCACGAATGAGCAAGTCGAAATTGAAAGCAATGTTGATCGTTTTGGTCGATATCGAAGGTATTATTATGACTGACTGGGAGCCTGAGGATCAAACCGTTAATCAGAAATACTACAAAGAACTCCTAATCAAGCTGAGGGAAAGAGTAAGGAAGAGAAGACAGATTTGTGAAAGCACCAGAATAACGCAACAGCTCGCAATGCCCTATCTGTGAAGTAGATATGTGCTTGATCTTCCTCCGTATTCTCCAGAACTCACACCATGTGACTTCTAACTGTTCCCAAAAGTGAAAAGTGTATTAAAGTGAGCACATTTTCAGTTTGTCGAACATGTAAAAGTAAAAGCGGCAGAGTTGTTGAAAAAACTGACAACTGATGAACTACAACATTGTTTTGAACAATGGAAGACACGTATACAGCGGTGTACAGATAGGGGAGGAGAGTATGTTAAAGGGAATAAAAGCTAAATATAAGTTTATTTGCAATAAATAACATTTCTCACACCAGTAAAGTTATTTAACTGCACACCTCGTAACTGCACTTTCACGAAAGTGTAGCGCTTCGGCATTTTAGATATCCATAAAATTCAACTACCTTCTATTTAGTTATTTTTAACACTTTTATCACACTTTAACATATAAACTATTGAGTTGTAAATAACTTTCGGAACAGCTTCAACACTTTTATTGGTATTTCTAACATTATTTATATCATGTGACGGATTGTAGTAATTCATATTACATACAAACATACACAACTATTCTGATACTTAATTTTAAATGTATAGTATGTATTTATCAAATTTGCGAAGTAATTTATATATACATATATATATATATATTGTTTTGGAGAAACGTATTGAATTATGTTAATGTACTTACAGGAAAGATAAAGAAAGATTTTCTAGATGGTTTCTAATTCCTTTCATACATTGATAAATATTTGACAAATCATGGGAATTTCAACAAGTTTGTGAATCATAAAGACTAGTGTGTAATTGTGCAGTGTCATTTGCGTAAAAATCATCGTTTACTATTATTCACAAAGAAGTTTTGCCAAGTTTCCCAGAAATTAAAAATGTGAATTTAACTTAGTAGAATTAATTAATAGAAGTAATCAAAGGTCTTCCCAATATATTTGTAATCTAAAGAAGAAAAAAATTGTGTGATATAATGCACAGTAATTAAAGTGCAATTGTAACAATTAAAATAACAGCCCAAGCCAGTAAGTGTAAGTGTAAGAAACAATGAGTATTTAAATATTATTATGTACAGTTACTCGCAAAAGTTTTTTTACATCCCATGAATGTTAAAAATCATAAAATGTAAACAACAACAATAGTTTCTAAAATAAAATAATAAATGTTTAATAAAGTTGCGTTTCCGCCGTGGGAATAATGAGGAACTTTTAAGTTGCTGTTGCTTGTTTCCGAAAATTGTTCACAAACTTCCTAAAGCTTTCTTTATGTCTGAGCAACAAATGTCGATTGTTTCTATTTGTCGTAGACTTCGAAAGAAAATCGGTAACACGGGGAAATAAACGTGCGTTGCTACCGCAGTGCGAAAGGATGATGCAACTTAGTTGTGTCGGACGTCTAGTCTAGTTGTTGGTTTTCGGCGTGCAGTGAAGTGAAAAGATATGTACTCTGTTTACATGCAGTAGAAATTCTAGTTACGCAATCAAGAAACAACATGCGGCTACTTATAATTTTAATTGTTTGAGTAGAAACGATACATTTACGTATGTTGCCAATAGTTTCTACTCATTGCAACATGGAGAAACAAAACGTTTTTAAATCTTCCTCCGGTGAAAACGTAGCTTTACAGCTGCTAGCCTCTTGGCAATGGATTCCACTAAATTATCCACAAAATTAGCAGAAATATTTTTAAATTCTTTCAATAATGCTTTAGTCAATGATTCGTTATTAGTTATGTTGCAGTTTCTGATTTTTCTTTCTAGAGATTCTCACTCGTCTTTAATCAAATTTAAGTTTGTTGACTGAGGCTGCGAGCGCATATTCTAAGGTAACCGTTGTTGTATAACCTTATCTGTATGTTTCGGTTATTGATCCTGTTGGATGATTTATTTATCCTGTTTCAATGACCATTTACGTCTCTATGTAAATATTGTTTTATGACATCTAAGTATACATCCCAGTCGCCTCCGTGGATTCCCACTCTATTGATCTATACTTTGTAATAAGTAATTATTATCGTAATTAGCTAATGAAAGGTTTTTTTGTGACACTTTTTCAATATATCTCCTTTTTCTTAAAATTATCTTTTACGGTTGTCTTCGGTGCACTTATCTAATATAAATAAATACCTACCTTTTTAAGCAACGTTTTTAGTGTGCATATGTACAAATTGGTTAAGATAGGTTAAATATTTGCAGTATCAGATATGTTTCAACAGTTTCTTCACGTAATCGAGTTCAGTATTAAGAATATATATTCTTATATGCAGAAAATTACCGTTCGACATGTAATGTATTTGTATAACTAATATAAGCTTTTTTTGATACTAACGAATCGGCAATCTAATAACACTAATATATTACTACTATTGCTAAAGTAAATGTGTTTCAGATTCAAATTTTATCAGATCAAAACAAATTTTTGATAATAATAGGCCTACAAATCCGTAGTATTAACAAGAATTTTTTTAATTCTGTTGTTATCTGTATATAAGAATATTTATTGCTCATGGTGATCAGTTACATGAAGAAACTGTTTAAACATGCAAATATTTAATCGATTTTATCCACTTTTTAATATGCATACTGCAAACACTTTATTCATATTTATTACCTGCTAAACCGCGTATACTTCCTTGAAGCACGTGCCATTGACCGAACGGTCACAATGCCAACTCTACTTGTAATAGTTCTCTAATCACGCACATTTTGAACATTTGAACGCTCACTTCTCACAGAAGTCTAGCTCTAGGTATTTTGAAAATCTCTATTGTTATTTTGCACTGTAGGGCGGGCTCTGTCGATAAATTTTGTTTCTTTTATTATTAATTCACGCATATTAGAAGGTACGCTATGAAGAAGATCTACGAAATTTGATGCAAATTTTTGTTTTTCAAAACCGTCGTGAAATTTTATGTTATATACTAAATGTCATAGTATTGAATAATGATAGCTTTCATATTATTAGAGTTTCTAACATTGTATGTTTATACATTTGATGATTTTCAGCATTCATTTATAAACTCTACAGAAAAAAGCTTCGCTTGCTCTATTAAGATAAACAAAAAATTAGATAACTAATACAGAATTTGATTACTTTGATCTTTGCATAGATTATGTAATTTTTTTTAGAACTTATAAAATAATATATTAAATATATTATATATAATTGCTTTCAACACATGCGTTATTTTTGCTACGAAAAATTTAGTCGCGATTGTTCATTTTAGTCAGCAATCTAATATTTATTTTTATTCATTGTATGTTTGTAGATTCTAGATTGTTTACAATTCTTAGAAAATTTTGCTGACATTGTACTCTTTGCAATGACTTTCAGTTATAATAATAAAAAATGTTATAAATATTTTTAATCTATAAATTTTTAATAAACGTGCCTACATGTTTCTGTTCATTCATACGATTTAAAATTTTAACGAAAGAAAAACATAGGCAACTGAAGAAAGTAATTAAAATGCGCCATTTAGTACTCACAGAAAAGACGGTATTGTATGTAAATTGATAGTGTCAAATAAAGTTCTTTGTAATTTAATGACAATGGTTTGTAAAACTATATTGTCTTTTGCTTTCATTCACAGAAATTATTTTAATGAAGATGCATTAAGGAGCGTATCGTGCTTTGATTTTACCTATCAAAATGAATGCATTCTCACATTCTTATTTCCTTTTATTTAAGAAATTTCTAAATTATATTTTCATCATATAATTTAATCAATTGATTTCATTGTATTTAGTATTTTAGTATTTACATTCGTTGACCATGACAATACGAGGTGTGGCAACTAAATGACGAGACTGGTGCGAGAAATGTTATTTATTGCAAATGACTTATATTTAACTTTTATTCCCTTTAACATACATACTCTCCGCTCCTATCTACATACCGTTGTATACGGGTCTTCCATTGCTCAAAACAATGCTGTAGTTCATCAGTTGTCAGTCTCTTCAACAACTCCCCCGTTTTTGCTTTTACATATTCAACAGACTGAAAACGTGTTCCTTTTAATACACTTTTAGGAACAGGTAGAAGTCACATGATGCATGATCTGGCGATTACGCAGGATGATCAAGCATAGCAATGCGCTTGTCCGCTAAAAACTGCTTCACAGATAGGAATTGTGAACTGGTGCGTTGTCCTGGTGCAGAATCCACGAGTCGTTCTTCTAAAAATCCTGTTTTTACGTCCTTACTCTTTCCCTCAGCTTGATTAAGACTTCTTTGTAGTATTTCTGATTAGCCATTTGATCCTCAGATACCCAACCAGTCATAATAACATCCTTGATATCGAAAAAAAAACAATCAGCATTGCCTTCAATTTCGACTTGTTCATTCGTGTTTTTCCTCGCGCACAAGACATAACATTATACCCAGACACCTCCTTTAACATTTGTAAACATTCTATTCCCGGATTTTTTAATTTTTCAAGGAATTTCAGATTAATTCGTTGCTAGATTTTTATGTCAACCATTATCACAGCACTATAATGTAACAGTGTCCTCTTTCATTGCCCTACTGGGAAAATTTACTATTTAGCCATGGTAAAAACAATTAATCGTTGATTGCGTACTAACGTTCATTAGTGATACCTTTCTATTTATGTGTAAAATTTGATTTCGATTCGTTTTTATTATTAATTATGATATTGCGGAGTCATCGAATTTATAATAAAGGAACCGAATTCCACGTGGACGAAGCTCTGTCATATTTTAAAGTTAAATATTGGTCAAAACAGCTTCGGTGATGTGATTCCATTGAAGATAAGTCAAGGAATGCAACGTCTTTGTGTGCATCAGTTTTGATATTTGTATGGAAGTTGAATAATAGTTTTAGGAAATAATCGTTTAAGAGTTTATACAATTGGTAAAGCATTAAATATATTTGACAACATACAACTTCTGAATGGTATATATAATAGCATCCGATACTTTGTGGTTTTGCGATTTTTATATCTTGGACAATTGAACGATTTGTTAACATTAATCAGATGAAAACAGTTATTTCACGATGATTTCGCGAGTAAGAAGCGGATCTATTTTGCCAATGAATCGAGTGTTTAGTCGAACTTTTAGCTAAGCATTGAATAGAATCTGAGAGATTATATAAAAAATGTGTTATATATTTGATTCTTGTTGTATTGCTTTGCTGCTTCGAATATACACTCCGCGCAACATGAATAGGACCAACTGCATATATGACATTTGTAGTTGGTATAAACATGGTAGCGCGCTGGAATTGTTATTTTCGAAAATAAGAGGGTTGATAAAAAGATGTATGTAGGTACCAAATATAATTTTTGTAAAAGTCAGTGCAAATGTACGTTACTAATGACAATAAGTAGAGTAATTAAACGCCACTTGAATACGACCAATCTACAAAATAAAAGATTCGTTTGCAATAACAAAATACTTTATTGTTCAATAATGAGTACTTTTGCCATTATTTCTTATGACCTCAAATAGTCGGGATGGAATGGAATTATACAGGGTTCTCAAGTAGTCAACGGGAAGTTCCGCCCAACTTCGTTTCAGCGCCTGCTCTAGTTCGTCAGCGCAACTGAATTGGGTAGCATTGGAGTACAATTTACGCGACAACCATCCCCAAACATTTTCTATGATGTTCAGGTCGGGGGAGAGCGATGGCCAATCGAGAACCTCCATGCCTTGTTCTTGAAACCAGCGTCGAACAATACGCGCGGTGTGAATACTGGCATTATCCTGTTGGAAAATAAATGGCCCACCTGCCATAACGTTGGAAAATTTGTCTTTCACCTGTTGCAGCAGCTGGACGTACTTTTCCGAATTCTGTCTGCCTTTCACTATTACTAAATCAACAGGTCTGTTATAGGAAACAGCTCCCCATACCATGACTGAACCAACATCGGCTCGCCTTCGTGACTGAATCACTTCATCTTTACGTAAATCGTGGAAATAATAAGAAAACCCATCCGGGCCATCTAAATTAAACTTCTTCTCGTCACTGAAATTAACAGTTTGCCATTCTCTTGTCTACCTCATTTTTGCTTTGAAGACGTGCAGTGCGCTGAAATTCCCTTAAAGGAGGCCGTCGTTTAATTTTCAAACGTTTTAAATGCGGACAGGTCTTCAGTAACTTCTGTACAGTTCTTACCGATGCATTCGTTCCAACGTTATTCGCGATTTGTCTTGCCGTTAATGCCGAATTCGATGCTTCGATGTTGTTCGCCCTTTAAAACGTTTTCCATAATTCTCGGGATCCCTAATAAAATTGTTCACAACCTGATGTGATCGACTTATTTTCTTTGCAGTAGCCCTTGAGGAATACCCTTCTTGATGGAACGCTTTAATTTTTCCAATTTCTTCCATACTTAAGCACTTCTGTCGTCCCATCGTTGCACAATACCCTTAATTACAGATGTTTGTTTATCCGGATACACGTTGTAACTCGACACTCATCCAGTAGCTTACTATTAAATACTGGTCGTATCCAACCGGCGCGGTGCATTTTATATGTATGTGGTACTTACGTCACCCAATGCATAACGTTAGGCACTATTGCGCAATAATGCGTATTATTTGCCATATCATACCATTACAAACTTGCATTGTATTTTTAGTAAATGAATTGTTTTTCAAACCACCGAAAGCTTGCAAACAAGTCGGGTGGTCCTATTCATGTTGCGCGGAGTGTATAGCTTATATATAACTATATATAACTTACGTGTGTAGATGTAAATGTCTTAGATTAGATTTTTTTGGAAAATTTTAGACATTGGGCCTATGAGGCTACACGAAAAATTAGAGCAGCTAGAAAAGCTTTTTAGAGTGTGCTTACTATAAGTTGTGCACGATTTTATAGATATCTTGTAAATGAATTAGTAAAACGAAGGTTGATGTTGCTATCATTATCAAAAATTACTGTAATAGAACCCAATTTGAATTGTAATAATGTAACAATTCCTTTAATTTTTGATAGATACATTCAACATAAAGATATCCAAGAATCACAGGTAATTTTTCGCCGATATTATGCAATTCTTTCTAGACAAAAATCGAGTCATAAAGTCAACGTCGATAATTAAAGTGTCCATATTCTGACTTCAATTTCTTTAGCCTTCTTCGTCTTTTCTAGCTTTCGCAACTTCCATTCATCTTTCGATCTCTTCACTTCATAATCATTATTTTCTAAATAAAACAGCGGTTTCACTCACTTTTGTTTCCTTTCAATTTGGCTGATGTTACTTTTTGGCTAATTTTTTGTTTAATTTTTTCTGAAAGTTATGATGAAACCTGTTCTTTTCGTATTAGAAAAATAATCAAATAGGGACAGTTTTCTACAATATTGAGCGCATTTTGAAAAAAAAGTTAATCCTTCTATATATTTCCGCTGTACAAAATGTGAATCTCTTATAATCTCAAACCCTCTCTCAACATAAATTTAAGAATTTTGTTTTTAAATATAATTCTTAATTCTTAGAATTCATTAATATATTAACACCAGTCAGAAGTATCAATTTTAAAAACTATACATTAACCACAATATCTTATAAATATTTGGTTCGGTTCCTTTTGTATAATGTGACTCTTTTTTCAAAATTTGCGATTACTTTAGTGCATATATTTAGACCAATTTCGTCTATAGCTTAACGAAAGCGGATTTTTCATAAATCGTTTGGAGATTAATTACATACACTTTATCTTTTGAGAAACGGTTACACGAAGAGGACGATTAGGTTTTTCCACAAGCTGTCGAGGATTTTTCCAGACCCAAATAGGACAGTTGTGCTTTCGACGTAACCACCAAGATGGAAATCCAATTGGCAAACACTCAGCGGTATACGTGATCGGTTGCCTTCAATTCTTGTGTTAATTGAATTTTGTTCGCATCTAGACGAAGGTTCTTTGGCAGAATTCTCTGCATAGATGATTTTGATATTTCCAGAGTGTTATCGATGATGAATTGGTGTCCTTGGACTTCTACCACATTTTCATCTACTTTAGCGATATACTCAGCTGAATGAACATTAGTTATTTTAGCGTGGTCTCTTAATATCCAGACCTGAATAGTCAGCTAAACTTTTTGGATTAGGTTACTAATTACAGATCACTAGGTATAATATTCTGACCAAAAATAGCACGAAGTCTACGAATTGTGTTTGTAACAGAACGCGAAGTTTCGTAACATGTTTGGATATTTTTTATACGTTCATCGATGGTGAAATGTTGCATCATGAAACTTACAGATGTCTAGATGACTAGTGTTAAATATAAACTTTACGAGTTATAGCATTTGGCATAAACTCAAAAGAAAAGTCTACAGGTTCATGCCGATACCTTTTATAAAAAGAATAAAGTAGTCACGCAACATAATTTTAATGTTTCATGTGTTTGAATAAATTTCTAAAATTGTTTTAGAGTATTATATGTTTAAATATGTATTCGTCTAATTTAGTTTTATTGAAGGAATGAAATTACACTAGAACTTTAACTTCCACCGCTGGCTCATTATTGTAATTTTATTGCATTTCATATACGAACGGGTGACATTTACTGGATTAATGCGTACCATATAACTTATTGTACAAAAATGATTAACGAGCTAACATTATACATGCTTTTCAAGTTTTGAAATCTTAAATTATTCATTATAATAATAATCACGATGTCCGTGTCTTGCATTCACAAATTTTCATTACAACGTTCACTACTGGGAGCAATCAGGATATCTATTACATTAGTTGAATTAGTTGAATAAGTATATGTCAATAAAGTATATATTAAAATAGTTTTACCTTATCTTGAATTCATTTGTACTTATTCCTCAATTACTCTATAATTAATTTTATTACTTATACTTTTTCGAATCTGTAACTACAGCCACAATGTTTTCTGAAACATGAATAGGAATTTCATAAAATGTAATTTAATTCTTCAAATATAAGTCATTTTGTTGGATTAGTATGTTTGAATAGTTGAATTTAACGAATACTAGAAAACAAATGATTCTGAATGAAGATTGATTTCTATCTCGTTTAACACACTTCTTTCGATGGTGCTTTCAGTCTTTTCTTTATTATGAAATTCATTTTTCCCTGTTCCTCCTAAGTCTGGTGAATTTGGCGAATGCATTAGGACAGCATAAGCGTGTGTGGTGTGTGAGGTCTTTTTTTATATTATAAGTACTTCACCAAACTGTTATCTAACCAATGAGTTTCCTTACAATTATCGTATTATATCCGTTTCTATCGCCTATCATTAAGTATTTTAGAAAAGTTTGCGATTGTTTCCATAAATAAGATATTTTAGTAATCATGTTTCTTTGAGAAAATTCATTTGGCAACAATTTGTCCAAATTTTAACTTTGTCAAATTAAAATATGATTAACACAATAGCGTACAGTCTCACCGGCAAGGCTGGTTAAGTGCGATTATAAATGAGTTATAGTTCCTCTATACTCTCAAGTACGAAAACAACATAGAAATTTATTTACATTCGTCGCAGCTAACAATCCACCTGTGCGAAGCATTTTCACATCATTAGCATGATGCAAGTTATTAGCAATGCTAGTATACGTTCTCCTCCTATTGGCTCCTGTCCTGGTTATCCGGACTAACTTCGGAGGATTATTCGACTTTACTTGTATTTTAAATTATGGTGAATTTTCAATACCTATTGCTAACGCAAATATATATTGAATCACCGAGCAAACTACGATTTGAATCAGAACCCAAGAACTACTACGTGGAAGGAACACGGAAATCAAGATTTTTCAAATTATTTGATGAAAAAGGATATTACATGCACATATAACGCATGAGGTTCCTATTTCTAATATTGTTATTATGTTTATCATATCCATATCTAATGGTATCGTAAAGATAAGGAGCGGCTATACATATCAAACAATTCTAACTCTTTCAACATATAAGATATACTTTCATATTTCCATATTCGGAAAATACATACAAAGGGTACTAGGAAAGTTTTGCAATATGACGCAACAATAAATCGTAAGAAGCTGCTCGTTGCTGCCTGTTCATACGTCCATAGTAGCTGCTGCGCCATGTCGATGAGCTGATTATTCATTAGCAGTGAGAGTGTAAAACGCTTGCGATGACATCGTGGTCACGAAATAAGGTAAGGGCAGTTTTGCGTTACAATTTCGTGTGTGGTAACATAAACCAGTGCTTCGAAGGAATGACTCTTGCACTAGGTGATGTTTGTCCACATCGCACAACGATATTCAGGTGGTATAGAGAATTTCAAAGGAGAAATTTAACTGTGGAGGAGCTGCTGAAGAGCAGATGACACGACGTGTGACTTGGTGCCGGGAGATGCTAAAAAAGTTTAATAAGGGACAATCTCGGTATGTGAACAACATCGTGGCAGGTGACGAGACCTAGCTGTACTATTACGAAGTGCCGACCAAAGCTCAAAACAAAGTTTGGGTCTTTGATGATGAGGACACACCCGTAGTTACCAGAAAATTCCGATCTGTAAAAAAGAAAATGATAGCTGTATTTTTCAAATCGAGTGGAATTGTGGAACGCGTCGTTTTGGACACACAGAAGATAGTCACAGCTAAGTAGTATACTGAACGGTGCCTGCCTAAAGTCATTGGATTTATGAAGAATCCGTGGCCAAAGCCAAGAATGGACACCTGGTTCCTCCACCACGATAATGCTCCAGCTCACCGCGCCAAAGCCTGCACCGAATATTTGACCACGACAGGATTGAAACTTCTCGAGCACCCTCCCTACAGTCCAGATCTTGCTCCCTGCGACTGTGCCCTGTTCCCGCATGTGAAAATGAAGCTAAAGGAGAGGCGGTTTTCCAGTGATGAGGACCTTCAGCGGGCTTTGGACAACGAGTGTGCTTTACTCCCTAGTGAAACTTGGCAGAAGTAATTCAAAGATTGGTTTCGGAGGACGAAGAGGTTTATTGAGTGTAGGGGAAATTTCTTTGAAAAAATTAAATAAAAGTTGTATTGCAAAACATTCCTAGTGCCTTTTGTACACTGCAAAGTGCATTAGCACCCAACATCAACAGCATCCAGGCACGAGGCAAATACAACGCAAGTGTTATTGAATAAGGATAAAACAAAGCCCTGTCACAATATTTCCGCAATTAATTCACGACTAATATATTTTATTGTATCAAAATAAATTTTCGCTTCGGTTGCAGTTAGAATGTCATTATCATTTAACTTAATTTTCATATTATGAAGATGCCTCTGTATGTCCTTCTCTCTGTCAAACAGTATGTTTAATTTAATTTTTTTATATTCAGTATGTCGCTTTTATTCAATTACTGTAGAGACTGTATCTCACTAAGAAAGAAGTATTCGCTTTTAATAAATAACCATCTCATTAGCCTTATTTTTTATTTTTGTCAATAAACGCTTCATGTTGTGGAGAAGGTAAATTTTGGTACAGGTTCATAATATAAATGAAGCAGATAGAAAAAAGTGTAATGTAATATATTTAGAACATTTTGGGCTATGTTTCTCGTATTTTAAGAATGTATTATACATCTCGCTACTTACGTATATGCGATATAGAAATAAATTTTTGTCGTAAAAGTATGTCATCGACATTCATTTTATCTATACATATATCAGGAAAACGTGTGTTACAGAATTAAATTGAAACGCAATTGAATTTTATTTTAGATAGTATCTTGTAGTTAATGAAGGTGGAAACATTCGTGTAACAAATAATTGTTTATTTACAGAGAATATGCTGCTAGCATAAGTTCTTTAATTACATTATAAATTTATTTGCAAAAGTAAATGTAAGTCAATGTCAACATACATTAGTTACTGGAATGCCGGAAATACTCCAGCAATTGCGTGTATAAGACCTTAATGTGATTAATTGTAATAATAGCATAATAATGATGATGTCTATGTACATGTCTATATATATATATATATATATATATATATATATATATATATATATATATGTGAAGTAACAAAACTAATAGTTTCCATTTCAGTTTTTTTTTCAAATTTACTTCGCAAGCTTGCTTACAATATGTTATTAGAGTAAATTGTATAATTACTATTATTTGAAAGTACCTACAAATTGTTAAAATGCAGATACATATTACAACTTATGTGTGAAAATTTGTTACTTAAGGTATACTGTCACTTATAAGTGCTTTGCATCGTGTATATTTCTATATTTTGTAGACTAGACCTAGTTATTCTTAATAATGGTGGACATAACAAATATTTTGTATTGTAGCGATAAGATTCTTTATTAATTTTAAGAAGTGCCGAGCATTCTACTATCTGATCGAAGATACCAAAATTGCAGGTGGCGGAATAAAGTGGAATGCGATTATGTAATATAATTATTGCTTCTTGAAAATTTATTTCAAAATATAATAAAATAACCATTAGATAGATGATCCATAAGTTTTCACAGCCTAAAGGAATACGCTTTATTAATGTAGTTATCTTGAGGTAGATCCAGGTCCATTCTCAAAACAATTCGAAAGTCAATAAAAATACCATTATGGTATACTTTAATTTTTATTTTACAAAATAGTAATGAACAAGGATCAGTAAGTAATAAATATGTACTAATACTATTTACTACAAAGATATATAACTAATGAAGGAAGAGTTAGATATAACGTTTATATGGAAACCTTACAATATATTAGTAATAAATTTTAGTACGAGTGGTTGTTATATAAAGGAAACCTTGTTGTATGGTAATCTCCGTTCTGTAGAACATAAACTTCACCTTTCTTCAATTTTCTCTTACACATATTTCTTACATTTTTCTTTCTATTATCCTGTAAAGACCCCAACATGTCTATGTGAGTTCAGTACGTCTTTGCACAGCTTCTTCCATAATTCTTGAGGTTTTCTCAATAACTCCTTAAATATGTTGTAGGTATGTCCATACGTATTTCCTCCTGCGGTGCTAGTGGTATTTCTGTTTCTGGCATATGTCTATAAGTCGTAGGTATAGCCTTCTGGTGTACATATTTTATAAATTTTCGTACAATATTTGTGTATTTTCCACGCAGGTATTGCTTGAACACCAGTCTAGCCCTTCAAGACATCGTTGTCTCATAATGCAAATTATTGTAAAAATAGATCCACGAAATTTTTTATCTTCTCAAGTCTGTCGTTATTTGCTGTGTCGTCGTAACCAGAAAAATACACGCATCTCAGTAGCATATCCAATCTGTTGCGAGACAGTCTTTTGACTAAGTTTTGCTGCAAATTTTATCATTTGATTAGCTTCTAGAGGTAGCTTCTTGCTTTCCATCGTAAATTAAATAAATATTAATTTTTAAATCTCTACTTTGTTGGTATTAATCTAAATGTGTATTTAAAATCGACGGCTATGTCGTTTAACCTGTATGAGCTGCGAATCTTTAAGTTTGTAAAACGATTATATCATGTGTGATAAAATCTTTATAAATGTGAATGGGTGATGATAAACACAAATTGTCTATTTTGAAACCACTTTGTCTAGAAAACTGAACATTGGTAGGCAGGTTTGCGCAAGGTCCCCATTTGTCAGAACTTTTGTCATCCACCATCTCTAACAAATATCTTCACTCAGATTCTGAAAAATTGAGATTTATATTTTTTGGTTAAACTTAATTTTCTGGAGGTTTTTATGAGTCTTTAGATGCTAAGGGCGTTAGGTTTGTGTTACTTGGTTGACGTGGGCATGATCGTTGTGATAATGATGCCAGTTGAGGAGATGAAAATTGCTGTGAAACTGAAGATTCCTGAAAGAGCTGTGGTTTTTGTGAAAATAGATATAGATGGCTCAAGGATCATTAAGCGGTGGTGTTCGTTGGATAATATTCATCGATCTACATACATTTGCTAGACCAGTGCCAACACTTTTCAAGTTCTGGAAGTCGTGTTTTTTAATTTACTTTTAATTGCCCGAAACAGAGACACTATTGTAATTGATTTATCAGTGTTTCACTGGCTGGGCATGGCTCTTCGTAAGATTAATTATTAGTTAAGGTCGTCGGGATCTACCTATGCGACACCGGTAAAAATAATTACTGCATTTAAGCAGATTTATAATACAATAATGTAACGGTTCATGTTAAAAAAGTGAAACAAAGTAATTTTCATTCTGTCACGACCAAGTTAGATTAACCAATGTGTTATTCTCAAAATTATTGTACACTTTGCATTCTTTCTTTAATAGATATTAGTGGCAATGAAACGAGTTATGTCTTTCCATGGTTTTAGAATATTCTAAAGGTAATGTGAATTTTCTATAGAGAGGAGCAAATTCATATACCGGTGGAAAGGTGGTGAAAATTTTATTCGATAGATACATATACAAAAAGCAAGTGCAATATTTAGCAGAACAGTTAACAAGCACAAGGCTCCATATTTATATAATGCGGAGGTCAATAACTTATGTATTTTAATGCATATATTTTTAAATACAAGCGATCCAGAAAATAGCTCTATATCCCTTCTGTAAGGCAAAAATATATAACTTGCTGTATATAATTATGCACTTTTGCGATGTAAATGCAGAAATTTTTGAAAAAAATCTTTCCGCTCGAGTCTCGAACCTACGGTCTCATACCAAGCGGGCACATGTCTTCACCTTTAAACCACGAAGAACTGTGAATTCGTCCCTTCTGAAGTACCATAAATTACATTATGGAAAGATATTAAAATGGAACCCACGGTAGGTTTTTAATTGCATTTAATTGTGCGCTTTTACGATGTTAAACTGAAAAATTTTAACCGTCTTTTATATGATATATTTTCTATCACTTGCTTAGCATACCCAATTAATTTAACTTTATCCATACTTTTCATTTTATACGACGGTAGCCATTTATATTTCGGGAACTGGCAATATTGTTAGTGTTGCCTCCGATCTGATGATTGCATCGTGAAGTTTGTCATTTTTGACAATATACTTACCTTGACAGTTTTATTATCCGGTCGCTATTTCTATTGTTGACAGTAACTTGAAAATTTTATGTCAGCGACATAATTGTTTGTCATAACTTTCGGCGTGGATTATCTCAACAAGAATGCATCGACGAGCTGAATTCTTTATATGGTGATGAAGCACCATCGAAAACTATAGTATGTCGTTGGTATAGTGAATTCAAACTCAGAGGGCGTTCTTTGGATGATAAATTTTGTGAAGGTCGTCGCACAAATGTTGTTGTGTCGGAAAACATTAATGCAGTGTCCGAATTGATAATGTAAGACCGTCATGTGACATACTGTGAGATCGAGGCATCTCTAGGTATTAGTAACACCAGCGTGCATAAGTACCACATAATTTGACAACCACTCGAAAAAGGATTCGCGTCGATTAGTGCCAAGAAATGCTCAAAACATACTTGGATCTTGGATCTATACGTATGAGCTCGATAGTAAACATATGTGAGTATTCCAAGATGAACCAAAACCAACAAAAGTTGTTCGCCCTCGAAGCACATCAAAACAAATGGTCGCTTGTTTTTTCGGAAAAACCAGTCACGTTGCGACCGTGCCTTTAGAGAGTTGTAGAACGATCAATTCCGAATGGTACACAACTATTAGTTTGCCAAAAGCTTTTGAAGACATAAGGAAAACAAATCGAAAACGACAGATCATTCTCTACTACTAAACTAGCACCCTGTGATTTCATTTTGTTCCCGCATGTGAAGAATAAACTTCGTGGTCAATGGTTTCTACGCCGGAAGCATTCAAAATTCATATTTTGGAGATACCACCTTCGCAGTGGCGGCAATGCTTTTCGGATTGATTTAAACGAATGCAAAACTGCATTGGTTTTCAAGGTGAATATTTTGAAAAGCAATAAAATATTTTCGATAATAAAAAAAAATTTTTTGTTTACTATTCCCGAAATATAAACGGCTGCCCTCATATAATGTGTGACGTTTATCACATATAATAAATTAAAAGCTTTTTTTTTATAATATTTGCTTATTTCAAAAGTGCATTTATAGAACTTAATAGTAATTATATTATTGTTCGTCATGTATTTTTTTGGTATATCGTCATTTATATTACACATTAAGTAAATTGTTTTGTTTACAGCTTAGAGCATCGGAGAAACTATTAATTATTATATTAAATGTGAAAACATTCTTGTACTTTATGGTTAGCTGAATGTATTGTTTTGTGTAATATTATTATTGCTATGTAACCATGTAGAGAAACAGACATATTAGCATATCAGATTGGTTTGAACAGGACTTGGTAGCTCCAGTATTTTTAAAAAATATCATTTTAATAGTATTATACCTTGTCTCAGAATAAGAAGGAGTGATTCAAATATCCCGCTAAAACGCGGAACATAGCTTAAAAATGAAACATAAGCAGCTGTGCATGTAGTAGTTTGTCAACAATATTATTCTTTTTCTTTATTATATAGAAATAAATGAAAAAAATTCATTTTAATGGAAGTCTGATTGTACAAACGTTACTTTTTGGATTAATATGTACAACCTATCCAAAATTAAAATTAAATATTATTAAAATAAAGCAATGCAGAAATGTAATTAAACGTTTACAGGTTTTGAAAAATGGCGGGTATCTGGCATTCATTTATCCATATTAAACTTCCCTGTTCAAGAACCAATGAAATCTCTTAAAAATATGTACTACTTTGGCGCAATAGTTGAATCACTCCTTATTCTGAGACAAGCTATAGCTATAATTTTAAATGTCAAATTAAAAATAGATTATATTATAGAGAAAATATAGTTGATCCAGTTTTTCTAAAGAATAATTTAAACAAATACGTATATTAAAAATTTTGAGAATCCTGGGAATTATTTAATGTCGAATATGGTTAAGAACGAATATGAGCAACTGCTTTCTCAAGTTATTGGCTTTTTTTGAACTTATTAAAACTTGTTCGTCTACTCGCTTGCTTAGTTATATCTATATATATTAAACTGATCTTTTATAACATTTCTGATGTGACATTAGTCATTTTAAATCAAAATGTCAAAATTCCCCGGCAATATTAAAATTATCAAATTTATAACGTTGGTATAATTAACACAAATAAATGTAAACGGCTTTAAGAAGGGAAAAATCAAGGTTTGGGACGATTGAGAATGTCAACAAGATAATATTTTATTAGACTATTTAAAAGAAAAACTATTTTGAACAGTAACAAATGCCGTACTTCAAACAAATTTTGCAGGATTCTATTTAATTCTGAATTAAAATACTATATATAATTGCTAAAAATCAGTTATTGTTCGAAGAAAACCATTTTATTTTCATTGAATTATATATTTCTTGACAAGAATTAAATGAAGAAAATTATCTTTAAAGAAATCTTATTTTGTCAATAGCAACAAGACTTCAACAAGTTTTAGGAACTAATGATGATGATTAAGTACCAACTTTTATATCAGGTTGTTACATATGAAATGTCCGATTTTGTAAGGCATAAAAAAAGTCTAAATTTAAAAAAAATATAAATATTTATTCTAAAAAATAGTCTCCATTTACATCAATAGTTTGTTGCCAACGGCCTGGAAGCTGAAAAATTCCCTTTGAAAAGAAATCTAGGTTTTGATGGCTCACATATTGCTCAAACACTACTATTACAGTCTCCCGGTCAGGGAAGTCCCTATTTTTTAAGTGATTGTCTAAACTTCGAAAAAAATGAAAATCAGTTGGCGAAAGGTCAGGTGAATAAGGTGGGTGAGGGCGAATTTCGTAACCAAATTCCGAAAGTTTTTGGATTGTCTGTCGTGCAACATGAGGTCTTGCATTATCATGAAGAAGTATGGGTCCATGTCTATTGGCTAGTGAGGGCTGCAAGCGGCTCAATTTTCCATGCATAGTTTCCAGTTCGGCACAATAGGACGCTGCCGTGATGGTTTCACCAGGTTGCAAAAATGAATAGTGAATAATACCCTTACTGGTCCACCATACAGTCACCATAATCTTTCGCGGGTGAAGTGATGCTCGTGCATGCAGTCTTGATGCTTCACCTCGATCTAACCATTGTCTTGACCGTCTCCGATTATCATAAAGTATCCACTTTTCGGCACATGTTACCACTCGATGAAGAAACGGTTCAACTTTCTGTCGATTAGCCAAAGAGGTAGCCACCTCCAATCGACGGAGCTTATTGGCTTCCGTTAATTGGTGCGGCACCCATCGATCGAGTTTCTTCACTTTGCTAATCGAAGAAAGGTGACGACTAATGGTGGCAATGGACACTTGAAATGTTTCTGCAAGGCTACGTACTGTTGTCGACGGATTACTTTCAACTTATACACGCAGCTCGTCGTCATTATCGGTGCTACGCGCATATCCGCGAGGCTCATTTTCCAAATCAAAATTTCCCTCGCTGAATTTTTTAAACCATCGCCGCAATGTGCGTTCATTTCACGTGGTTTCACCGAACGTCTGATTAATTTCTCGCGTTGTTGCAGCTGCATTTAATCCCTTTTTAAATTGAAAGAGGTAAATTGCCCGAATATCTCTTGCCGACAGCATTTTCATAGGCGAGACAAGGACAGGTGTATTAATCTTTCCAAGAAATGGAATAGGTACACACTTCAAAATAAACCCTTTTCTACATACAATAATAATTTTCACCAAATACATAAACGTCTTCACACAGGTGCGATTCAGTTCAGACCGAAGGAAAAAACGGACATTACATTTGTAACAACCTGATAATTATCTGTTTAAATACACAGCATTTAGTGCCATAATAATTTACCTTTACTTTTATTCGTAGTTATAGTTTTCGTATTAGCATATCAGATTAGCTTGAAAAGTACGTGGTAGCTCCAGTATTTTTAAAAAATATTATTTTAATAGTATTATACCTTGTCTCAGAATAAGGAGTGATTCAAATATCCCGCTAAAACGCGGAACTTCCTGTAACTTGCCACAAAAATGAAACATAAACAGTTGTGAATGTAGTAGTTTGTCAACAATATACATCTTTTACTTTATTATATAGAAATAAATCAAAAAAAAGTCATTTTAGTGGAAGTATGATTGTACATACGTTAATTTTTTGATTAATATGTACAACCTATCCAATCTTAATACATTATATTAACCAAATTTTAAATTTGATTTTATGATCCTAGTGTTAAAGCAACTATTTTGACCTGAAATGTATTCACAACCTATTAAATACGTCAAAAATCAAAAGTCGGTTTACATTAACAAATTACTTTAAAAGCATGCTCTAGTTTTATTTTTAGTTTGGGTTATACAGACTTTATTGCAAGCCCGTGTACCTGTGGATATAAGTTGTACGTTTCCTTATCGAAGTATATCTACTTTACGAACATATTAAAAGTATTTGTTGAAATGTAATATTTTTAAACATTCTTACAATTAATTGATAGTTACTTTATATATTAGTTTCACGTATATACGAGAATGATTTGACGAGAAATGAAACAAATGAATTAGGATAGTTTTCATTATTTTTCAACATATTTTGTGTCAATTTAAATACACTTTCTCACATTCCCATCATAATTCAGGATTCGTGCCAGCCACTGCTTGGATGTACCCAATTCAACGTATAAAATATGACACAACATTTAGTCGATATATTCAATGCAATGATATTAATTTTTTCGATAATTTTTTTGGAGTTACAGTTTTTCTATGATTCTCGTCTTTGATCACATTTAAATGTGGCATAATCACATTTAAATTCCACAAGTTATGGTTTCCAAAAACCAACCGAAGTTTGTTGCAAATCAACCAAAATTTCGTATATGTTTAGTTCTTTAAAAGTGAAATATTTGTATTACGAATTGCAAGTTTAGATGCTTTACTCACATTGCTTTAACTTTTAAACCAAATATCAAAAATTAACTAAATTTCATCGGCAACCATTAAACAGTAATAAGTTTCATGCTAAGTTTTCCGAAAGATTGAGCTAGTTGTCAGTGTTACTTCCTACAAAATAGTCATTGCGTCTTTTATGCATTGCGCCATACATTTTTACAACTTCTCATAATTTTTTAATAATACTCATAACAGAAAAAGATCGGCTAATAAGCCGGTCTTTTTCTGTTATGCGTTTGCTTTCAGTTTTAATAATGTCACCAACTCCTTCTGATAAGATACACTACCTTACTGTACAGTCACGGTTCTAAGACACATTCACTGATACATTTTCTTACGTATTTAAAATTTAGACTGGTTGCTCTACGAAACTTGCCGATCATTAACTTCCCACTCTTTTTTCTCGAAATCCATATCTATAAAGATTGCCTTATGATGGATGGGTAAATCTTCATAAGTTGTTTCAATACGTTTCTTCCTGAAATAAATAAAAAGACCCACAAGAATTATAAAAGTCACAAAATGTGACGCATAATCCAACGCTACACGAAAAGAAACATATTTTGAAAGCACTGTAGAATCAATCTATTGTCAAAAAGGATGAAGAAGTACTCGTATGTAGAGAAACAAAAAATTATATAGAATTTGTGAATAATAGCAAACATTCTGCAAATGCGGAATGTATACGAAATACAAAAAACAAACAGAAAGCTATGTGGAGTGTAATTAATACAAAAAATAAAACAAACAAAAGAAAGACACAATGATCAGTTCATTTATTACCTGATGACTTTAATAATTACTTTATAAATATGGGTGAACAAACGAGAAGTGCCGGGATTGTTAGTGCTGATGGCTAATTGTCAAATATGGGTTTAGAGACAAGGGAATCGATTGAACCGTTTAAATGAAACTGCTGAACTTGAATTGGCAAAAATCATTAAGAATCTATATGATTATTCTAATAATTGACCAATAATAATTCTGCCAGTTATTTAAAAAATATTCGAAAGGATTATTTCAAATCGAATACTGACATTCTTTGAAAAAAGTAGCTATGTAGTAGCATGGGAAAAATAAATCAACCACAATGGGAATATTGGAAGTGGTTCAGACGATTATTAGGGCCTTTAATAATCAGGAATAAGGCGAACTGACTTGCTGTGATCTTAGTGAAGTTTTCATTATGGTGAGATATGAGATATTGCTTGATAAATTACACTAGTACGATATCAGAAGGTATAAAACACAAGCTTTTAACGGCTTACTTGTTCGATAAGTTTTAAATGTAAAAGTGTCAAGAGACATCTAAGATAGTGGCAGTACAACGGGGGGTTCCTCAAAGGATCATATTCGTCCCGTTCACGTTTTTATCTATGTATTCAAATATTTTACGAGATTGTATTATAATAAAGAATAAAATTTTCAGTGGTATACCACTGAAAATTTTGTTCTTCTATTATAACCGGTGAAACATGGGAAAGAGTGAAACAGAAAATAAATACAGTTTTCGACAGAGAAGAGACATTTACATCCAATAGTGTCAAATATTTTGAATTGACATTGGATAGCAAGCCTAGGTACCTAGGCGGTGCATGTGGAATAATTAGCAAAGACATTAGCAACATATGTCTACACCATTCGGAGACTGAAACGTATCACTCCAGCGGCAAAGATTGTCTACTATGGCAACTTCTAAGGTAAATTAACTTACGGTATTCAGGTTGATAGCTCAATGGTCAGTCACTGGTTTATCACGCTGGGAGTCTCGAGTTGCTGACAAATAAAGATCTTCAGTCGCACCACGAGCGCGGGTGTAATAATAACTTGTGATCTGTCCAAGTCTCCTGTAATTGCCGTTATACTCTGTTGAGGGAAATGAATGTACGGATTATTGCTATTATTATTATTCCTTTCTGGGCTAGGAAGGAATATTCGTTCTTTAAAAGAGTTTGAAGTTTGTTTTCTACTTTGTAAATATTTCATCTGTTATTGTCTTATTTTATTCTATATTATCTATTCTGTTCTATGTATTTTCCTAAAAAATTTTTTTCTTTGTATTTGTATTTCCTGTAATGTTTCATTCATATTGAATAAAAAAATATCTATCTATCTATTTTCCCGTGTATTTTTCTATACTTTATGTTAATTTTATTTTATTGCAATAATCTTACCTATTAATGAAAGTTTCATAAAATGTACTGTATATTTCGTACTAGTGTTACTTAATTAATAACACTGGTAAAACAATACACCGTATACTTTAAATAATGTTGTTATGTTACCACCGCAATTGTACACCATGAAGAAAGCTTCATTCATTAAATTTTTATTTTAAAGTATTAACATTTATCCGTTATCTCTTATATTTCCACAGCACTCAAGTATCAGATAATACTTTGAAATGAATGAGATTAATTTAAATGTATTTCTTTATACGAATAATTACTTTTAGTAATACATATATTGTAAAAGATGTAACAGCGTGTGTAATATATTCCATTTTTATTATTAGATTCAACATGTTCATTGCTCAACGTACTCATACGATCAAAACGATAATTAGAATTTCAATTTGGAAAATAATTACAAAGGAATCACTAAATTCATAGTAATGTGTGATAACGTTTTGATACAGAGACTTACTGTGTGTAAATACGAGACCAAGCGCACCCGGAGAATCCTAAACAAACCTAAACTTAGGTATAAGACAATGTGTCGAGAGTTACGTGTCCGCAGGGAAATGTGGAAGTTAATAATCTCCTGGAAACACTAGGGGCGTTCAAGAGGGGCTTATATTGGACTATTATTTTCCATGTTGCTCATGGTGAAAGTATGGAAAATGTACCTAGCAAACCCTAAAACAAAAAAAGTAGGGAAGATGTTAAATTTTTTTATTTACTCTTTTTTATTTTCCCAAGTCGTTCGTTTCTTGATGTATCGTTAAACCTATCACTTTGAAGTCTGCTATGGAGAGGAACACAGCTTAACCTCAGCAGTGTATCGACACGCGTGGAATTTTAATTAATTTCCACCGATAGAAAAAATGACTTGTAAACGCTCTTAATAAACATAAAATAAAGATTTCCAGTATATATACGCCTGTGCAAACCTAAATATATAATCCAATATTGCAATCAATTTCATAACATTGGAATACGTAATGTCACCTGAACCTGTGCGATTCCCAAAATCTAAATTACCATATAACTTTTCCAAAGCAGATTATGTTTCCCTCTATGCCAGTCTATGCATAGTACATTGGGCATTTCGTGAACACTATTCCTAAGTTAATGGAGTAGTGATAACCTAACGTATTCGTTTGGCATAAAAGAGAGATCATAGCAGATATTAAAACCAAAGCCTATTATCACAGAAAATGGATGGCTAGTGGGAATATACCTTAGTAAAGTCTAAGCCAACCGCTTTATGGAAATTTTTAAATAAAAAAATGAATGTAACAAGAATACCTGGTAGACTTAATGACGGCACTGAAGAGTCTTTTGATCCTGCTTAAGTGGATCACTGATACATTCTCTCGTATCTGTTTATAAAATAACCAAGGAATTTATTCTGAACACAATAGTAACTGCTCCTCCTTTACTATCGCGCGCGTCCGAAAGTGATTTACTGTTCTTACTATCAAGACTTGCTACTAAGCACACTACCGGAGATGATTTGTTGCCAAGTTTCTTTATCCACAAGTGTCGATATGATTTGGCGAATCCATTAATGACTACGAGGGTGGTCCCATAAGTACCGGGCCTGACCTAGAGACGGAGGTAGTTGTTTGAAAAATATCACTGTATTAGAAAGTACAAAATCTATAAAGCATACGCTTCAAGTTCGAATACGCCACGTTGCTTAGTATTTGTTTGGCAGCCATCAATAATGAACGTTTTCAGTGAATTTGTAAAAATGGAGAAACTTGGTCATCGTTACATGATACAATACTTTTATTTGAAAGGCCTCAGCCCAATCGATATAAAAACCGAACTGGATTCTACTCTGTATGAGTCTGATTCTTCGTTTACAACAGTGAAATATTGGGTAGCAGAGTTTAAACGAGGCCGTACGAGCCGCCAAGATGAGCATCGCAGTGGGCGAGCAAATGAGGTAACCACTCCAGAAATGGTGAAGAAAATCCACAAAGCGGTACTGGATGATCGTCGACTGAAAGTGTGCGAGCTAGCAGACATAGTAGGCATTTCAAAAAATGGGGTACATCGCATATTATCTGAAAATTTGGACATGAGAAAGCTGTGTGTAAAATGGGTGCCACGTTTGCTCACACTCCAGCAAAAACAGTATCGTGAAGATGTTCCATTTGAGAGTTTAGCGAAGTTTCACAGTAACAAAGCAGAATTTTTGCGCCGTTTCATAACCATGGATGAAACATGGGTACATCACTTTACACCCGAGACAAAAGAACAATCAATACAATGGACTCACAAAGGAGAACCAGCACCAAAGAAGGCGAAGACCGTTTCATCCGCAGGCAAAGTCTGGCATCGGTTTTGTGGGATGCGCGTGGAATAATTTTCATTGACTATCTTGATAAAGGAAAAACTATCAACGGCGAGTATTATGCGAACTTATTGCTACGTTTGAGCGAAGAAATCCAGCAAAAACGGCCGCATTTGGCTAAGAAGAAAGTATTGTTTCATCAAGACAATGCATCAGTTCACAAATTCGCTATTGCAATGGCCAAAATTAATGAATTAAAGTTTGAATTGCTACCTCATGCACCTTATTGGTAAGGTTTTGCCCCCTCGGATTATTTTCTGTTCCAAAACTTGAAAAAATGGCTCAGTGGTCAAAGATTTCCCAACGATGAAGAAGGATGTCGGCCCTTAATGCCTATTTTGAGGAGCAAGATAGTTCTTATTATAAAAAGGGTATCGAACTTATTGAGCATCGCTGGGAAAGGTGTATAGAGCTGAAAGGAGATTAAGTTGAAAAATAAATATATTTCTTTCCAAAATTTTTGTGTTTCCTTTGTTGGGTCAGGTACTTCTGGAGCCAGCCTCATATTATCAATCTCTTCTTACAAACAGCTATCTTTCTGACGTTTGGAAGTGCGCTTTGATTTGTTCTGTCCAAAAAAAAGGACATCAAGATACCGTTAATGAACTATCGCCATTTTCTGTATTCTCAAACTTTGCTAAAGTGTATGAGCAAATTATGCGTAGATTTATTCGCGGTCGTTCAACAATGGTAAACTTTTGAACTGTTGCTCAGTATGTGAGTATTGGACAAGCGGGGACAAGTCGACATCTTGTACACTGTTGTATCACATGATTTTAATATTATCTGTCACAATGCTTTACTTTCCAAACTCAGTCCTTTTATCTTATACATCTTATTTAAGAAATCGTGTCTCTTATATTTCATACAATGGCTTTTCATCACACAAATTTGTAACTCGTGAGGATCGAATTTGGGCCCACCGCTTTTTGTTTTATTTATCAATAATCTTTTATTGATCATCGATTGTCCTGTGCTAGCATATGCTGGTGATATTAAGATTTATTATAAAATAGCATCCGTCGAGGATACTTATAAATTTCAATCAGGTCTGGAATATACTGAAGGATGGTGTAACAGTTATCAAATAAAAGTGAATGTGAATAAATGGTACGTAGTGACATATACAAGGGAAAGTGCACCATTATTGTTGGACTATAGAACAGGTCTGGAATACACTGAAGGATGGTGTAACAGTTATCAAATAAGAGTGAATGTGATTAAATGGTGCGTAGTGACATATACAAGGAAAAGTGCACCATTATTGTTGGACTATAGAACAGGTGATAGAGTTATTAACAGGCAGTTTGAAATTAAAGACCTGGTAGTTACTGTCGACCATCAACTGAGTATTTTAGCGATTTTTTAGTATTAAAATCTCTTTATTACACTCTTGTTATTAGCAGGCTGGAACATGGCGATACCATGTGATCTACTTTTGCTTCTCACTGCCTACTGCTTGATCGAATACAACACGCTTCGGTACCAGTCAAGTAGAATTGCCCTTCAGACATGGAATGTGATCTCTTGTGGACAGAGAAATCTATATTGTGCGAAGTTTTTGTGTAATTTATTACATGGCCAGATTGACTGCGAATTTCTTTTATCACGAACGGATTTCGCGTTGCTAAGATTTCTGTCAGGCATGAAAGCACCAATGTGTGTTCATGTGTAACATTAATGTGTCGCATTGCCGATAAACTTATTTCAGAAATTTTTTTGGAATTCCAATAATATTCCAATAACATTACTATGTGCTTATTATTTAGCATCTGTGTCTAGTTTTACATTATTGATATACAAATATTTAATTAGTGTCTAGCACACATATCCGAAAACTAATTCATAAATTAAACTTGTGATAACCATAGTCTGTCGATATAAAAAATACTTAACAAAGAACAACAAGCGATTGTAGTTGTCACAAATGGGAAAAAAGAATGATTGTGAGATTATTCATATAAAATATACACACAATTACTTCTCTTTTCTAGCGAAGACAAAGACCAAAATTCACTTGAAGAAAAATAATATTCAACTACGAATACAAGAAACTATGCAAACTGAATTACAAGAAAATTATTTATCGCCATATGCAATGTTAAATTTGAATGAATGCACCGACTTACATAAAAAATCCTGATAGTAGTGTCCCAGTAAGTGAGTTTGAATCTACATTATATTTTCTATTTACAGAAGTTATTCCTACATGACAATTGACCACAATAGAGAACTTTGCCGACGATACTACGACATTGGTGGCCCATATTGATCCTGCAAAATTACCGGCCAAAGATCATTAAACTACCTTCAGCAGTGGTTAAAACACATGGAAACAAAAAGAAAATCCAAATAAGTCGGTGCACATCACATTCTCAAGCAGAACGAGGAGCACATTAACAGCAACAACTATCTATCTGTCTATCTATCTATCTCTCTATATATATTATATATAAATTTGCATTTACTCTCTACCAGCTAGCAGCAGGTATAACAGCTGCTGACTGCTAATGTATAACAAATTATTGCTCTACAAATCAATTTTGAAATCTATGTGGACGTATGGCATCGAATTGTGGCGCCAAATTGTAAATACTACATAGCTACGTTTCTAATGTAGTAACCTAGAACGACTTCAAAGTGCCAAGTGAGAAGTCTAGCGATAAAATTAAAGTACAACCTAACGTGGTTGCTAGCAAATTAATGGATGAAACGGTAGACACAAGACGTTTTAAGGGCGCTATAAACCGACAAACTTTCCGACTAGATTTAATTAGTGTACCTTACAAATTTAGTTGTTAGTCATTTATATTTATATTTTGTTTGGTTCTTTGAGATTTGCTGATTGAAACATTTCGATGTATCTCAATTAATAGTCCTTGAAAAGCACTCATTGTCTTTTACAAAATAGAATGAATCATATGGTAAAGGGGTTAATAAAAAAATGCAGTATTAGAAAGAATATCTAATCTTTGCAATGAAAATTAACAGCACATATGTATGTATTAACTATGTTAGGATACATAGTGTTTATTTTTAGTTGCAAAGAACAACGGACAATTACAGATGTGCTGGTTTTAATTGTAAGGACCAGAGCCTTGGTGATGTAAAACTATTATTCGTAGTGGGAATTATCGGCAAGAAAATTGTTTTGTTTCTCGTTTTCCGGGAGAAATACAAAAATTTCTCGAGAAAACGTAAGCTATTCGACAAAGACGTTGAAAAGATAGAGTTGAAAAGGAAACTCGACGCGAATATTCATATGAAAAAGGTGCTGTGCAATTTTGTAATATAAATGATATATTCGCTGATGTTTTCAATGCAGCATTTAAAAATATCAAATGTTGTTTTCTGCACCAAGATACTGCAAGGACACCCTTCCTAATCATTCACGTTGCTGCAAACTAAAACGTCTAAGGCGTCTGGATTTAGGTACTTTCCTTTAAGATAGAATAATTCATGATGAGTTCGTTAAAAAAAAAATACGATATATTCGTACTAACCTTCAAAAAGTTCTCTCGAACTTTCGAATTATTGGAATTGCTTCTTAATGCGCTGAGAAGAAGAATGCTTTGATAGGCATAATTTTATATTAGCTTGCCATGCTTCAAAACCATGAATTTTAGGATCGCATACTTCCTGTGAGTCGTGGCTACACTGTCAATTTTTGGTTTCCAAAGTGACATACTAAACGCAATCGCACAACGCTTTATAGAGGATTGATGCTAACTGATTTTTCAAACTGTGCTGTCTTGTGTCTACGACGTTTCCACATTTCCCAGGCATTTGATAAAAACTGGTATTATCAGCAGTATCACCTTAATAAAGAAATAATAAGCAACACGAATTATAAATGTATGAAAATACAAGAAATTTAACAAAAAATACAAACAAATTTTTGTTCAAAAACTATCATGTTTGGCTGATTTATTCTTCGACTGCTTGTCCTTTTTAAAATTTATATATTATAAAATATTTTTTGAACAAATAATAAATGAAATACAAATACATTAATATTTCTTTTTGTTAATTATAATTTTTGTTTTTTAATTTTTAATTAAATGTAATTTTTTAATAAAATTTGAAAGCTAACATTTTTTGAAGCTAAGTATATTTTTATTAGTCATTTTAGTATAAAATTGACTAAAATTTTTACATTTTTAAGATAAATTTGGACACATATATGTATATTCTGTTGCTTTGTTAAAACTTTGTTTTCTCGTAATTCAAATAATAGTTCATTACAGTACATTATAAGATGTTAAGCAAATACGTATGTATCACATACTAAATAATGTGTTAATTTCGTTGTTTTGAAGAGCACTGTCAATAATTAACATCAATTATCACGAAACAGGGTACTCAAAATTACTACACCAGAGGTAATTGATACAATAAGTTTTCATCTAAAATGAGTACATATCAACAGAATTTTTGCATTACATTTAATTTTTTTAATTACTTTGTCCTTCACATCCATAAATTAAGGGCATCAAATAGCAGAATGCGCATCATTAAAAATTAAGAAATGTATAACCTAAAGTACTCATTATTTGCAATTAGATTGTAATCATATATGAAAAGCACCCTTGCTGTAATAAATCGTGGAATATTTCAGATATATTTAGAACGCACATGTATTATTAAAGAATTCTTCTAGTACAAAATAGTATGTAGATAAGGAAAGCACCAGCTGCTCTTATTATGGCTTTCAATTAATTTTTACACCTGCTTTACCCTTAGAAAGAAAATACTGGATACAATCTATACGAACATTTACAATTAATATTCTTTAGATAGCATAATAGGCTAGTAGGAAAATTTATATTACGTACGTATCTACATTATCTTTATTACCGAACTATTTGTATAAATTGTAATTAAATTTTATTTAAGATATTTTAATGAAACATAACATAAACATGTTTCAAAAAGAATATACGCATTACAAAGTATTATTTTGTCCAAACTATAGATTACTACGCCTCGGCTCGGCTACTGGAGAAACGAATACATAGTCTAGTTTATTTAATAGCCGCTAGGTGCCAGTTGTCTTCTGTTTTTCTTGGTAACCGTCATATGTTTAAAATGGCTACTGCGCAGCAGAAATCATTTTGTGTTCCCGAGCTTGCAAAGGGCAATTCCGTGATTACAGTGCAAAGACGTTTCAGGTTTAGCTACCAAATTAATCCTCCGAATGGGTGGAACATTCGCAGATGGTATTGACAGTTTGTAGATACAGGATGTGAATGTAAAGGAAAGCATCCTGGCCCGAATTCAAACTACTTTCCAACGTAATCCTTCAAAATCAACTCGTCGTGTCAACTGCCTACAACAACAATTTGGCGTGTTTTGAGACATCGGTTGGTAATGAAGCCGTACCCGTTACAGTTGCTACAAGCTCTGCGTCCTGATGACAAACGGAAACGTGTGGCACTTTGTAACGAGATTCATGATGCTATAGACAATGACAACTCTTTCGCACAACGCATTGTGTTCAGTGATGAAGCGACTTTCCATCTTAGTAGTCTGGTAAACAAACACAATATTCGAATTTGGTGTCTACAGAATCCACATGCAGCTATTGGACATGTACGAGATTCGCCTAAAATTAATGCGTTTTGTGCGATATCGCGATCATCTGTTTACGGCCCATTCTTCCTTGTTGGAAACACGGTTAACGGTCAGCAGTACCTCGCTATGTTACAAAACTGGTTGTTTCCGAGGCTGCACGAAGACAACTTCATTTTTCAACAAGACGGGGCATCCCCCCACTGGAGTCGCCAAGTGCGTGAATGTCTGAATAAAACTCTACCGAACCGTTGGATTGGTCGTCAAGGAGCTGACGACTTAGCATGTCTCAGCTGGGCTCTACGGTCACCGGATTTCACACCCTGTGACTTCTTCCTGTGGAGTTTCGTTAAAGACATCGTTTATATACCACCACTTCCACAGATCCTGGAAGAGTTAAAGAACCGGCTCCGTACTTCCATAACATCAGTGACGAAGGACACACTTGCCCGAGTATGGGAGGAATTTGAGTATCGATGTGATATATTGTTCGTGTCGCTGATGGAGGACATATTGAACATCTGTAATCTGAACTTCAGATGTTCGTAAATATGTGCGTGAAGTTCATATTCGTATGTCTTAAAGTTTAATAAATATATACATTCGAAATACGTATATTCTTTTTGAAACACCCTGTATAACGATGTAACATCGACGAAATTCGTTATATCAATTTAAATGCTTCAGGACCGATCTACACATTGGTGCAGTGAATTTCGAATTCGTTTGTATTATTTTTCACTTTATTTTGTAAGTTTTAGGCGACTAATTTAATTAATAATGAGATAGATGCTTCCGCGTTGTTATCGCAAGCGAATTTTGCTGCTATTACAATTAAATGTATGTTGTTTTCATTCTTTCAGAAATTTGTACCATTTTTTAGCCTTTTTATATAATCCATGAAGTGGAGATATTTATACACTAAGTATAGACAGTGAACGAAGCTGGTACGGATGTCTCTAACAATCTAGGCCATCACCTATAGACATACGAAAGGCGTACAATAAGTGCTACAATACAGTATGAATAAATAGTAATGAGCAATTTATTTTATATTATTGTTGTTAAACGTTTGTCCATGAGAGAAGCATTAACAGTTTGAATTTGGTTGATTAAACATCTGCAACATAGCGTAAGTGTAGAGCCTTCTCGTTAAATAACGTCGCGTTTTAATGTTCTTATATAGAGAAAATGAATGACCGTTCGGTGTGCACTGATGCAATATTTGCGTTCTTTGAGCTGAGTTAACGTATCTGTGGAAGAAGTACTACTGTAAATGTTTCTTAATCTAGAAAAATCTGAATTCTTTCGTAATACATTACGAAACTTTACTAATACACGAACACATATCGTCATTTAAAGTATATACTGTTTGCACTTCATACACTACTTCCATTTGATTCACTAATGCTAATAAAGTATTTGAAAGGTATTTATGAGTATAATGTAATTCATATGAATAGTTTGTAAATCCGAGCGAGCACCAGCACTATTAAATTTTATTTCACTTTGTTAATAATCATTTATCTCGCTTTCCTTGATGTTTATTGATTCTTTTGAGTTGAACTGTAATACTAAGGATTTTATTGTGTGAAAATTTTTTGAATAATAGGAATCTGCAACGTACCTCGGCCTGTAAGAATTGGTTAGGATGGTTCTTGTCTACCGCGACAGTATATGTGAAATTGGCGTATCTGTTTCTGAGATTTTAGGAAGACTATTTTGGTGCCGCTTATTAAACCATCTGCATCTGGATATTTTTTTCGAATAGTTTATGCGATCAGATGTAAAGCATGTAATAAGCACGTTACATGTAGTAATGTGGGACACTCATGTTTAAGGAAATGTCCCGCAGAAAACATTGACAAGCCATCAGTAACAGTCATCATTACTTGGTTTGTTGTTAATTAAAAATTTTGTAGTGTACTTAGTATCACTCTGTGAATAGCTCCGCCGGTACACTTGGACAACCTTTTACTATCTAGTAACAATAAAAATGACCGTTGAGGAGGTCCTGGTATACAATGATATTCGGAATAAAATGTTTTACAATCGGCAGTCTCATCACAGCTTAACCCCAGTTTGTCATTTTTTAGAGGAGATTTAATACTACTTCCATTTTTTCGTGAGCTGAAGCTAAATAGAAATAAACTGATGGAAACTTCTTCACTATCCTAAATGGTAGATTAGTCAACATATAAATTAAATGTAACACAAATTCCGCTGAGATATCGAATATTTTGGGTGTTTGTGTTTTTGTGTGTCTACCTGTCTAAAAAAGTCACTTTTCTGTCGACAAAGGAACGTTGTATGACAGACATACTAAACAAATTACTTTAGCACTATCGTATTTTACGTCTGGTAAATCCGATAAATTTATTTACACCATCTACGCATAGCGGTCTGTTATTATTATGTTTTGCACTCATAATTATTCTACAATGCAATGTTAAATATTAATAATTATCAGCACAATAGAAACTCGTACGCAATGTCTGTCGCGGCCATGACTAGCCGGAGACATCCGTACCACCTTCTCTTGCCGCTCATGCGTGGTGTGTATTTTTGATAAAGTTCAGCTGATACAACGAACTGAAAACAACAGTTAAAATTACTTCCAAATATAAAATGAAAATAATAAAAGTGTACAATAATTAGTAATTAATAAGTTATAAATGTCGTACAATAAAACTAATAATAACTTCCACGAAATGAATAAATAAAAGAGCAATTAAAAGTATACTATATGTAAAGCAGAAATTGTAACAAGTAAAATAAATTGTTGCCATAATTATGATATAACATGAAATTATAACAGAACATAAACAGTCCTATTAATTTAAAAGTATCTTCAAGCAGTTAGGCAAATGGTTAAGAAACACAAACAATAAGAAAAGAGAATCTTAATACAAACAACTTATCGACAGTTTCATGTAATTTTGTGAATACGCGTATTAAATTCAGATTGTTCAAATGATAGGCTAGCGCCATCTATAGAACCTAAGAAGAAATAATTTAGATGTCCAGTAATTTACTTACAACTTAACGTATAGTGGCACTGGAATATGTAAACCAAAGTAAATTGTAATTTTTATTTCGGCTTTTATAATAATATTTTTTTATAATAATAATAATTTTAATTTGAATATAATAATAATAATTACTACATGATTGAAATATGCAGTGGAAATTAAGAACAAGCATATATTTGGAAGGAAATCTAAAGAAAGATATTTAGTATCCAGAAATTCTTTAAATATTAAAACACCTCTTTAGATGTTATTCATTCAAACTTAAAAGATATTTATTACATAACATTACCTTTAATTTTTTTATGGATCCTATTATTAATCCTCAAGATACTTTTTCGTTTTTCTTGTGAAGAATTGAGATCTTTGGATTAATTTGCTGACAATTAGGGAAGCAAATATTAAACCTAGAGGTTGAATATAAATAAACTAAGGATTTTGCAATTGTTATGTGTCCATCGAAAAAAAAGCATTACTTCTTTTTTTTCGATGGACACATAAAAATCTATATATTATTTTATAAAAAGCATTAACTTATGCCGATTTTATTTCTTAAAAAAATTCTTTATATATACTCGTACCTGCAATAGACAATTTATAAGATTGCCTATATTAACTTGTTCTCATATTTATATAATATAGTTAATTACCTTTCACTAATCCAATTTTCTTCAAAACTATCGCTTGAAAAATGTTCATTATATTTAAAGTGCATATATTTTTAAATCTATTAGATAATAATTTTTTGCTAAATGTTTACTATGATCGGTAAAATTTTCTTGTTAGATAATATCTCATTTTCAATTTTTATTTTACATTAAATGTTTGACAATAAAATTACTCAGAGTAACACTTGGAGCTCTAAGAAAATTTTAATTTATAAAATTATTAGGTTTAGTCTTGTATGTACACAGGACAAAATATTATGGATACTTCTTTTATGTATATATACCAGGACGTATTAATTGCTAATTGGACCTGTTATTCACGATATTTATTAGTATATCCTAAATAAAACAAGATCTGTCTATGTATCCACTATTTACCTGGACAAAGTGGGTATTTCGGGGTAACAGAAAGCCGGAAATACCAGCTATAAATTTCACTACTTTAATCCGTATTTCAGCGTGTTTTTGTAATGTATTAGCCAAATTTACAGATATTAGTTTTATTGTGGCAATAGTACATCATGTCTATTCGAAAATAAATTTCTATTCAGTTGCCTAGTCTAATTTTTGAGAATAGAAAAATGGGTGTGAGTCCAGTTTCAAAGTGTAACTCAAAATATATGGTAGAAATTTGTTGTGACAAGTAAAGTAGACAATTTGAAGGGTGGAAGTCGAAAACCGCTAGAAGAGAAGATGCGCTAATTGTACGACAAATAAAAAATAATATTGCATTTCTTATCGAAAAATTAAAGAATTCTTGTCGTTAAACATTTTTGAAAAAACTATTCTGCTAGTTTCGAAGTCTCTAACTTCGACGGAAGTCGCACATTGGCACCGTTAATAAAAATAAGGCTATATGTTGCCAAAAAAATCGTAAACAAATCGATTTTGTTTTGGAAAGGGGTTTATGCAAAAAAAGTATAGAGAAAACCATCCACTGCCTAACAAGATAAACATATCATTAAAACTATAAAATTCGGTGGCAGGTCGACAATTTTTTTATCGTAGAATGGCGTGAGAAATTTGATTCGAATTCAAGGAATTATGAAATTAATTAATGAAAATTTAGAGGAAGCTGCTGTCAAAATGGGTATAGAAGATGAATTTCTTTTCTAACTCTCAAATAAGAAATTTTTCGCAGAAAACATATAGGCGGGCCTCAAATAACCACCTCAATTTCTGGACATGCATCTGATTGAGAATTTGTGATACTGTTAAACCTAAAAGTCCAAATTATAAATAGGGATAACAAAGAACAATTTTTTAGAACGTTAGAGGATTCTTAGCAAGAAATTGACCAAACTTGGATGAAAGCATACCACGACGTTTACAGGCTGTAGCAAAAACGAGTCTATACTGAGTATTAGAATATATTTGCTTTAGTTTATCTTTTTATTGTACTCTTGTTTTATTTTTAGAATTTATTATACTTTTTCTTAATGCTTTTTTCTCTAATATTTCAGCGTGATTTTGCAATTTTTTAAATAAATATAAGAAAAATTTAAAATTCATAAATTGCCTAATATTCACTCAAGTTTATCGCAGATTATATATATATATATATATATATATATATATATATATATATATATATATATATAGAGTTAATTGGTAATTCTGTCTTGAAAATAATTTCTTAATTTTAATAAAACCTCGAATATATACTTATTTGTACATACATGAAAAAGAAATTTTGTACACAAAACTATAAAAAATCATATGCTTTTACCGTAATATTCTCCCACCGATGTTGACCAATCTTTTTTTAAAATATGATTACGGCAGGACGGTATGAAATGCTTAAAAAATTTATTATATATACATATACTTATGTAGATGATGATTGACAAAATAGGAAACTTATGTTGGGAGGTTTCATTTGTAGGCAGTTAGTTGAACTTCGTGGTAAACTATTTATTTTATGGCCTTCGGAAGTGTAAAAATGACATGGAAAAATTGATGTGGGGATAATAATAACATAAACGGTACTATTTAGTATTTATTTGTCCATTAATTTTATTTCGAAGAATGTCGCATGCTAATCACAAGTATAATTTATATCATTTATCTTTTCGGAAACTTTCATTTCCTCGCGCGCATTATGCAAACAATTTATAAATTAGCTTCTTCTGCAGTGCGTGCATACCTTTTTTAAATTCTAAAATTACGAGGTTAAATACATAAATTTAATACAAGGAAGAGTATATTTTCGAATAAAATTGCTAATTTAAATTCTTTTGGTTTGCAGTTAGATGATGCCGCTTTACAATTATATAAAGATGGAGATTATGGTTCTTACTTGGATTTAGAAGCATCAATTAGCGAACAACAAGAAGAGTTTGAGGAATTCCAGTCAAGGTGAGTATCTTTGAAATATTATATTAACTAAATTTATACATATTTATCAAAAAATGCATGGACGAGCAGAGCACTAACTGAACCTATAAATAATGTTGTCCATAGCAAAATATTGCCAAATATTAATCAAAAGCAGGAAGCATAATTCCTAGATAATTATGGACAGAATATTATTATATATTGTATTCTGTGAAAATATTTATACTATGTAGATTTCGTTCTTAACTATAGCACAATATATCAAAGGTGTAATGGAAAAATACACATTTCATTTTAATAGTGTCAGTCAATGACATTTTCTAATAATCTATATAAAACATCATCTTTTTGACGAAGCTGATGAATGTTATAACTTATAAAACGTTTCGAATATTCTCGTAATCATTGTAACGTGCGCGTTAAGGTACGTTTATTAATTTAGTTTTAATATGTCTTTATAGAATCATTAATTTTAATATACTTAAGCTTGATCGTAACTTTCCTTTTGTTGTTACTGCTATTTTAGTTGCCTCTTACTTAACTGCGCTTTCGGTTTACCCATTTGTATAGTATAGTATGGTTTGTATAGCAGAATCAGATAGAGGGGTTTGTTGTGTGATTGTGTTACTGTGTGTTACCTTCTGTAGCGCTATTTGGAGCAATTCAAATTCACACCTTTCCACTGCACACATCAGAAGACGAGTGATTCTAAGGCAAATTTTACACAAGAAGTTGGAAATTAACAAAAGCAACACAATGTGGTGGATTTTTAAAAGAAAGTACAAATGAATACAACATTCAACAAAACTTGAATTGTGGAGTCCAAAGATTGATAATAAACAAAACTAATTTAAACAGGTAAAATTTGAAGTTATATACAATACAGCTCGATGGAACCGAAAGTTCTCAGATATAACATACTTGTATAAACCTTATGATGAAAGGAAGGCAAAAGCTGAGGTTTAAATCACATACGCGTTACGGGAATAAATACAAGGATACTGGGAAAGTTTTGCAATATGATGCAACAATGAATCGTAGGAAGTTGCTTGTTGCTACATGTTGAGGCATGTTCATACGTGTATAGTAGCCGTCGCGCCATGTCGATGGACTCAGTTATTCATTAGCAGTGAGAGTATAAAGTGCTTGCGATGGCATCGTGGTCACGAAATGAGATAAGGGCAGTTTTGCCTTATAATTTCGTGCGTGGTTTGAACATTGACCAGTGCTTCGAAGAAATGACTGTTGCACTAGGTGTTGTTTGTCCACATCGCACAACGATATTCAGGTGATATAGAGAATTCCAAAGGAGAAATTTAACTGTCGAGAATGCTGAGAGGCCGGGAAGGCCACGAACGTCAGTTACGGTGGAAAACGTTACTACTGTGAGGAAAATGCTTAGCGAGGACAGGCGAGTGACCTACCAACAGATAGAGGGTAATCCAGGCCTAAATGCACCAGCAATTCGTTCGATTCCGCATGATCATTTGCACGTGAAGAAACTTTGTTCTCTCTGGGTGCCGCATCGACTGACTGAAGAGCAGATGACACGACGTGTGACTTGGTGCCGGGAGATGCTAAAAAGTTTAATAAGGGACAATCTCGGTATGTGAACAACATTGTGACAGGTGACGAGACTTGGCTGTACTATTGCAATGTGCCGACCAAAACTCAAAACAAAGTTTGGGCCTTTGATGTTGAAGACACACCCGCAGTTGTCAGAAAATCCCTATCTATAGAGAAGAAAATGATAGCTGTATTTTTCAAATTGAGTGGAATTATGGAACGCGTTGTTTTGGACACACAAAAAACAGTCACAGCTAAATGGTATACTGAACAGTGCCTGCCTAAAGTCATTGGATCTATGAAGAACCTGCGGCCAAAGTCAAGAATGGACACCTGGTTCCTCCATCACGATAATGCTCCAGCTCACCGCGCCAAAGCCTGCACCGAATATTTGACCACGACAGGATTGAAACTTCTCGAGCACCCTCCCTATGGTCCAAATCTTGCTCCCTGCGACTTTGCACTGTTCCCGCATGTGGAAATGAAGTTAAAAGGGAGGCGGTTTTCTAGTGATGAGGACCTTCTGCGGGCTTGAGACAACGAGTGTGCTTTACTCCCTAGTGAAACGTGGCAGAACTATTTTAAAGATTGGTTCCGGAGGATGGAGTGGTGTATTGCAAAACTTTTCTAGTACCCTTTGTATATATTATCCAATACGATGAAGAGACAATTAAAATATTAGTAACAACAAAATCGAAGTTAAGGTCAAGCTTAAAGTTAAGATTAATGATTCTATAAAGAAATATGATACAATGAAACAAAATTAATTAATATGTTGCAGACGCCTAACATCATTTATATTAGCAAAATTCAATAATGTTTATGATTTTTTTATCTTTACTAGCCAACAGGTTAGACCCCGACGACAAGATAAATTACATCATATTATGCATTCAATTAGTATAAAGTGCAGTGCTCGTAAAGTAATTATAATAAAATAAGTGAACATATGTTTTTCTGAACAACACCAATTCCTAAATATGTCGTTCAAAATTTTGTTGATTATTTTGGATAAGATACTGGTATCCACTTCAAGATGTTTGTCCTTGTAAATGAAACTATAAATGTAGAATTACCCTCCGAAGTTAATCTGGGGAGCTGGTTGTATGTCCACCAAATTAAAAGAAAACCAATAATGTTGTTAATGAGATTACCACAAAAGACATTATTCTGGTAGTCAATGAGGTCATGTTATGTTACAAAAGCAATTTATCCTTTCCGAACAAACACCATCAATCTTACAATAAACTTTCAATATTTGAAATGGATACAGCTCAAAGCCAAGGATTCACAATCGTATATAGGGTACAATATTAGGCGCGTGTATTCGTTTTTACTTAACACGTAAGTATAATACTTTTATTTAAGTGAAGTGATAACACTGAAATACTTAGATATATGCGTGATAAACCGCAGTAATTTGAAGCTTTGGAAGAAATATTCATAATGTAATATTTTACTTCAGTTCCTCTCTTTAAATAATTGTCTTTAATACGGTAAGATGATGCAAGCGGTGTAAAAGATTAAGGTTGCAACACGTCGTTATTGAAAGCTCAACCTTAACCTAGATCATTATTGGTCGTAATTATTGAATTGATTCGGTCTTTACTTGATGAAAAATAAAATTCATATTAATAATATTAATAGAAACACAAATTCTTAAAATTTCACTTATTTTATTTACTAATTAGGTACTGCATGTAAGAGTTGTTCCGCCATGCGGGGGTTTCTTTAGATATTTGAAGTAAACTAAACTCCAAGGGTACCACATTATGAAATTCTAAGGGTATCATATTTAAATACAATCTGTAATAAACTTATGACCTAAATAAGTTAAAATTGTGAGGATAACACAATCTTCGAGGCTATTACATTATATTATATATTTACATAAGTAAATTTAATAAGAGTAATCGTTTACCTCTGTTTATTTATCTATTAAGTTGTTTGATTTTTTAAGTTTGTTAATTTATAAAAATTCTTATAAATTTAGTTCATGTTTTTTTGCTTTCCATATGCATTATTTTATATTAATAATTTAACCTATGATTATTATTAATTAAATGATTAGCGAAAGAAGAAGATCAAAAGATCACATATTAATTTACAGCATTCTAACTTTCCGTAATGGATTTTGTCTTTGTTATTTTTTAATATATTTTGAGTTACTAGTTTTTAATGCTACTTATTAATTGTTTTTTTAAGAAATTTTGCCTATTTAAATACTTTGAATTTATTGATAAAATTCTTTCTTGTTTATCCAATTATTTTGTATTTATACCCAAATTTTTTTTGTTTGTGCGTAAACTCGGTGTTACCCCATAAATAAAAAGGAATTATAACAATAAAACAAGTTAAAATAAAATAATGATACTTGTGCAGATACCTACACAAATACTTATACTGGAGCCATAAAATTATGTTATATTAATCTTTTTTAAATTTATTGTCATCGTGTGAAATATTCGAGTAGTCTATTTTATTATAAGTGAGCTGTTTTAATGTATTTAATTTAAAACAATAAACATATTCTTTCAACTGTGTATATTAAGCTTACTTTCATAATTATTTTTTAATATTAAAATTATTAAAAAAATACTTGTACTACTAGTTCTCAAATTTTCTAATGTAGAGAGTTTCAAAATAAAAGTACTGTTCACGTATCATTTAAATTATCATCGTTATTAAAACATCCTGTTACCAAGTGCAACGTGTTTTATATTAATATAATAATAACCAGGAAATACGGATTATAGTAAATTAATTTAATAAGAGATAGACTAACATCATTGATAGAGTTCCCACCACTATATATATGAGTATATATATATATTATATATGTACATATAAAGTGGAATAAAAGATATATACATATCTTGAATGGTTTATGTATAATGCATGCGATTTTCGTTACTAAATTGGTATGTACACACCCAAACTGCTTCAGCAAAATTATTTATTTTACTATGTAGCCAATGATTATGATTTTTAGTTTTCATCGTTAGTAGTAGTGGTGCATTCCTGACGATCTAAGTTAACAACGAAAAAGTAAACCCTTGATTTCATCACGTTTAGTTCAGAATAAGTATTGCTCGAACATAAAAAGTCAAAAATAAAATTAATTTAAATGTTAAAAACTAAATTCTCGAGACCTAGTTGCATGATTATATGATTCTTCTCGGGATGGTGCTAATTCCTTATGATTAGTTTTGTTACATTTGTGGTCTGGTAAAGATGGCCTACATAGTTAAGTAGTCGATGATAAGTTTAAGTAATTAATTTTTGTATTGTTAAATATTTGTCGTACTTGTCCTTGTCAAACTATTGAATGTTGATGGCATACCGCTGTCTTTTCTATTAAACAGGGTGTGAAGGCAACTATATATGATGCAGAATATATACATATGCGGAGCCCAAGGTTTGTCTTGGTGTCCAACTGATGAGTTAAAATTACTTCCATGTGTTTTCGTTATATTTACGGTACAATTTTCGTTTTATTTTGATGAATGATGAATGAACATCACCACACGCATAACACATTCCCAAACGGAAAGTCGAGTTATTAACAATTTTTATACAATTTTGGAAATAAAATTAATCATTTAATTTAAATATGTTACTGAAGGCCCTCTTGCTAAGAGTCTGATAGACTTAAGACTTAATTATTAATCTTGAATTCAATTAAACTATATTACAAAGTAAAAGAAATATGTATAGCAGTATTATAACGATCGGAAGAGAATTTTTCCTAAAGAATAATAATAATTCATGCCTCACTATTATTTCCTCAACAACTCAGTTGCAGCGGGCACTGACAGGATTTATGTTATTGTATGATTTGCATGCGTGTAAACGATTATTAATTATTTTGCAATGTATTTCATATATTAACTTAAATGGAATGTTCATGAAAGATATACTTTATTCGTACTAAGAAGCAACGGGCATTTCATATAATACAATGATAATAATTTATTCGTTCCTCTTCTGTTCCTTATGCATCCAACAAGTCTATTAGTCATATTTGAAATAAGTGAATTAATGATAGTCTGTGGTATTCTATTCCAAGCTTCAAAAACCTACTATCGGAGATGATCTACATTATTTGGGAGTGGTCCTAAATCATGAATTTTCTACTCTATAATATCTCACATGTATTTGATTGGTGATAATAACTCTAGCCAACAAAAAGGCTATAGAAGCTGGTCGATAACAGTATTATCTGGAAACACTATTGTGACCTTCCCGACATGTGGCTGCGCATAATCCTGCTGGAAAATGGAATAATTACCAGCTGATGAGGATGAGATTAGCATTGGTCCTAGAACGCTATCAATGTAACGAATGTAAATGACGGCTTGTAATTTACAATTTAATATAGTAAAGAAGGAACCTTTCTAGTAATTTTTGGCAAAATCTAATCCTGACCAGGAATTGCCAAATAAATTTATCTTAATTCATTTATCAATTGTACCCGAAAAAATGTAATCATTATTAAATCGGCACTAAAAATTTTAAAAAATTGTGTTTAAGTTCTAATAAGATTACAATATTGTAAAAAAAAATCTATTCTCTATCTCTATTTTTTTTTCCTAGTGAACCTTGTTAAATTGTACCAGCGAAGCTATTCACAGTATGGTACTAAGTATATTAGAAAAATTTAGACAGACTACCAAGCAAGTAATAATGTTTGTTACCGTGCAATGCATTACATTGGTAGTAGAAACTCGAAAATTTCAATTTAGATGGTTTAATAACAAACAGAAATTTTTTCTTTTATCCTCTAAACGGCTGGAACACTACCTTAGTATTTCAGAGCCTCGCTATTCTAACACTCGAGAGCACATGACTATAAGCAGTTTTGTTATAACCACAATTTTCTTTACATTAAATTTTTATTGTTAGTATTAGTGTTCATCGACCCTATAGAATCAGTAGCTATCAAAGAAAACCAGTATTATTGTGCAATCCTAAAGAATTAGTAGTCAAAGGAAAACCAATCAAAATTTCAAAGTGCTCAAGTTGCAACGCAAAGTGTGAATTACATCGAAAAAATACAAAATACTTCATTAACATGTCAGGACTATCCTGTGTGATCTTGCCGTCAGAAAGCTTTGCGCTCGATGGATACACAATTTAACGGAAGCTCAAAAAAAGTGCATATGGATTGTTGCAAAAAATGCTTAAAAAATTTGACAGATATCGAGCAAAATCAGTGTATGACATCGTCACAGGTGATGGATTTATTATTACGAGCCAGAAAGCAGGCGACAATCGTTTCAATGGGACTTCAAAGACAAGGAGATACCCACGAAAGTGAGACACGGACGAAGCCCTGGCAAGAAAATGGTGGCTTTTTTTTCGAACACACCGGTTATCTTGCTACTGTTCCGTTAGAGGATCGTCGCACAGTCAATGCTGAATGGTATACAACCATTTGTTTGCTAACCGTGTTCCAAAAAGTGCGCGAGAAACGATCAAGAGGACGAATCATTCTGCATCAAGACAATGCACCAACGAACGAAATTGATGACACATCCGCTTTGTAATTCCCATTTGGCACCTTGTGACTTTTTTGTTCCTATACATAAAAGACAAGATGCGTGTATTAAAGCGACTGTGGAAGCTTACGTAAACTTCGTATCTGAGGTGACTGAAGAACAATTGGCCCATTGTTTTGAGAACTAGTTCCACCGAATGCAAAAATGCACAGATCATAAGACGAATATTTTGAAAAGCAATAAAAAAATTGGTTAAAGTAATTGATTTTTCTGAATCATTCACAAAATTTCTAAAGCAACCTACTTAGTATATGTCGATGTTTGTGCGCCCTATTTGTCAAGTGCTTAAAGAATGTTTTAAATAAACCATCTGAGCTAGATCGTAATAAGAGATAAAATAAAAAATAAATTATATTTATATTTATACATTCATATATAAATAGATATGAATATAGCTAATGAATATAATTTACCATACAATAAATTTTGCTCTGGTGAAATTAAATACTTGTGGCATAAAAATACGCATAATTTATTACAACACTTCTGCAATGTACCTTATTTATAAAGTTTACTTTTGCATTGGAAACGTGCCTGAATTTTATTTCTGTACTTTACAATTATTTCAAAATCAGTTGTTTTCGTGATTTCGACCAGTACCAGGTGCTTAGTGAACCTCTTCTTCGATATACTTTTAGAAAATCAATCAACAATCAACTATCTGTTAAGTTACGTATTCCTAAAAATAAACTAGTGGTTCGAAAGCATGGGTTATTTAACTAGTGTCTGTTTTGCATACAACAGGTAATAAAACGCTTTGAAATCAAATTATTTTATTGATAATTGCTTACTAAATGCTATATGTAAAAATTAAAATTGTATATTTTTCAGAAAAGTAATTTTTGATTGGGTGTAATTAATCTAATAGATAAATGTAATGTTAAAAAGAATCATTCTATTATTAATAACACCCTATCAACTACATATGTTTCACCGATATCACGGATCGTCAGGTTGATTTGTGTTATTAATGAACGATTCTTTCTGAGTGTATTATCATATCTTTCGATACAGAAAATAATGAATAATATCATATCTCCCTCTCGACCAATACATAAATGTATTGACCGACAAAGCAAGAACGCTTCTATCTTACAGATCGGATACTATGTTTCCAGTGTATAATAGACAGAAACTTACATCAAGGCTTTATGCCAATTAAAGAATGTTAAAAAGAATCATTCTATTATTAATAACACCCTATCAACTACATATGTTTCACCGATATCACGGATCGTCAGGTTGATTTGTGTTATTAATGAACGATTCTTTCTGAGTGTATTATCATATCTTTCGATACAGAAAATAATGAATAATATCATATCTCCCTCTCTCGACCAATACATAAATGTATTGACCGACAAAGCAAGAACGCTTCTATCTTACAGATCGGAGACTATGTTTCCAGTGTATAATAGACAGAAACTTACATCAAGGCTTTATGCCAATTAAAGAATGTTAAAAAGAATCATTCTATTATTAATAACACCCTATCAACTACATATGTTTCACCGATATCACGGATCGTCAGGTTGATTTGTGTTATTAATGAACGATTCTTTCTGAGTGTATTACCATATCTTTCGATACAGAAAATAATGAATAATATCATATCTCCCTCTCTCGACCAATACATAAATGTATTGACCGACAAAGCAAGAACGCTTCTATCTTACAGATCGGAGACTATGTTTCCAGTGTATAATAGACAGAAACTTACATCAAGGCTTTATGCCAATTAAAGAATGTTAAAAAGAATCATTCTATTATTAATAACACCCTATCAACTACATATGTTTCACCGATATCACGGATCGTCAGGTTGATTTGTGTTATTAATGAACGATTCTTTCTGAGTGTATTATCATATCTTTCGATACAGAAAATAATGAATAATATCATATCTCCCTCTCTCGACCAATACATAAATGTATTGACCGACAAAGCAAGAACGCTTCTATCTTACAGATCGGAGACTATGTTTCCAGTGTATAATAGACAGAAACTTACATCAAGGCTTTATGCCAATTAAAGAATGTTAAAAAGAATCATTCTATTATTAATACCACCCTATCAACTACATATGTTTCACCGATATCACGGATCGTCAGGTTGATTTGTGTTATTAATGAACGATTCTTTCTGAGTGTATTATCATATCTTTCGATACAGAAAATAATGAATAATATCATATCTCCCTCTCTCGACCAATACATAAATGTATTGACCGACAAAGCAAGAACGCTTCTATCTTACAGATCGGAGACTATGTTTCCAGTGTATAATAGACAGAAACTTACATCAAGGCTTTATGCCAATTAAAGAATGTTAAAAAGAATCATTCTATTATTAATAACACCCTATCAACTACATATGTTTCACCGATATCACGGATCGTCAGGTTGATTTGTGTTATTAATGAACGATTCTTTCTGAGTGTATTATCATATCTTTCGATACAGAAAATAATGAATAATATCATATCTCCCTCTCTCGACCAATACATAAATGTATTGACCGACAAAGCAAGAACGCTTCTATCTTACAGATCGGAGACTACTATAAACAGATTGAGGAATATTTTGTTCCTTTTCTCTTCTTCTCTTATTAATGTTCTTGTTTAAATTTAGTATTCCGTCTTATAAATGCTTATTATATTTTCTTTAAACGAATAAGTACATATATGTTTTTTAAATAAGGGCCGTTTGACAATAAAAACCAAACGAAAGAAAAATTTTCAAAAATCAAATTTATTTTCAGATTCTACATACATCTTTCTATTTTTCAACGTAGCTGCCAAGTTTGTTTAAACACTTATCGAAACTTACATCTAGATTTTGAATACCCTCTTCATAGAAATTTTCCGCCTACTCCGATAACCAAGAGGTCACGGCCGTTTTCACGTCTTCGTCATCGTTGTAGTGGTTGCCGCCTAGATGATGTTTGAGATAGCAGAAAAGATGGAAATCTCTCGGTGCAAGGTCGAGGTTGAAGGGGAGGTGGTCCAAAACTTCCCAGCAGAGTCCAATAAGGCTCGGATCTGAGCTGCGTTGTGAGGCCTTGCACTGTCATGGAGTAGCTACGATCTGTCAGCTTACCACGTCTTTTGTTTTGAATCGCTCTACGTAGCTTTCGCAGGATTCGGCCGTACCTCGTACGGGGCGGGCGATTCGGTAATCTTGAACATTTTAAAGACACAGAACAGAGCTTACAGGTTACCTACACAGCTGCAACTGAGCACAGTTTGTTGTTCCTAAGAAATGCCTGGACACGACGTAAGCACTCGTTCCGGCGCGCACCACCTATTAGTGTATACAACAAAACGGCCTTTATCTAAAAAACACGCCTCGAATTAATTTTAAATTCACAATTGGTAAAATAATTTATTGTGACCAAATTCTTGTAATAAGCTTTGTTAGAAAGCTTATCGGGAGAATTAATCTTAATATAATGCAGTTAAAAATATATAGGCAAAAATTGAATTTTTGAATACAATATAACGTATTTAGAAATTCAATTTTTCCTCGTTGCGCAATTTATATGTAATTTTTACGGTGTGTGACATAATGCATTTAAAACTATCTCTTGTTATTTTCATATGCTGATTAACATCTAGCGGTTTTGTAAATATTTTAAAATCTTTATAAGTTTTGGAAGCAAAATATTTCATTGATGTTCTTAGATGAGTGCTTAAAGGATTTTTAGACGGATGATATTTGGCTGGCATGTAATGTGTATATTGTATCAGGCAATAACCTAAAGAAGTAAACTTAATTTCTTCTACGGCATGTGAAGAAAAAACTTTTCACCCAACATACATGTTGAGAACATATAACGAAATTCCCATTGAACCTAGAATCATTAAAATTTTTTTTGATGAAATGCTAGATCTCTATATCCAAATAATACTAGCAATGGAGAATGAATTTAAACTGAGAATCTACGTAATTACAAGTTACTTGAAGGCATCAATATAAAGAAACAGAATTGAAGAGAAATAAATTTTTCCGAGACGTACGGTAAGGGCGTTATTGTAGGTCTCCTTTATGGTGGACTTTTTTATGAATATCATCCTTAAGCATGTGCGTTCATATTTTACTAGTCTTGAGTGCGTAACAAATTTTCTTTCAATAATTTTACAAATAATTGTAGAACTATTTGTTCTCAATTGTTCGAATTTAAATTTTTCTTAAATTTTTCTTAAAATTAAGAGAAATGGGTTCTCACTAGAAACATGCTATACCGATGAACTAATTCTATAGTGCCCTGTCTTATTAAGCCACATAGCTCAACAACATATCTTAACAGTGTTGAAGTGAAATTTTCCTCGTTAAAATAGTTTAGAAAATTGTCAAATTACATACATATGTTTGTAGCATTTTTGGTTTCTAAGATGAGAGTGCCTTCAACAAAGAAAAATTGTTAAGTATATGTGGAAGTTATTTTAATGTAGTGTTATTGTTTAATTGAATAGTTTTTGCATTTGTGAATTTACACAGAGATTGTTTTATTGATAGAAGAAAATGGTGTATTTTCGTATACCTTTATTCAAGTTCAACAGAGAAGTTAACAAATGGAAAGCCGCTAGAACCATTTTTGCCGTTTGTGGAGAAAATACGATTGAGGAGAGTATAGTACGAAAATAGCTTTTTCGTTTTAGAGAAAGATATTTTGACATAAATGATTCAGAGGTCATCTGAACGCTTTAATTTATGATTATCTGACCAATTAACTCGGGAATTGATCATAAAAATATAGCTTTGAATTCAGTAAAGACTCTACGAAGTTAAGCATGAATCTGATATTTGGTTCTTTGGTGTTTACAGCCAATTTTCTAAACTTTATGTATTAAATGTGTCGCACTGTTTTATTCTGTACGATTGCCTAAAATCATAAAAAATCATTTTGACAAAATATTCTATTGTCAAATCGGTTTTTATAATAAACCGATTTGACAATAGAATATTTTGTCAAAATGATTGCTTATCTAGTTTAAACAGCTAAAGAAATAATATTACCATGACTTTTTGTATTCTGCCGAAAATTCATAACTTCTTATAATAAGTTACAATGTGTTTATAATTGTATCAAGACATTACACTGGCTGAATTTATATACACCTATCTATCAAATTTGTTACTAACGTTACTGTTACTCTTAAATTATTCCTGTATGAAGTTCTGAATAACAAAATTACAAATTTAGACTACATGTACCTACTTAGAACTACATTAATTTATCACAAAGACAGACATTCTAGAATAATCTGAGTAATTATTTACATTCAAAGAAATGAAATATTTCTTAACTGAAGTCATTCAAAATTCCGTTGAATGCCAAAATATATTTTGGAACGTTTGCTTTTTCTGCTCGTACTTACTCGTGTTCTGAATTGTATTCATTTTTTAGTATAAATCATGTAATTATTAAATGGAAAAGTAGAATGAAACATTAGAAAAGCAATTTAGCATCTATTTCGTAAACTTAGATGTTTGTTTGTGTTAAAAAAAGCGTTCGCTTTCAAATAAATACGCATTATGTCAATGCAATACTAGAATGTAAAGCTTGATATATAAATTAATGTAAATATTTTACTGTCAAAATAAATATTAAAAAAGATCAAATAATAGTTTACTGAATTATCAATATTTTGATATCAAAGTTATTTATTAACATTTCAATTTATAGCTATTGGATGTAGAAGACGTTTACAATATTTATTTTATTTGTAGCAATATAAACGGCAGTGTCATTGTTTGGAGTTTAAGTGACATAAGTAATTTGTTGGCTGTTAAAAAGTTTAGAAAATTGGCTCTGAACGCTAAAGATCCAAATATTGAGTTGATGCATAAGTTCGTAGCATATTTACTAAGCCCAAAGTTTATTAATTTTTTTATTAAAGTCGATTGATTACAGTCCATTATAATGGTCAATTGCAGAGTTAAATGACGTAGATAATCATAATTTAATCTCTATCAGAATCCGATGGTTTCCCCAGACGTTGAGAATCGTTTATGTCAAAATGGTCCCCTTTAAATCGAGTAAACAATTCTCGTGCTGTACTCTCCCCAATTATATTTTCTCCGTAATGGTATAAATGACTCAAGAGGCTTCCAATGCTTTAACTTTTTCGTTGGACTCTAACAAAAGGACTTGTTGGAAATTATCGTGTTTTTTTACTTAATATTTTTCTTTCGTCAATAAAACAATCCTCGTATACATTCGAAAACTATTCAAGTAAACAACAATACGACATTAAAATAACTTTGATATATGCCCAACAATTTGTTGTGACACTCTTGTCCTAGAAACTTTCACAACAACTTTCTAAACTTTTTTAACGAGAAAAATTTTAATACATTGTTAAAATTTCTTGATCAACTATATAATTTAAACAACATAAGACACCGTATTATAGAATCCAAACAAATTTCTGAATTAACTGTTTGATCAGAAGATATAAATTTATGATGATATTTATTTACTAATACGAGGGTAGCCGTTTATATTTCGGAAATAGGACACAAAAAAAAATTAAATTATCGAAAATAGCTTTGTTGCTTTTCAAAATATTCTTCTTGAAAATCAATGCACTTTTGTATTCATCTAAACCAATCCGAAAAGCATTATTGCCACTGTGAAGGCGGTATCTCCAAAATATGAGTTTTCAATGCCTCAACTGGCTCTTCCGGCTTAGAAAACCGTTGAACACGAAGTTTGTTCTTCACATTTGGGAACAAAAAGAGATCACAGGGTGCTCGATCAGGGCTGTACGGCGGATGGCTCATCAATTCAATGTATTGCCCTCTCAAATATTCAATTGTTTGAACCGATCTGTGAGAGCTCGCATTGTCACGGTCGTCTTCGGTTTATTTTCCTTATTTCTTCAAAAACTTTTGGCAAACAAATAGTTGTGTGTCATTCGGAATTGATCGTTCTCCAATTCTCTAAAGGCACGGTTGCAACAGGCGACCATTTATTTCGATGTGCTTCGAGCGCGAACAACTTCTGTTGCTTTTGGCTCATCTTGGAATACCCACATAGTCGACTGCTGTTTACTATCGGGCTCATACGTATAGATCCAAGATTAATCACCTGTGACGACTTTATAAATGTTCTTTGAAGCACCGTCATTGTATTTTTTGTGCATTTCTTGTCACCAATCGACGCGTGTCCTTTTTTGAGCGATTGTCAAATTATGTGGTACCCAACGTGAACATAGCTTCTTAACGGCTAGATGTTCATGCAGGATCTTATGCATATTGGTGTTACTAATACCTAGAGATGCCTCGATCTTACGGTGTGACACATGACGGTCTTGCATTATCAATTCAGACACTGCATTAATGTCTTCCGACACAACATTTGTGGGACGACTTTCACGAAATTCACCATCCAAAGAACGCCGTCCAAGTTTGAATTCACTATACTAACGATATACTGAAGTTTTCGATGGTGTTTCATCATCATATAAATAATTCAGCTCCTCGATGCATTCTGGTTGAGATAATCCAGTCCGAAAGTTATGAAAAATAATTGCACGAAAATGTTCGCGAGTTAATTCCATTTTTTCGCTGCCATAAAATTTTCAAGTTACTGTCAACAACAGAAATGGCGACCGGATAATAAAACTGTCAGGGTAAATATATGGACAATAATGACAAAATTCACAATGCAATCATCAGATCGGAGGCAACACTAACAGTGTTGCCAGTTCCCGAAGTATAAACAGCTACCCTCGTAATTATATTTGTTATGTTTGTTAATAACTGTTCACTGTGTTCTCGTTTATAACGCTACATAAAGTTTTCATTAGAATTAAGTCATACGCACGACTGGTTGCTTATGTATTTATTTTAAATGTGTTAGGATTTGGTGTGATTAATGTTTGCTCAATTTTTCATAGTATATAGTTTTGTTCGTCAGTTAATATACTCTCTCACAACTGCTATATTAAGATAATTCTTAACTCTAACATTACATGATCTTCGGATATTGAATATGAATCACAAATTAGTAACCAATACGACGGTTTAAACTGTTTCAATAGTTAATGCTAAAATTAAAAATATTGTATAGTATCATCATAAATAAGCAAATCTATGATAAATTTATCCAACACTTTAAAAATTAAATTCATAAGTGCTTCTATGATAAAGAACGGAGACCACATATATCCAAAACTATTACATGATTATATTATTATATCTAGATATTATTAGTTAGTTTAGTTTCCGGATGTCTGGAAGGTCGCTAGGATATCACCTGTATTCAAGAGGGGGGACAAGTCTGATGTCCGGAATTATAGACCTGTCGCAGTGATCTCCACTTTTGCTAAAATATTTGAAATGCTGCTCTATAGGCGTGTGTCTGCTGGCACCAGACCACATCTGTCCATCGCACAGCATGGCTTTATGACTCAACGGTCTACTACAACTAACTTGGCCATTATATCCCAGGAGATCGCTCAATCTCTCGATGCTGGTAGTCAATTGGACGTCATTTATACGGACTTTTCCCGTGCGTTTGACTTAATTGATCATCGACTTCTGCTGTGTAGACTGAGTTCCTTTGGTATCGGTGGATCGCTGTTGAAGCTGTTCCAATCGTATTTGAGCAATAGAATGAATTATGTTTATTACAATGGGTTGAAGTCTCGGTTCTTTCATTCTTCCTCCGGTGTTCCACAAGGGTCTAACCTTGGACCACTTTTGTTTAATATTTTTGTGGATGACTTGATTAGGTCTATCGACTGCCCGGTCTTGGCTTACGCCGATGATATTAAAATCTTTCATCGAATTGACTCGCTGTCCGACGTTGATTTGTTGCAGGCCAATGTCAGCAAAATCTATAACTGGTCCTTGTGTAACCGCTTAAGTTTAAACATTGAGAAGTGTTTCCTAGTGTCTTACTCTAGAAGGATTTCTAGAATAGAATCCTGTTACTCAATTGACGGCGTTACGATTTCTCGTAAGTCCTCGATCAGAGATCTTGGGGTAATATTTGACGAGAAATTTACTTTCTCCGATCATGTTCTTGGTGTGACGGCTGCGGCTTCCAGATCTCTCGGTTTTATAATTCGAACATGCCGATACTTTTATAATATGGACACTTTGAAGACTCTTTTCTTTGCTCATGTTATTTCCAAACTGGAATATGCATCTATAGTCTGGTACCCCATCTACAAATCTCAAACTAGCCTCCTGGAACAGATACAACGCAAATTTCTGAAATACCTCTCATTTAAATGTGATGGTCGATATCCTGCCCGTGGAGTGAATTACAACGAGTTGTTGGAGCGACATGATATCGTATCGCTGTCTGATAGGAGAAAAACTCTTAGCGCTTCATTTATGCAGAGTGTCGTTACTGGGGGTGTTGATACGCCGGATTTACTGTCGCATGTTTATTTCATTGTTCCACGCCTGGGATCTAGGACAAATCAACTAATTTATGTCCCTACGGCAAGGACCAATATTTTGCTGAAGGCCCCTTTGGTTCATTCGGCGGTGAATTTCAACAATCTGCAGTACGATTTGCTGTGACCACTATTTGTATGAATATATTTTGTTTTAAGATACATATTTCATTTTCACAATGTAACTATGGTTTAATTTTTTTTTGTATTTCTTTGTTTGTTAGCCGTTTTGGAGTAATAATCTCTGTTGGGAAGATGCATTATCGAAAACGAAAGAGGGTCAATTCTCGCAGTTTAAATAGGTTCCATTTTTTTCGAAAAGGTTATAACTTTGTAGTTAGAGACACATAAGCTCGTGTAATTTTCAGATGATCAGTTATACGAAGTGTTATTTTCTCGGCGCCTGCAGCTATTGAAGCTACATTCAACGTGAAAAATGGTTTTCAAATTACCTGCGAACAACAAAAACTTTCAATGATGGTAAGATACAAATTAATGTTTTAATATAAATTATTCTCCCCAAGTATTTTAGAGCATACAATTATATCTTTTAACTAAAAAACTTTTAACTATAATTACATTTTAGATAGGTTTAGATAAATGCGATTGAATTATAACAAGACGCTACCAAGTTTTCAAATACATATATAAAGAAGTAAATTGTGTTTAACTTAATCGAAAGCTTTATTGAAATCAGTATATAAGAAACCAACCGAATTCCACATTCCAGGATGATTAAAATATAGCCATTGTTTACTAATAAATTAGTTTCAGTACAGTACTTCAACTAGAAGTAGATCCATCCTGTTCAGGAATATTTATTATTAGCACATAACGGAAGTAATACATTAGCAAAGAGATATTCTAGTATATTACTCGTGTTACACAAATTGATAATAGGGAGATGATTGATTATTTATAAATGAAAGTTGGCTTTATGTATACAGAAGAATAATACACCTATATTTTTCATTTTGTGAGAAAATCTCTCAATAACATATTAAAGGCAACGCCTAAGTCAAGTCTTTTAAGAAAAGGCACACCATCAACCACTAATACAGCTTTAAATAATAAATGTTGTGAAAAATGATGTCAAAACAAAACTCAAGTTCTCAATTTTAGTTTATTTACAGATATTATATACAGGGTGTTTTAAAATGAATATACGTACTTCGAATGCATATATTTATTAAACTTTAAGACATAAGAATATGAAACTTTAGACACATATTTACGAACCTCTCAAGTTCAGATTACAGATGTTCAATATGTCCTCCATCAGCGACACGAAAAATATCACATCGATACTCAAATTCCTCCCATACTCGGGCAAGCATGTCCTTTGTCACTGATGTTATGGCAGTACGGATCCGGTTCTTCAACTCTTCCAGGTTCTGTGGAACTGGTGGTATATAAACGTTGTCTTTAACGAAATCCCACAGGAAGAAGTCACAGGGTGTTAAATCCGGTGACCGTTGCGCCCAGCTGAGACATGCTAAGTTGCCAGCTACTTGACGACCAATCCAACGATTCGGTAGAGTTTCATTCGGATTTTCACGCACTTGGCGACTCCAGTGAGGGGAGTTATCTTCGCGCAGCCTCGGAAGCAACCAGTTTTGTAACATAGCAAGATACTGCTGACCGTTAACCGTGTTTCCATCAAAGCAGAATGGGCCGTAAACAGATGATCGGGATATCGCACAAAACACATTGATTTTAGTCGAATCTCGTACATGTTCAATGGCTGCATGTGGGTACTGTAGACCCCAAATTCAACATTGTGTTTGTTTACCAGACTACTAATATAGAAAGTCGCTTATTCACTGAACACGATGCGTTGTGCGAAAGTGTTATCATTGTCAATAGCATCATGAATCTCGTTACAAAATGCCACACGTTTCCGTTTGTCGTCAGGACGCAAAAATTGTAACAACTGTAACTTGTACGGCTTCATAATCAACCGACGTCTCAAAACACCCTAAATTGTTGTTGTAGGCAGTTGTAACTCACGACCGGCAAGACGAGTTGATTTTGAAGGATTACGTTGGAAAGAAGTTTGAATTAGTGCAACATTTTCTTCAGAAACACGAGGGCGGCCAGAACTCTTTCCTTTACATACACATCCTGTATCTACAAACTGTCGATACCATCTGCGAATGTTCCACTCATTCGGAGGATCAATTCGGTAGCTCAACCTGAAACGTCTTTGCACTGTAATCATGGAATTGCACTTCGCAAACTCGAGAACACAAAATAATTTCTGCTACGGAGTAGCCATTTTAAACATATGACAATTACCAAGAAAAACAGAAGGCAACTGACATCTAGCGGCTATTAAATAAACTAGACTATGTATTCGTTTCTCCAATAGCCGATCCGAGGCGCAACCATCGATAGTTTGGACAAAAAAAATACTTTGTAATACCTATATTCTTTTTGAAACACGCTGTATATCCGTTCATATGCTTCACCATATAAAAAAAAACTGAAACATTGTAATTTGTGTATTTCGATTCTAAAATGGTTCTTTTACGAAAATACTACAATGTCTCGTTTAGATGCAATATATCAATTTACCATACATCCGAATGAAGTTTAAAATTTTCGTCGATTTTTAAATTTAGAAAAAATAATATTTTTGCTGTAATGTTATAAATAAATAAATAAAATTTAATGTTACTGTTGAAAATATTCGTTTGACAGTTAAAGATTAATTATTTATGTGAGATTAAATGTAAATCATATGCAAATAGTAAATTTGAATTGTATCAGATTACGTGAAATGCATAATCAATTCCACGCCAGATATTTAGTATTCCGTTAGTGTAATTTAATGACAGTTTTCTTATGCGTAGGATAAAAAGTATTATTTATTGTTTAAACTCTTAGAATAATTAAAGAATTTAGTAAATATTGACATATACTACGTATTAAAATTAAACGAAATATTACTGAGATTTTTCATGCATTAATTCAAAACATTTATTAGTTTTCTCATTATTAAAATTGATTTATAGGATATTGTGTAAATACCCCAGTCTTACCAGTCGAATATTTACCGTGTTCAAATTAATAAGTTTTTAACTCTAACTATTAATTTGTTAACACTAGCATCTACATATATGTCACGTAAGTTATTAACTATAATGATTGTGACGTTCTCGAATTAAAGTTTTCATCGCCTATTATGATTTTTTAGGGGAACGTTTTAATTTTATACTTTAAGCAAAATATGAAAAAAATTGGTTATGTAAAGTTATAATTTTTAAAAATTTTGTGAAACAAACACAGTGTACATCTTGGTTTTGAGCGGTGTGGATCGCGTACGGAGCTTGATTTTCGTACAGTTGTTTTTCGCCGTGTTTTACCAGGTGCGACACTTTGAAATTATCTGCTGATGATGACAACTTTGTTGTCGAAATGCGTATACAGAATTTACAAAAGTTAATGTGGAAAGGGGTTATATATCAACCTTATTGATCATGTATGTAAAGTTATGTTGCAAAAGAATTTATATGGTTTTATATAAAGTAAGTAAAAACTTATTAATAAACAAAATGATTTATTTAATAAATTATATAAATGTCCGTCATTCCCGGTAACCTTGCTCTAGCGATTTGGACACATTCGAATACACCTGTCATTACGAGGATAGCTTGACAAGTAGTGAGAATGGAAAAGAAAAACGAATTTTTTAAATACAAAATAATTTTTATTTTTCAATTTATTCTCCTAAAAGAGCAATACATTTATTCCAACGATGCTCCAATGCCCTTATGCCATCTCTAAAATGCTATTCCGGAAGGTTTGCAAAATACTCATTTACGAAGATGATAAGCTCGTTGTTAGACGAAAATTTTTTTCCACCTTGTGCCGGTTTCAATTTTGGAAAAAGGTGGAAGTCGGAAGGGGCTAGATCCGACAAATAAGGCGCATGCGGTACTAATTGAAAATGCAACTCGTGGATTTTGGACATCGCAACTGTGCTGGTATGCGAGGGAGCGTTGTCTTGGTGAAACAGAATCTTTTTCTCTGCCATTCCTGGCCGTTTAGCACGAATCTCAACATTTAATTTTTGTAGAAGTTCTGCATAATATTGTCCGTTTATTGTGGCACCTTTCTGAAGGTAATCAATGAGCAAAATGCCCTATGAATTCCAAAAAATTGATGCCATCACCTCGTTTGCCAACAAAGTGGTTTTCGCTTTCTTTGGAGGTGCAGAACCATGTTCTAACCATTGTTTTGACTGTTGCTTAGTTTTGGGTGTACTGTAGTGTATCTAAGTTTCATCGCAAGTAACAAATCGCCTACAAAAATCAACTGGATTGCGCTTATAAAGGTCCAAACACTCATTGAAAATACACAAACGAGTGAATTTTTATCAGTCGTAAGCAATCGCGACACTCATCTTGTCGAAAGCTTGGAAAGGCCGAATTCTTTCGTTAAAATGTGGTGTACGCGTTCTGTTGAAATGTTTACCATGTCTGCTATCTCTCCCACTTTGAGTCGTCGAGCTTGCGTAATAATATTATGGATTTTTATAATCATTTCCTTAGAAGTCCCTATTTTGGGTGCTCCAGAGCGCGCTTCATCAATTCATTTACCCATCTACTTATTGTGGCAGATGATGGAGCAGATTCACTTAATGTTTTTCTTAACTCGTCTTTTATTTCGGTAGCTTTCATATCCTTAATTACGAAGTATTTAATCACCGAACGATACTCTGCTTTTTCCATTTTAACAAAACAACGTGTTGCTTCTTTTTCAATCAGCTGTCAAAAATAAACTAATCAACCGATTTATCTAAATATCGGAATGTAAACATGTAAATAGACAGCCTAAATTACAGTGCATTTGCTTTACCAATTAGAGCGCCACCTATATGTCATTCTCACTACTTGTCAAACTATCCTCGTAAAATTGGACGGCTTGTTATAGGAAGTGAACTTCTAAAAGTTTTTTTCAATTAAACTATTTTGTAACTAACGAAGGAAATAAAGATTTGACAATTCCTCTTCTAATAGCCAAACTTATATCTTCTTGTAACCTTCTTGATTTGCCTAATTTAACTGATTCACCTAATGACAATACGTAACTGAGTTTAGTTTCACTGAGGTAAGGCATCGTATAAAAAATGACAAACTCATGTTAATCTACCATACTGATAACAATGCTTTTTTAAGGTGCAAACTAAGTTTTAAAAAGGTGATTTAGACATTTCCGTACATCGCATACACACGTTACATGTAACTTTAAAAGGTATCGTTCGTTAGCCGTTCCAGTGAAGAATTATTTATACCAGTATATTTAATTTATTCAGCATTGAAACTTATCGGCGTTTCTAAATTTAAACTTAGCTTTTTAGTGATTTCTCGATTGATGCTTGTAAACCTGTATCATACTATTATCAAAGAACTTAATCAATAATATTGTTCCAACAATCGAATCTGAGTGTACTAACAATTGAATTCAATGTTTCTAAAAATAGAAAACCTTTTTACGGTACTTTTTAAGGTGTATTATTTAGATATATGTATGTACATATGTACATACTTCCCTAATGTCTTTTAAATGCTTATTTAGGTGTCCTCTGTTTCGGCTCAATTATTTCCTTTTGTTTCGTACTTATTCTGTAATTTAAACAAATTTAATACCTACTTTACTACCTATTATTTGCTATAGAAGGTCAATTAATCTGCTTAAGTTATATATTGGGATGTCGGAAAGTGCATAATATACATATTATATATATATATATATATACATAGTACAGTTTGTCATCTTTGGCATGATTAATAATTCCCCGTTCATAGAAGGACCTATATTAATCGACGAAACACTTTCTAAGATGCTGATTCATATCCTCATCTGAGGCAAGGAGTTTTGAGGAGAAGAAAACATGTGGATCTCTGAAGGCGCAAAGTTGGGCGAGGCATCACATTTAATCCAAGATCCAATAATTTCTGACAAACTTTGGACGTTTCTTATTAATTCTTTCGTTCCTCGTAGAAGCTCGAAAAAATACACCTTTAAAATAAGTTTCCTCTGGAGAATGAACTTACTTCTCCTACTACATTGTTGTAAATTATTCACTTCTCATCCCCAGTTATTAGTCATTTCAAGAAAGGATCTTTTTCTCCAGGATAAGTGAACTTCTTTGAGTTCTTCCAAATATCGATATTACTGACGTATTATTGATTTGACACTTGAATGGAACGTTTCAGGTTTTTGTAGATCACTGTCACAGTAAACTTTACCCAAATGTTTTCAAGTTTGATGCGCGCTCTTCCTTTTACGTAAGAAAAAAAATAAAATATGAAAAAAATGCATACTTTGGGCTTCCATTTTCATCTTTTCAACATTCATCTAAATCGCTAACTTTTTCTTTTTCCAAAATGAAGTTAAAACTACCAGTTGTAATCGGACATACCATAAAAATAGGTGCGAATGACCCCAGTATGTGTAAAAATGAATAAAGGCCATCAGCTAAAAGAATGCATCATAACTTTCTCGACAACTCAACACTATTATGTAAATACTAATGCCTTTAATACTTTTTTATTAAGAACATTTACGAGTTAACCCTCTTGCCTCAAATATCTCAATCTTTTTCTTATTATCGCAATGTACCTTTTTTTGTGTAATAACGATTATTATTGTTTTTAGAGAATTTAATAAAAGTATAATACGTGACTGGTAAATAAAGATTGCGAAGTGTTTTGTGTAGCATTCCGTAAACAACGATATTCCATTTCCATATCTACGAGGATAGTTTGACAAGTAATGAGAATGACACATAGGTGGCGCCCTAATTGGTAAAACAAATGCACTGTAATTTAGGTTGGCTATTTATATGTTTACATTCCGATATTTAGATCAATCGGTTGATTAGTTTATTTTTGACAGCTGATTGAAAAAGAAGCAACACCTCGTTTTGTTAAAATGGAAAAAGCAGAATATCATGCGGTGATTAAATACTTTGTAATTAAGGGTATGAAAGCTATCGAAATAAAAGATGAGTTACGGGAAACATTAGGTGAATCTGCTCCATCATCCACCACCATAAGTAGATGGATAAATGAATTTAAACGTGGTAGAACAAGCTGTGTTGATGAAGCGCGCTCTGGAGCACCCAAAATCGTGACTTCTAAGGAAATGATTATAAAAATCCGTAATATTATTACGCAAGATAGACGACTCAATGTGAGAGAGATAGCAGATATGGTAAACATTTCTACAGAACACGTACACCACATTTTAACGAAAGAATTGGGCCGCCCCAAGTTTTCGGCAAGATGGGTGCCACGATTGCTTACGACTGATCAAAAGTTCACTCGTTTGCGCATTTCCAATGAGTGACTAGATCTTTATAAGCAGAATCCGGTTGATTTTTGTAGGCGATTTGTTACTTGCGATGAAACTTGGATACACTACAGTACACCCGAAACTAAACAACAGTCGAAACAATAGTTAGAACGTGGTTCTGCACCTTCAGAGAAAGCGAAAACCACTTTATCGACAAACAAGGTGATGGCATCAATTTTTTGGGATTCAAAGGGCATTTTGCTCATTGATTACCTTCAGAAAGGTGCCACAATAAACGGACAATATTATGCAGAACTTCTACAAAAATTAAATGTTGAGATTCGTGCTAAATGGCCAGGAATGGCAAAGAAAAAGATTCCGTTTCACCAAGACAACCCTCCCTCGCATGCCAGCACAGTTGCGATGTCCAAAATCCACGAGTTACATTGCCAATTAGTACCGCATGCGCCTTGTTCGCCGGATCTAGCCCCTTCCGACTTCCACCTTTTTCCAAAATTGAAAACAGCACTAGGTGGAAAGAAATTTTCGTCTAACGACGAGCTTATCATCTTCGTAAATGAGTTTTCGCAAGCCTTCCGGAATAGAATTTTAGAGATGGCATAAGGTCATTGGAGCACCGTTGGAATAAATGTATTGCTCTTTTAGCAGAATATATTGAAAAATAAAAATTATTTTGTATTTAAAAAATTCGTTTTTCTTTTCCATTCTCACTACTTGTCAAACTATCCTCGTATATCTGGCAAATTTGTTTTTTAAAGAAAGTAAATATGATAAAATTATCAAAAATACTAAGCGAGTTAAACGTGATTTTTCCAAAAATGGTATATGTTACACCAATAAATTTAATTGATTTTTTATTGTAAAAATGTTCACAGTTATGTACACGTTGTTTGTTGGCATAACTACATATATTTCCTTAGCGGCAAGTGGTTTTAAATACCAGTAAATAACCTGTTATACATCCTTCCTTTTCGTAGATAATTTCTTCATGTCGTCAACTTGAAATAAATTATATGCAGATAGACTGGATAGACTGTTCACACTACGCATTTGTCAATTTTGGTCTGCACTGATTTTGATTGCAAATATTTTATTTTATTTATTTCGAATGCTAAATTGGTGATCACATAAATTTTTTGTTTCATTTATAATGTTATGTCATTATTAATGAAAACAAACTAACGAAATATGATGAGATATGAAAGCTGTTAAAGGGAACGTAGTGATGAGTGTTACTTATCGTATGGCAATTGTAGGAAACAATGTGATTTTGTGAATTAACAAAGTCAAATTTGATTCCTATAGTACTGAAATCACGAGGATGGTTAAAAATTAAAAATAATAGTTTTCGAAAGTGACTACAATAAATATGAAGAACGTCGTAAAAAATTTCATATGAAATTCAATACTTTCTTTACATTTTGCAAGTAGGGATGCAGAAATTATTCGCTTCATCTTTTAGTGTTCATGTATGCATATATATATATATATATATATATATATATATATATGTGTGTGTGTGTGTGTGTGTGTGTATACATATATACATCGCGAGCAATTTGATCTGTCTGTAGCTGATAGCATTAAATTTCGCAATAGATTGGTGGAACTTTTACGTTTTTGGTTATATCAGAAAAGGCACCTACCCAACAGATGAGACTATGAAAAATGTAAATATCGTTTTTTAATATTTTCAGAATGCTTTCTAGATATCCCATGTGACAGTGTACACAACACGAAGCAGCGATTACATAGATATCTACTTTTTTCCCAACATCTACGTCATCAAAACTACTGTTGTTAAGTGAACGAACATTATTTGATGCACATTTATACTTAACCTCTTGCTCAGATGCTGTGAATAATATTTCTGTAAAATATTGAGAAGTGTCTTAGATAATATGGTAATATGAGAAGACATGTAGATCTCTATATTGAACAAATACAATGGCTTTAGATTTTAATGTAACATATGTATAAGTATGTATAAGTATGTATATATATATATATATATATATATATATATGTAAGGACTGTATAGTCGACCGTACTCTTAATATCTTAAACGCAACTATTACACAGGGTAACAAAACGAAAAAAAAAATTTGGTGCCGGAAATCTGATTTTAGATGTTTTTAATGTGCTGATTCCAAAAATGCCACCAGATTTTTTCTATCAACTCTAGTTTTTGAGATACAGGTTACAGGTTAATTGATATTTTTTTCTGATAAAGGACAACAAATAAAGCGATAAATATGTACTTCATCGTCAAATAGAAAATATCCTTGTTTTTTGTGCCTTTGGGACAGCAGAGATAAAAATGAGCACTGGGTTAAAAAAAAATGGCCTTCAAGAGATGTCATGATTCAAGGAAAACAAAACGTGATCAACGAATCTTTGGTTGCAAGAGAAAAATCTTACTTCCGCCCTTGCATATCAAGCTAGGCTTAATGAAGCAATTTGTGAAGGCTTTAAATCGAGATGGAAATTGTTTTGGGTATTTATCATGTAAATTTCCTGGCATTAGCACGGAAAAACTAAAAGCTGGTATATTTGATGGTCCTTAAATAAGGCAACTTGTTAAAGATCCACGATTCACCACATCAATGAACGAGACTGAATCTAACGCTTGGTGTTCATTTGTTCAAGTAGTACAAAATTTTCTTGGCAATCATAAAGCAGAGAATTACGTAGAATTAGTGAAAACTATGCTTTCAAATTTCAATATTCTCAGCTGTAACATGAGTATAAAAGTTCACTACCTCCACAGCCACCTAGATCGTTTTCCAGAAAACTTAGGTGATTGTAGTGAAGAACAGGGGGAAAGATTCCATCAGGATATTAAAACTATGGAAGATCGTTATCAAGAACGATGGGATAGCCACATGATGGCGGACTACTGCTGGAGCCTTCAGCGAGACTGCCCTAGTAAAGTCCATTCTAGAAAGCCGTATGAAAGAAAATTTTTATGTGATTAGTGACTAATGTAATTATGTAAATTAAGTTTTTGCAATAAATACTTAAATCCATGTGTCTTTGTTTTTTTAATTGTCAATAGTAATATTATATATTATAACAGTTATAACAGTTATAACGCAAAATATATACACAATTTTTTAAAAAAATCTCAAAAACTAGATCTGATAGACCAAATCTGAGAACTTTTTTACATTCTGCATCCAAAAATTACCCAGGAACAGTTAAAAAATCGCAGGCACCAAAATGTGTGTTGGCCTGTGTTATCGGGTGTATCGGTCTGTTGAATAAAGACTCAAACAATTTTTGTTTTCAATACTCTATATTTCGCTGCCAAACCTTTGCAGCTTCCTCAGGAGTGTGCTACAAATGGACACCAACAGTAGTGGCAATTACAATTCAATTATTAATACTTACAAACTAAAAGGAGTTATACACTGGCTGATTCAAATTAATTGTATAAATAACTCTCAATTTTAATTTTGAAATGATAATATGATTTTGCTGAGTTGAGTTTTATTTTATTTTACAATGTATTTTAATATTAAAATTGAGAGTTATTTATACAATTATTTTGAATCAGCCAGTGCATGACTCCTTTTAGTGTCACACTCCTGAGGAAGCTGCAAAGAGTATTGAAAACTAAAATTGTTTGAGTCTTTATTCAATAGACCTATACACCTGATAATAGTTGTGTTTGTTGAGAATATTTTATTTGATAAACTAAATTTGTGTACATGTAAAAAAACGTAACTGTCACTACTTGACTGTCTGTCACTTCTCACCTACGCTATCTAGTTAAATAAAATTAACATATTACTTTAATACTTTCCCTTGTTAATTTGATTCAACTGATGCAGAAATTTTTTTTTAAACTTTTTATATGACTATATAAATAAACTTAAATTAACTAAGAACCACCAAAATCTGCATCGCTGTAGATCTCCAGAATACGTTTCTGGATTGGCTTGTAGTTGATACCATAGGTGAGTGTCCCTGCTATGTATCTGAGGATTCTCTTTACTCGTACTGTGTCTTCGCTACTTGGATTTTCGAAAGTTCTTGACACAAATCCAACACTGTAGGCTAGATCTGGACGAGTTCCCAGCATTAGGTACATAAGACAACCTACAGCCTGTCGGTAGGGAAACTCTGTAGTTTTCTCGTTCACTTTCCCTGATTCAGGATACTCTCCAATCTTGAGCATTGGAGTTGATACAGGCTTGCATGACTTAACTCCTGAGTTGACTTTTTCGATTTCCAGACCCAGAAAGAAGTTGGCCTGTTTCGTGACTATCTCGAACTCTGCTCTCAGTTCGTTTAGGAAATACTCTAGCTTTTGGAGATCTGTTCCTCCAACTAGTCCATCGTCTACATACAGGACTAGAAGAGTTGTGCTTCCATTTCGTATTCTCATGAAGAAGCACGGATCTGCAGTACTTTGATTGAATCCCAACGACTTTAAAAAGGTTCCAAATCTGTTATACCAACACCTTGGTGCCTGCTTCAGTCCGTAGAGACTTCTTTTTAGTTTACAGACTTGCTCTGTGCCATCGCTATATCCTTCAGGTTGTTTGATGTAGATCATTTCCTGTAGTTTACCGTATAGAAATGCGGTAGATACATCAAACTGAGCTAGATGAAGCTTCTCATTTGCTGCTATTGCCAACACTGAACGAATTGTTCCCATCTTGGCAACTGGACTGAACGTAGTACTATAGTCCACTCCGTGACGTTGAGCACACCCCTTGGCTACGAGGCGAGCTTTGTACTTGTCGATTGATCCATCCGCATTCATCTTCAGACGGAATATCCACATGCAAGGTAATACCTTCTTGTCGGGTGGTAACTTTGTAAGTACCCACGTGTCATTCTTCGAGAGAGAGGTCATTTCTTGGTCCATGGCTCTTTTCCATTCCTGACAGTCTTCTCTTGCGATGGCTTCTTCATAGGACTGTGGATGTTCGAGTTGACCGTCTAGGTTTACTGTAGCCATTACATAGTCGTCGAAACGTACAGGTTTTTGTAACTTTGACCGATCTCGCAACCTTGACTCTTGCATTGGACTTTCTTCGCACCTTTTGACTGTATTCTCCTGGGTCTCATCTTCTTCGATAGATGACTGATTGGGTAACTCTGTCATTTCTGTCGTCTCTTTTGAATCGAGGTTAAATATAGGAAGCTCGACCTTCTTCTTGCACTGGTAGAGCTTTTCATGGAACTGCACATCTCGTGAGGTCATTATCTTGCTGTTCTCTTTTAGGTAGATGCGATACCTTTCGTCGCCATCATATCCCACTAGGTAACCTTTTACAGCTTTCTGATCAAATTTTTTCCTCTTCTGACAGGGCACATGAACGAAACACTCTGACCCTACTATACGAAGATGCTTGATCCTGGGCTTGCTGTTCATCCAGATCTCATAAGGACTCTTTCCTTTGAGTGATGATTTTCCCGTTCTATTCAGGATATAGACTGCTGTGCTGACCAGTTCTGCCCAGAGAGCTTGAGGAAAATTAGCTTCTGTATTGGCGTACTTGAAAGTTCTCGCCATCTCTACTATTGTGCGGTTATCACGTTCTGTCAACCCATTTTGTTGAGGGGTATATGGTGCCGTCAGCCTCTGGATGATACCATTTTCTTGCAGTATTTTTCGAACCTCGACGTTATCAAATTCTCCTACACCATCACTGAGCATCTCTTTGATGAGATGACCTTGATTTTTGGCGTGTGCAATTACAGCGACTAGGGCTTCTTTCACTTGTGACTTCTCTCTGAGGAAGCATACTAAACGGAACTTAGAAAACTTGTCTTTGAACTCAATGTAATACTTCTTTTTCCAAAAGACTCTGTAAAGGGGCCAACAACGTCTGCAGTTATCAGCTCTCCTGGACTCGTGGCTTTCGTACCTTTGCCAAAAGGAAGACGATGCGACTTTCCATAAATGCATGGTTCGCATAGGTCCCTTTCTAGATTGACTGTGATGCCAAGCTTCTCTGCCATTATTTCTTTGACGTGTCTCTTGTCTTGGTGACCCCAGCGTTCATGATATAGTTGCAGCATCGCGCTTTGATCCATTACAACATTGACTGACTCTGTTGCTGGTCGAACTGGAATGACTGATGCTTTGTAAAGAGTTCCGAATGGCTTGCGGGTACCTGCTAGTATTCCCACACCATTTAACGTCAACAAACACTCTGTGACTCCAGACTCAAACTTGCTGTCTGGACGTTGATCATGAATGGTCAAAAGAGATATCAGATTCTTACAGATGTCTGGTACATACCACACATTCTTCAGAGTTAGACTCACTTGGTTGCTTCCTATTATTGAATCAAACATGATATCCCCTTTACCAAAGGACACTAACTTCTCTTTACCGGCTGTGCTAATCAGAATAGGCTCTTTGAATCTTGTGAATCTTGTGTAGTAGTCGAGATATTTGGAACAGTGCTTACTTGCACCATTGTCTATCCACCAGGTTGCGCTACCTTCTTGAGCTTCGGAACTAATGTCGCATGCAAGAATTGGTAGTACTAATGCTACCTTGTTTTCTTCTCTCTTGGAATCTTCTTTCTTGGGATCTCCCTTTGCCTTTGGTCTGCCGGCTGCTATCCACTTTCTGCAGTCACGAACCCAGTGTCCTGGAATGCCACAATAGTTACATTTTCCATCTCGTTTCTTGGGGTTGAACTTTTTGGCTGCAGGGTTGACTTTAGCTTTACCTGCACCATTGGTGTTCACCACTAAGGCTTCTTGAGTTTGCTGATCAGATAATGAGCTCTGGACTTTGTTGCTTCTCTCGAACAAGTACAGCTGCATCGTTAGCTCTTCAAAGGTTTTATCAGTATCTTTAGTAATCAGCATCCAACTTGCTCTAAAGCTCTCGTACTTAGAGGGCAGTATGAATAAAACCTTACATATTAGCAGTAGGTCAGGCAACTTTTGAAGTTCCTTTGCTGCAAATCCCAGGTTGAGTTCATTCCACACATTCTTCAACTTTGTGAAATGAGTGGAAATGCTTTCTCCTTCCGTCCAGCTGAAGGCGAAGAATTCGTTGCAAAGCTTGAAAAGTTGGTCTTTTGCTTCAAACTCTAGATGAAACGCTTCCCATGCTTCTTGGGCTGTTTGCTTGTCCATAATTTTGGCATACACATCCTCTGAGACTGATGCGGATATCATGGACTTGGCATAACTGTTTGCCTTGCGATACAGATCGCATTGTGCTTTGTGTGCTTTCTTGGCTTCTGTGTCGGCATCTAACCTCAGTTCTTTTGGCTTTATGAGCTTTTTATCTATTACGTCCAGCGCACCTTCATGATAATCAAGCAGATCCCTTATCTTTCTTTTCCACAGAGGCCAGTCTTTTTCACTAGTCAGTGGATTAATATACTTAGCCAAATCCATCTTTGATATGGATAACTCTGTTTGGCCCTTGGTTTTGTAACCTACTAACTTCACTTTTGACTAACTTGAACTTTTGTACACACAAATGTGCCTTTAAAACTATTTTTTTTAACACTTGTACACGGCTGGACCCATAACCTGTTGAGAATATTTTATTTGATAAACTAAATTTGTGTACATGTAAAAAAAACCTAACTGTCACAACTTGACTGTCTATCACTTCTCACCTACGCTATCTAGTTAAATAAAATTAACATATTACTTTAATAGTGTTTACATATATATATATATATATATATACACTACCGATCATATTTATTTGCCCACCCTTAGTTTTAGCCAAAATTATTAAACTATCAAATGTGTACTGAAAATTTATTTATTGTACCAATACAATAGTGTAAAATAAACATAAAATAGTTACATTTTTCTTATATAAAAACTTTATCATTAATTATTAATGATAAAGTTAGAAGAAGAAATTAATTAATTATTAAATTTTGCTCTCATCAATGTGCCCACCTTTATTTTTGATAATTGCCGCACATAACCGCGGCATCCTTTCAATTAATTTTTGCAGTGTATCTTCTGTAATTTGTGCCCAGGCTTCTTGAAGTTGTTCCCACAGTACAGTGGTGGATGATAGAGCACGTTCTCGAACCTTCCGGTCCAATTCTTCCCAAAGAAGCTCTATTGGGTTCAGATCAGAACTTTGAGCTGGACATACCATTACTGAACCTCCTCCATGTTTTACGGTAGGCGCAATACATTCTGGCAGTACTCTTTCTCCTGCGGATCTTCTTACGAATATTCGCCTTTTACTACCGAAAAGTTCAAACTTCGATTCGTCTGTCCACAACAAATTATTCCAGTGATCAATCGTCCAATTCTTATGTTCTTTAGCCCAATTTAGTCGTTTTATCTTGTTTTGCTTTGGTGGTAGTGGTTTTTTCGCAGAACAATTCTTCCGTATAAACCCGCTTGCCTTAACCTTCTCTGTACCGTGGACACACTAATTGGTTTAGCACGCGCTCTATTCATTTCAGCAGCAATTTCTGGTGCTGTTTTTCGTCTAACGCGTCTACTTATCCCGTATTAGATGCCGGTCATCTGCAGATGTTGTCGCTTTGCGTCGTCCAGATCTTCTTTTGTTGGAAAATGTACCACTTTCTTCAAAATTTTTAACGTTATAATCAACGGTTCTGCGATTTAATCGTAATTCTTTTACAATTTCGCGATTACTTTTACGCGTACGATGATAAGCAATTATCATAGCACGCACTTCAACAGATAATTCCTTCGTCTTCGACATTGCATTAAAATATTCACAATAACTCTCTATTTCACTGTTTTCGCAACAAAAGATGAACGATGACTGATATAAAATTTATTTTCCTTTTTGAATAACACATCCTAATATTGTAATTAGTTAGTACAATAACACAATATTGGTAATATCTTTCGAAAATGCAGGTAAAACTGTTAATATTGTAGGGATTAGCCTATATAACATTTATGGTATTTTTCCAATTTATGACACCTTTACGATATATCATAAACAATTTAAGATTTTCGTAGAAATTCATATGGAATTACTTCCACTAATAATATTGTTGAATAATTATAATACAAAATTTCGAAAGATAATCCGTATTTCAGGAAACACATAAAATTGGGGTGGGCAAATAAATATGACCGGTAGTGTATATGTAAATTCTAAATGTAATAAATGTAGTATATATATACTTGCTGAATCTGTTTTATCCGTGCCATAACACCTATTTTTGGTTATTGTTTTTAGTTTAATTATTTGCATAGGCTAAGTGGAGAATAGAATCCAAGACTTTTCCTCCAGACGTACCCACATTAATTTCTTTAATTTCTACGTATTGACTTGCCATTGACTTTGAAGCAGATGTAAACTAAATACTTGTTTATTTTATTTACTTGGACATTAGCCTTTTCACTAATATGATCTCTTTTTTCGGATGTAATCAATAAAGATGTATCGTCTGCAAACATGACAGCATTTTCCAAATCATTTACATATACTTTTTTTTGGCTTGTAACGACCACAGGAGTGAAAATGTGTATTTGGGTGTGTGCAAAGCATTCCATGGAATTTTTCTAAATTTCCCTTTCCTGTATGAGGGGAAACGATGGTGATTATTCTTCTTTAGCACTGAAAAGTACCGGAAGAGGTACCAGCCATTCCAATAAATATTTTAAAAATCAAACCACTCTAAAAGTGGTTCGAACTGTCGTCTTCTCTAAATAACTAGCTGAGGTTTAGTACTCCTATCATTGCGTTATTTCGGCGTTTTATATTATGTACAAAAATGGGTCCAGCGAAATATCTTTTGGGACGCCTGTACCTGGAATATATATATCTGACCTTATCCCATTTACGTTAACAAAGTTAATTTGACTTAATTTGTTGAAAGTCTTAATTAAATCTAAGAAAATTATCACACACAACGCACATCTGCCTGAATGGTTATAAGGGCTGTTTAAGCACTGTGCAACTGCTAAATTTGTAGATTGCCTTTTGCTGAAGCCAAACTGATTAGAATATAGAATATTGAATTTATTTAAAAGTCTGCTAATCTATTTGCTCTTAATTTTAATACTATTTTAGAGGACGCGCTTAAAAGTATTATTGGACGATAATTATCCACACTTTTTTCAGTGACAATTTAAGTTTTGCCATTCATTAATGAACAGTAAATATTTTTAATAATTTCCTAATTACCGTTAACGGAATAATTACATCAACACTGATCATAACACACAGAAGATGTATTTTCTAATGACAGCATTATTGTATGTATTTTAGCGAAATCAATTGTTGTAAGGAAGGTGAGGAGTATTCTCATTTCTTTTCACATTCACCAAATTTACATTTCAAATTGGTATTAATGCTGATAATGTGTTAGAGTATTCACTAAAATAATTTGCAACTTTCATAGAAACACTAATTACTTTATCCCTACCAACAAAATAGTGATCAATAAGGTTATATATAACCCCTTTCCACATTAACTTTTGTAAATTCTGTATACGCATTTCGAAAACCGAGTTGTCATCATCAGCAGATAAAATCAAAGTGTCGCACCTGGTAAAACACGGCGAAAAAATTGTTACGAAAAATATATTACGCGATCCGCATCGTTGAAAACCAAGATGTGCACATTCTTCGCCGTGTTTTACCAGGTGCGACACTTTGATTTTATCTGCTGATGATGACAACTTGGTTGTCGAAATACGTATACAGAATTTACAAATAGTTAATTGTGGAAAGGGGTTATATATTAACCTTATTGATCAAGTCAATAAACCACAGGCTCCATCAAATTCAACAACAAAATAGTGTTACCCCTAATTAAAATTTTATTATATCATTGCCCCTGTTGTTGTTCATTATTTGCCAAGCAGTTTTTTAATTTTATTGTTTAAAGAATCTAATTTTTTGTCAATAAATACTTTTGAGTTTTATAAATTTTTATAATAGTTAAGAATTAAATTAAAGTAAAATTAATATAAATTAAAAATCAAAATAAAAAATTCGAACGTTGCAGTTTTTGAGATAAAACACAAATATCTTGAGTGAATTCAACAATTTCTTTTTATCGTAGTATTTTTCGTTATTTAAAATAGAAAATGCAGACTCAGAGTACAACTCGTGAATAAATCGACGATTTTGCCTCACAATTGTTTGACGTAAAAGTACATTTACCTGATCTGTGATATTTAAAAGTTAGCCAAATAATATTCTTAATATTAATAAGTTTGTATGTATAACCGTATTTGTCTTTATGTTAACGTCATACAAAATTTCTAAGTGATCAGTAATACTATAGTAAAGAAAGTTTTTTTTGGAGGCGGGGAACCCTAAATTGGCAATACTGTTTTCTGTGAGCCGATTTGACAGTTCTCGGGTGTTTTTGTTAGTTTGGTATGGCAACTCATCATAAACAAACTCACGTCGGGGCAACGTTTACAAATTGTTCAAATTTATTTTGAAGAACTTGTTTCAATTCGAGAAACTCATCAGGCATTACGTGCACTTTATGGTGCTCATGATCGACTACTAAGGATGGAGGTTAATTCTTAGTATTGATATTTGATTAGTGGCGCCCTCTATGTCCTACTGTGCAAAATTTAAAATACATCCCACATAAATGATACAAAAATGATAAAATTCTATTTGTGTTAATTTCTAGGCTATAACGGGTTAACTGAGATTGTTTATTAATATTGGTGCTTGTTTTGCTAATAACACTCTTTTTAGTTTTTATGTAAATTCAGTTCTGTTTTTTTACTTATTTCTAAAAACGGCTAGTTTGAATTGAAAATACCCAATTGCTAATTTTTCTGTCATTTTTGGATTTTATTGGACTGTGGGTTAAATGTATTTGTTTTCATTAATATGGGATAATTACATTATGGAATTGTAGAATTATCATGCGTTAATGCGGAGGGGAAATTGCGGACCTTAGTCATAGCTTATTGAACTGTTACATCTACAGAAAGGTAATATATGGATTCATATATAAATTAATGTTATAAGGAGTGCAACTGCATACAAGGATTATTAAACTAATGTATAGTAATAACAAAGGTTATATACTACTTAATTATTAAGTCACTCATTAAACGAATATAAAGATTTGAAAATCAGATGCAATGATGCTTCCATCCTAAATTTACCTGTGTGGATTAATCCGTTCACTGATGGTCAAATGTTTGTATGTATGTGTTAACCGTTAGTCATCCCCATAGGCCCTGGGATGTAAAATGTGTATCCCAATCGTACACCCAGTAATTCGTCACGTTTGATTTTAAAAGTTAAAAGATATATAAAATTTTGTATTACACTTTATTATTGCACTGAGGTGAAATTAATTAGTATGACAAATGTTATTATTTTGTGAATATGAAACGAATAATGAAGAACTTTTCTTGGTACTGATGGATTTTATCTTTTATATATTAGTGACTATATTTTTTGTAAATATGTAAATGATTTTAAATATGATTTTAATTGACTTTTTCCATAGTCATATAGGTTTTTCGATGTATACAGGCAGGAAATATAAGTTTCCAGTCGTGGGAACTTTATTATGGACGTCCACGATTAAAATTGTTTCATTGACGCTTGTGAATGTTTAACGATGTAAGATTTAAAAGGCACGAATCATTGAATAATTAAAAAGGTTGGTCGGGCCATAACGGTCTTGTGATTGCACGCAGAGGCCTGGGGGAGAAGCATCTGAGAACTTCGTTGGCAAATCTAGGTCCCGGATTTGTGTCACCCGCTGTAGTCGGACAAGTTCGCGGTCAAGCGGCAGATATCCTCGGCTGATCTTCCGCGTCGGTCTCTCTATACACTTGTCGTTGCAAGTGCAGTTTCTTATGCCGCAAACGTGCACGTCCAACTGTAAATTGCTTTACATATAGGATTTGTGCAGTTAATTACAGTGATGAACATAAAAATCGTTAGTTAGTGTAACTTGGGGTTAGATGAGATTCCTTAACAAACCGTAGTGTCTATGTTTTTTACTATAGTGTTTTAGAAATTAATTTTATATGTATGAGAAAAACGTAATTGAATTTCTTATAATGCTCTGCAGTAAGCATGATACATAAATTAATAGAATTTGGAGCAAAATATGTACACGAAAAGTTATAAACGATTATGTCTTTAATTGCACTTTTAAACGTTTTCAAGTAATATTTTGATAACCAAGCCCTTGCTAAATGTAAGTTTTAGAAACGAAAATTTATAAAATCCAGGGTCAGTTTCAGAATTCTTAATTCCATTCTATGATCTAATTAAAATCTCTATTACAGTAGAAAACCAGTATTTCAATAATTTTGTTAATATAATTTTATCATTTCAGGCCGGTTTATGATATATCGCTGCAGAAATTTTAAGATTTTAACAGTAATAAAGCAACTAAAAAAATAATGATAACACAAGGAGCGTCTAAATTTGTGCAGATCAAAGTTGAATTTTAAAGGAAAATAATGGGAATAATATTCCTATAAAATTCAACTTTCATATGCACAAATTTAGACGCTCCTTATATCATCATTAACTATGTGAAATGTCAAACCTATTCAAATGCAAATTAAAAAATTGTGTGATATTTTCAATATGTTAAATAGAGTCTTTGATTAATGTATATAATTAAAAGTAATGTACTTAAAAGTTTTGCAAAACTTTGTTTTTATTTTCATAAGACTATCTATTAATTTTTATGTACACATCTGAGATTGGGTACCTATACATACATACATATATCCTTGATATTGCGTGTATTAAATTATAAAATTATAACACACTCGATAATATTACCTCAAATCAAAAATACGTTAAGAGAATACGTCCCAATTCTGATTTCACATAAATAAGGATCGTACAGTAATTCTCCGCTAATAATTAATTAGTAAATAATGTATTCGTCCCTTTGACTAAATATCATGCAATCAACGTCAATATAATATTATAGTATGAGACGTGCAATGCAATAAAAAATTATAAAACCGGATCGTTCATGCAACATGTATACCTACATATGTATATGTGTAATATATTACGTCATTAAATAATTCGGACAGTGAATACTAGCCTTTAGAAATTATTAACTGGTCTAGCTTGTGTTACACTTCAATCTAGTATTAGACATTTGCTTAGAATCTTTTTAAAAACTTCTTAAAAGTTTTTATCGCTAGTTAATTTTTTGGTATTTCTACTGTATAATACAGATGCACAATACAGATAATTTTAATTGCGCAATGATATAAAGAGTCTGTTTATTTTCATAGCAAATTTATTTATAAAATACTAACTTAACATACAAGCAATTGACATTATTAATCTAAGTAATATAATAAGTTAGCTTAAATTTTACTTTCATCAAAGTAACCACTCCTAGCTGCGATCACGGCTTCACAAACACGTGGCATTCGTTCAACTAGTCGGTCGAGATATTCCTCATCGATTGAGTTCTATGCATTCTGCAACTTATCCCAAAGAACTGTCTTGCTAGTAGGAGGTATTTTACGCACTTCACGATCAAACAGTCCCATAACAGCTCTATCGGATTGCAGTCTGGACTTTGGGGTGGCCATGTCATTAATGTAAGGATTCCTCTTTCACCTTTTTGCAACCTTTGCTGTGTGTTTGGGGTCGTTATCTTGCTGATAAACAAACCCCGGACCCATTAGCTCTATCGCTGACGGAAGAACATGTTCTTGCAATATACCCAAATAGACTTCTTTTGTCGTTCTTTCTGTGATTTGCACCAATTTTCCGATGTTCCCACCTCCAAAGTAACCCCAAACCATCACATTTCCACCACCATGTTTCACTGTCTTAACCACATATTCGTCTAACATTCTCTCCCCAACACGACGACGAACAAAAGTGCGGCGTTTATTTCCAAAACTTTCAAATTGGGATTCATCTGTCCATAAGACCTGTTTCTATTCTTCAACAGTCCAGTACCTGTGTGTTCTCGCCCAAGCCAATCTTTTTTGTTCGTTGTGCAGATAGATGTGTTTTTTTTACTGCTACTCGACCTCTAAATCCAGCTTCAGCTAAACGGCGTTTATTATTACGCTAACCGTGGCTTCGTGGTGTACGTATATTGTGCTGCTATTTCCGGAGCTGTAAGGCGACGATTGCGCAAGGACATTAATTTCAGATATTCATCTTCTCTTCTAGTAGTTATCCTCGGCCGTCCACTGCATTTCCGGTCCCCGAGTTTGACGAACACAATACTCGGCAACTTATAGTTTTCGGGCGATTGCCCTGTTAGGTAGCGTCAAAGCAATAATTCTTGCCCTCCGTTCAAGAGTTAGTTGCTTTCTTCTTGTCATGTTTTAAACACAATTAAAAAAATACGCTCACTCGATAGCACTTACTGACACTTTATTAACAACATGAATACTGAGTATTCACTGTGTAATAGACATAAAATATACCCTTTGAAGCGCACAAATATCAGGTAAAGACTGGCTATTACATCCCCGTAATAAACCATACAATAAACAATTCCGAGTTAGGGATAATCTCCACGACACACTCATTATATTTCTTACCTGAATATTATTTGTTGAAATAATACAAAATACTTCGGTTAAATAACGTGCAAATATGTAAAATGATTTTAGTTTGGATAAAATTTCAATATATTAACTTAAATATTTTATTTCCTTCTGCAATTAAAAGTATCTGTAGTGCGATAAACTTATGGACGGTAGTATATATCACCTGATTACCATTAAAACAAATCAAAGTCATAATTAAAACTTAAAATTTGACATCGTTTTAACTGGCAGGATGTTTTGTATGTACACAGTGGCGGAAAAAATAATAGATGTATACCAGAAGAATGAACATAAAATATTTGTATTATATTTGTTGATTAGGAAACCCATCGGAATCATCTGTGGTAGAAAGTAATAATCTCATAATATATATTTATCTATTTTCGATCGACAAGCATTCTAGCATACGTGGGGAACACCCGTATTCATTACTTTATTTACATTCGCAAGGGAGAAAATAATGGGGGTAGTGCTAATCGTAAATCCCTCTTTTTAAAAACCGGTTGAGATAGCTTAGTGATAAGTCACTGGCTTATGAGGGGGTTTCGATTCGAGTCTGATGACCTACTGTCCGGGAAGATTTTTCCCGTTTAAGCGAATGCCGACAGATAAATATCTTAAATTAGACCACGACCATCAGCATACTGGTGATCTGTCAAAGCCCTCATTAAGCTGTTGAGGATGTTAAAGCAAGGATTATTATTATTCAAATTATTCATGAAGATGAATATAAATTGCTTTTCATTAGTTGAATGTGGAACAAGGAAAATGATGTATGAAAGAAATATGAAATCTAATTGATAAGATACTAAAGAAAGAACGTCCAAGGAAATCAGTGAAAAGGAATGCATACAGAATATGATAACCAGTGCTTCAAAATACTAAAATAGTGTTGAAACAGAAAGCAAAGAATGCACAACTCGCTCAAAAAATATTAGAAAGCCGATTAACGCTTGCTTATACGTATTTAGAATGGACAGGTACAAAGGAAATAAAAAATTGCGAAGTTTTTACGCTCTAACAGGGTAAATATGTTCCTGGGAATCAGTAACTGTACAGTACTCGCCACAGTATTAAGGCAAATTTTAATGGAGACTGTGGTTGATGAAATGAATCACTAAAATAATATAAATAAATAATAAAAGACATTCCTACAATAATTTTCGTATACTGTATACGTATTTCGACAACTAAGTTATCATAATCAGAAACTTATTAATCACAGTATCGCACCTGGATCTACAGCAAAACTCGCACAAACACAAGTCCATATCGAATTTTCACCGTCAAAAGCCAACCGCGCACGCCCCACACTGAGTGTAATTCAATATCTCATCTATAAGAATTTTAAAATTACAAATGAATTAATTAAACAGAAAGCTTTGATCTAATTTCTTTAAAAAAACTGCAAATGTTAAAATACCCAAATACACAGTTATTGGCACTTTAGATAATAAAATATTTTGGATGCCATCGCATTTTATTTTTATTATTATTATAATTTTGTAAATTATAAATACATACATGAAAATTTATATATACTTTTTATGTTTTAATTCTTGTTCTTAGAGCTTTGTGCAAACAAAAGCTTTTTGCGATTGTTGCTATTTGTCTTTCCTAAATAACTAACATGAAAGGTACTGCATACATGTAAGAAAAGTGTATTATAATGGGTTTCGCTACTTTAAATTATCTGAGCTATCTAAAATCCTAACTAAATACTAATTAAATGCAAATGGTGCCCATAATTATTGATGTGCCATCAACTATAAGCGTCACATTTCTTTATATTCTAATTGTTTGTTTATTGGATTTATTAGTCTAACCTAATAAGTAAACAATTAATGTATTGTTTTCTTCGCAAAGATGTAAAACTCATTTGTTAAATTACGAGGCGATGCTGACACTAATAAGTACTTTTTTGCTTTCTAATCGTTACATATCATGAATAAACAAAGAACATAAACAATAGAGCATTGATTCAATCATGTGAGAATATCTCCAAATCCGGTCTTCTTCTACGTGTTGTCAAGTTGGTCATTACAATTGAAAACGTCATCTAGGAAACATTCTTCGATGTCTTCGAAATATAACTTATAAAAAATTCTTAACAAAGAAATATCTATGCGTATCGATGTATCTATTAAAATTTTTTAAGTATAAGCATATTTCATTCTTTACATTTTACCTTATATTATACCAAATCCAAAAATAAATCCGAATAATCTCTTGAATATCGCTATACTTGCATATTCTGCTAATGTATCTTCCTTGGAAAGTACTTTAATTTAATAATAGTGTGAGTAAATTGAATCATATTTAAACAAATTATTATTAGCTTAGAAAGTGTTAGTTTTTTAGTCTATACACCACACGAATTAATTTAATACCTGTAAATTATATTTCATGAACCACCAGCTAAATTAAACCTACCGCGATAAACCACACATATCTTAAGATATCGTTTGCTTTAACATCAAAATTTTAACTCTGTGATCTGATCTATTAAAAGCTTTATAATACAGTGTATATAATCTAACGAAAGCGAATTTTATCAAATTATTAATTAAATAGGTAAAAACACAAGTTAATGATCTTGAAACTTACACGTCATCACTGGTTTTCTCTGTTAGCGAACTAAGTAAACTAAACTAAGTAAATTTAATGGAGCAGAACATGCATGCAGTAATCTTATATTTATCGATAATAAAGGGTGTTTCAAATTTCGCGGTTTCTTTAAAGAATAAATATAACACATAATTTGCATTCACTTTCTAAAACTTTTTATTGGTAATTGAAGTATCAGTTATGACATGTATATGCGAAAAATAATATCTGCCAAATGGCCTCCTCTTGCAGCTCCACAGACGTCCACACCTTTGTTAAAATTTTCAATGACATTTTGACATAACTGAGGCTCTATCTCACCAATGACACAAATAATTTCATCTTTTAAAGCAGGAATTGATTGTGGATTGTTCTTTTAAACCTGACTTTTCACATAATCCCAAAAAAATAGTCTAACGGTGTCAAATTATATGATCTTGGTGGCCAATTAACATCACCGTTTCTTGAGATTACACGTCCAGGCAATTTTTTTCTCAATAAATCAATTGATTCGTGTGCAAAATGAGGTGTAGCGCCATCCTGTTGAAACTACATATCCTCTAGATCAATATTCATTAATTCAGGCCACAAAAATTCGGTTATCATCCGATGATATCGATCACCATTGACAGTTACAGCTTCACCAGTAGCATTTTCAGAGAAGTAAGATCCAATTCCACCACCTGACCATAATGCACACCAAACAGTAACTCGTTTAGGATGCATATGTTTCTCATGAATAATTCGTGGATTTTCCTCACCCCAGATACGGCAATTTTGTTTATTAACATAGCCTCCAAGTTCAAAATGTGACTCATCGAAAAACATTATTTTTTGAGAAAAATCAGCTGGTTGTTCATTGATGAAATTGACAAATGAACGACGTTCTACATGATCTAATGGCTTCAGTTAGTGTGTTATTTGAACCTTATATGCCTTCAGAGCTAAAAACCTTGTGTAAAATACGCCATGTTGTTGATCTATTAAGTCCAAGTTGTTGTGAATGTCGTCTAATGGACATTTCAGGATCTTCAGCAACACTTTCACGAACCAAACCAATATTTTCTTGTGAACGACCACTACGACTGTATTTTTCACTTTTTTGATCTTCCACGGAACTGGTCTCTTGAAATTTTTTAATAATTCGACTAATAGTGCTTTCAGATAGACGATTATGTAAACCATAAAATTCTCTTTTCACAGAACGCTGATTTTCATAAAATAATTCAACAATTTGAACGCGTTGTTGTACCGTGTACGAAGCCATTTTTATAAATGTCATACATCACACTTTTTAAATGCCCACATACCCAGACAAATTCACAGCACCATCTATATTTTATTTATTCTTAAAGAAAACCGCGCAATTTGAAACAGCCTTTATAGTATGTGATATACAACTTAAAATTTGGTTCAAGATTGCTTAAATTTAGTAAACCGCCTTGTGATTTTTTATTCTCAGAGGCTCACAATTAGTGAGTATAAAAACTATCGTTTCTAATGACCTTAAGCTAAACCCAAACTAAGGTGCAGGGTAACATGTCGAGAGTTGTGTTAACGTTTCCTTGAAGGCGCCAGACACAGCTTCCTTTTATTTAGTCTTTCTCGGTCAAACGAAGCCTTGAACTTTCTATGGGAAAAATAAGCTACGAAAGCAGATTTATTTGTAGATATACATAAGGCTATGAGGGTTAACACCGCTGTGAAAATGGATCCGATGTCTGGCGGGGAAGATCCAATCAACTAAGATTCATTATACCAATGCTTCAACTATTAAACAAGCTTCATGAATTTTCATAAGACGTTCATTTCAGATGAGTATAGCTTCAAAATGTCGGAATATTTTTTGATCTGCCACTGTCGTTAAACTTACAAAAGAGGAAATGAAAGCTGCTTTAGCTAAATGGTAATAAAACATTATCCGTACATACAATTTCTGATACATAATTTTATAGTTATGTTTACCTTTAGACGACAATAAGACACTAAAAAACAGGCTTTTCATTAGTACATAAGACAATACATTTCCACATTATTACATTTTCGAAAGTTGAAATATTTTCTACAAGAAATATTTAGGACATTCTTTATTCAGAAAATAAAATTATCTCAAATTATATATTTCTTTTCAAAATTAATATATTGGTAGTACTGCTGAATTTGTAACAGTCTTTGTTAGTAGCCAAAGGGTTGAAAATCTGGAAGTGTAATACTGTTACACACTTTCGAACTATTTTCGACAGTGATCGTATATCCTAAATATACCTCTTCACGCATATTAGTTTAATAGATGGTTTTGGCAAGCTGTGATATTAAGAACCGGTCTTTGCATTAATAAATATTCTCTTTATTCAAATGTAGATGCTATTCAATAGTAGTAAAATAACTGGTTATGTATTTCTATCTAACAAACATCAACATCCTGATGATTTAAACAAAATGTCTACAATGTTGAAATATAACACAGTAATAAATAATGATAGGTTCCTCTTCACATGACATTATCTCTTACATACATACTTGCATATTTTATATATATGATGGAGTGTGTTCGGTCAGTAGGTTACCTATGCCTTATGGCTTTTCTTAGGCAGGTGCTAGGAATATAATAATTAAAATGAACTCGGAAGACGGTCAGAGAGTGTAAACTTCGAACGAAATCAAATATCAGATAGTGACTTTTATGTTTTGTTTGTAGTAAAATATACAAAAAAAGAACTTAAAAGTAGGGGCGCATGATATGTTAAGTGTTATGTAACTTGTTGTGTAAACAGAGTGTTTCGTAAATAAAACAAAAAAATATGGGTACGGAAACTTTACTTATTGAAACTTGTTCCAACGGAGACAGCTTTCAAGACTACGGCTGCTTCAATAATAACGGCCCACCGGATTTATTGACACAGTGGTTGAACTCCTTAGAAACGAGGACGTCGTTATTTTGGTTACATTATGTTGAATGCAATTTTAAAAATAACTCTGTGGAAGCGTGTAAATTCAGAGAGAAATTGGGATCCGAGGAAACGATCAGTTTATCGTCTTCTTCTTTATTTACGGAAGAGACAGCTTCTGATTTCGATTCGTTAAAAGATTCAAACAGCTCTACTTCTTCGGTGGAACAGTCATTCTTACTGGACGGAGAAGACGGTTTAAAAGAAGTGCCTATAATTCCATGTAAATCGATTGCTCATCGAGATACCGAACTATTGGTCGCTTTATCTGAAAATTGTTCACACGGAGCAGTTTGTTACTTTTGCAGGTAGGATACAGTATATTTTCTGTAACTAAATTTTATTGGTGGAGTATAATACATGTATATCTTTTTTTAACCATACGATTATTTGAAATTTGTTCATATATTATTTGACAATCTTAAACAATATTGATAAAAGTTAGTTCTTATTTCATTCCTTTTGGAATTTGTTAAGAAATTTTATTTATTAGGTACATACGTTGGATATTAAAAACGTAAAGTATTATTTAAAAATTATTAAATGTCAAAGTTTTGTTACTTATTTTGTTTTTTGTTTCTCTAGTAAAATAGACTATATGGAAAAAATTTTCAGCTAGTTAACAAAAGTTCAATTTCTGCATGAAAAGAAGTAAAAATAAGTTGCAAGAGAAAAAGTCAAATTAAATGTCTATTGATCTTTAGATAATATTAGTTAGTAGTAATTTTATTAAAAATTAGCACTCTCAGATTTGACAGTGACATAAGGATGTACTTATAGAGTACTGGACCAAGTTAACGTCATTTAATTACAAAGAATTTCAAACAAAACAAGTAAAAACTGATTATTAGGAAAAAAAAACTGTTATAGTTCTATAGTTTTTGATGTATGGACTGAGCAACGGCGTATGCTACACAATCTTGTACAATACAGTCTTTTGCATTCTTGCTAAGTTAACGTTGTTAATCGGACTTGTTTGAAGCCTGTGACAATGATTATTAAAACTTTATAGTGTAAGATAAAGAACACTAACGTAAGTAACATTTGTTTTAGTCAATTTGTGTTTTCATAAATGTAAAATTATAGGCGAGAAATATTTAAATAAGAGAAATAATAATCGGGGTCCTTTCAAAGGGCTTCACTTAAAGAGAATTAGCATAAAAATATTAAATTTAAAAACTCCATCCAAAAAAAAAACTTATGGTAAATACAATAATCATCAAACGCTCTCCGATTTATCAGTTGGGCGAAATCTCGAAAAACATCTACAAGCGAGGATGTTCGCATTGTTAGAGAAGTCTGGGGAAATCACACAATACAAAACGTCGACAGCAATTGAAAATATTCTTAATCTACCGATATCGTCAAGAACAATTAGGCGAAAACTCAAGGAAGCTAATTTAATCAATAAATACTGCCAGAAGCCTTTTACCAGCAATAAGAATAAACCTAGACGACTGGCATTCGCAAAATAACATATAAACAAACCCGATATCTTCTGTCCCAAGATCGTTTGAACCCATAAAACGAAATTTGAGGTTTTGAATCCTTAATAATCTAAAAGAGTGTGGTGCTGGCGGATTAGAAAGACGCCTCCTACAATAAATGATCAAGCGTGGTGAAGGAATTGTGTTATGGGGCTGTTTTTCCGAATCGGGTTTTGGAAATCTAGTCATCATCGAAGGAGAAAGACTGGGGCAGTGCATGTGCAGATTCTTCAAGAAAATTTACGCCCATCTGCAGAAAAATGTGTTTAGAAAAATCTGGCCTTATGTCACATAACGACTATAAGCATAAAAGTAGGGTTAGAATGCTATATTTTGAAGGACTTGGGTTCAGATTAACCAGAAAATTCCACAATCTGCCAGGAAAACTGCAATACTTTTCTGAATAAGGTAAACAAACGGTGGGAGTTGTTTCTGCATAGAGTTTTGGAGAAACTGATTGGAAGTATCCCACACGGTGTCGACGCTTTTGTTCAAAGCGTACTGAACTGTAAATGCGTACTGTAATTAACAACATAGGAAAAAATACAAAATATTAGTTTCATTCATTAGTTTTAGACTTTTGCTTTATTTTGTTTTAATTTATTGAACATTGATATATAAATGTCTATCTCATCTGTTAATAAATAAGTTATTTTTATTTTATTATCTTTAGTATAAGAATTATTTTGTAAATATTTTACCTAATGTTAATAAAATCAATTAGATTTTGGTGTTTATTGTACATCTTGCTTGCATTTTACATATGTTAGCTGCTATAATAATGTACTCTAAAACTTCATTAGCGTTAACTTGGAAATGTCCAGTACTGTATAATTTACATTAGAAAAATATTCGGTAATATAAGAACTAAACGAAATTTGAGATAATCGTAATTTTCAATAACATTTTTGCTGATAAATATATAAATTATGATAAATAGTTTATTCACTTAAATAAAATATAATTTTTACTGAACATCATTTGTTTTTATATGTCAAACTTTTATTTTCAGTATAAAAGTTAGCGCGAATATTCAGTAACATGCATATTTAAGTTAGGATCATTATACATTTAATTTATATATTTAGTAATAATTACAATTTCCTTAAATTTTACGATGTAGGCATTTAACTAAATATAGCTTAGAATACATTAAATTACCATACGATTCATCAGCAGTAATTCCATGCTGGAAGTAAGGCAACTGCATATTTAAACGTTAAAATGCGTAATTAAAAACATCATCTGCGTAAGTTGTAAAAGGGTGCACTATACGTAGGTTGCTTTAAAAGTTTTGCGGTTCAGCTACTTCCCGTATTGAATTTTCTAGTATTTTTTAATCCAAATAGAATTTACAGATTGCTAGAATACTCTTTTTAGTAATTTTTTTAATAAATTGAGTTTTGTGAAAAATGGAATTAACGCGCGAAAATTTTCGAGTCATTATTTTCTACGATTTTAAAGTGATTGTTTGACGATGAAGCATTATCCTTGGCGACTGAACGGTGGTATTACGAGTTCCAGCGTGGATGTGTTTCGTTCAAACATGAGCATCGTGGGAGACAATCTGCCACTGTAGTTACTCCAGAAAATATCGACACTGTGTACAACCTGATGAAGATAGACAACCACTGCACGTGCTAATCAGAACTATCCTGCATCATCATCTTGGCCTTAGATAGCTTTGATTTCAATGGATACCATACGATTTAACGGAAGCTCAAAAAAGAGCGCGTATGGATTGGTGCAAAAAAATGCTAAAAAAATCCAACCGAGATCGAGCAAAATCAGTGTACGACATCCTTACTGGTGACGACAGTTGTATTTATTGTTACGAGTCAGAAAGCAAGCGAAAATCGGATCAATGGGTTTTCAAAGGCGAGGAGAAACTCATGAAAGTGAAACGCTTTGAAGCTCTGGCAAGAAAATGGCTCCATTTTCCGAACACACCGGTCATCCTGCTACTATTCTGCTAGGCCATTGTTGCACAGTTAACACCGAATAGTATACAACCATTTGTTTGCTAACCGTGTTTTAAAAATTGCGCGAAAAACGACCAAGAGGACGAACTATTCTGTTTCAAGACAATACACCATCACACAACGCATCTCGAACATTAGAGCTTTTAGCCGCCTCACGAACGGAATTGATGACTCTTCCACCTTATAGTCCCGGCCTGGTACCTTGCGACTTGTTTTTATTCCCATACGTAATAGACAAAATGCGTAGATGGAAATTTAATACATCGGAAGCAACTGAGGAAACCTATGAAAACTTCGTATCTGAGATGACTGAAGAACAATGGGCCCAATGTTATGAGAACTGGCTTCACTAATGCAGAAGTGCATCATAAATACAATAAAAAAGATTAAAGATTAAAGAGTTTTTCTGTATTATCCACAAAGTTTCCAAAGCAACCTACGTATTAGATTCGCTTTCATATTTTGTTGTTAAATAGTAATGTGCAAATATTATACATATATCTACACGACTATAATTTGTCCTATTAAATGGGTTACCAAACAATAAAAAAATAATTTTGTTGTTTTATATAGAACATATTAATAAATAAAATGGATCAGCATTATAATTCGTACTATTAGTTATTTTTCAAGCATTTTTTCGTCAACAAAAATATATTTAATACTTCCTCGTTAGTTACACACACACACACACACACACACACACACACATATATATATATATATATATATATATATATATATATATATATATGACATATAAAAACAAATGATGTTCAGTAAAAATTATATTTTATTTAAGTGAATAAACTATTTATCATAATTTATATATTTATCAGCAAAAATGTTATTGAAAATTACGATTATCTCAAATTTCGTTTAGTTCTTATATTACCGAATATAATATTTTTCTAATGTAAATTATACAGTACTGGACATTTCCAAGTTAACGCTAATGAAGTTTTAGAGTACATTATTATAGCAGCTAACATATGTAAAATGCAAGCAAGATGTACAATAAACACCAAAATCTAATTGTATATATATACAATTTAGTAGCTTAAAGAATATTTTCAAAAATCACTTTCTTTTGTGGTAAATATCGGTAAATAGAAAGCTAACTTCAAAAAGGAAAAATTCGAAGTAAAGTAGTAAAATATTAGAAACCCAGTAACACTTTCACATTTACGAGGGATGTAAAGGAATTATTTGATATACATAATTATGAATGATACATACAATCACTTTAGTTTAAATACTTGTTTTATTTATATTGAGAGAGTGCTTAAAGTACTGTCAAGTTTCGTTTTTTTTTTGGCTAACAGATTATTAGAAATCTTAAAAGAATAAAATTCTAAAAGGAATAGTAGTATCTTAAATAACTTTTTAAAATTCAAATTTTTTAGAATATGGTAGTGAATGTACATTTAAACAAATAACATGAGCTTCCATATTAGATATTATTGTAAGGAATTGTGTAAGTTTAGATAGTTAATACTATTAGCACATATTACCAACAGTTCGTCAACATTAATAATTTAGGCTATCGTCTCTTGGTAAACAGTAAATTTAAATAAAAGCTAAGTACCGTAACATTTAAATTTTATACATGATATCTGCATACACTAATTAGAGAATACGTTATATCACAACACTGGCTGGTTTTTTGGGCGGCTTAAATCTATCTATATGTAATACATTTATATACATAAACATACATCTATTTCACGTGCCAATTAAAAGTTCCCGCCTAATTTTATGTTCTAGGTACAGTTGTTTATGTAAATTTTCTCATACACTTGTTAACCTCAATCTGACTAACAAATAAATTCGACGTTAAAATGTCAGTTTTCAGTTCTTGTACAGTAATTTATTAGAGACGCGGCATTAAGAAAATTTCAACGATTAACAAAGTTCAAAAACATCTTACCGAGTCATTTTTATTAAAAAGTAACAGTAACTATGTATTTCAAATATCGCTTATATTTAAAAAGACAAAATTTAATTTAGCAAAATTTCTAGATATTATACATGTACATACATACATACATACATAAAATATTTTCAGTTCGCACAGATATAATACAATATAATCATGAATAAAAAATTTGCCAGGTTACTTCTAAGCGTACTTACTTAGTTTTGTTACGTAATTATAATAAGATGTAAATTAAAATGCTACGTCCAATTTCGTTATCCGCAATTCACAAACTATAATGAACTTCGAAACTGGTTTCGTAGGATTTTTAAACATTTCAGCGGTTAAAGAACTCTTTTATCTAATTAAATCACGTTTACAGGCGGAAACCATTAGAATAGTGTCATTCATCTTATTCTACCTAATGGAAGGAAGAAAAATAAATACCAATTTCAAAATAGAATTCATTAAAAAAGCGTAATTGATCCACCGTGATAAAGGTAAATTTGGTAGTTGCCATGATTTTAATTGGGAAGAAAAAATAACAGTTCTTCAGACGTATGTATCTCTTACTTTTGCCGATATTATTATTATTTCTTTGACATTTGCCTTAATATTTAAATTAATTTTAAAGCCTATTTTACCTACAATACATTATGAAACTAATATGAACAAAGCTTATGTATAATGTATGCTCTTCAGGTAAGAGAACAATCACGAAGAATATGGTTAAGTAAAATAAAAACTTGTTCATAAACTACAAATTTTAAGTAAACATAGAATAGGTGATACTTCCCCCTAAATTTACACGGCACTTATTTTACGCGATTCTCTTTTTTACGCGATAAATTATAACACAATTTACGAGGTAATTTTTATTCGCGATCTTAATTTACGTGGCTAGAAAATATATTTTCTTAGAAGCTTTAAAGGTAAGTAACAACGTATGCAATAACTTATTTGGCGATGATGAAACGTGTCAGTTCTGTATGAGATAAGGATAAAAAGTACATTTCGTTGTACTAATCATCATATGTGTACTTGCACAAGAGTGTCAATAAGGCAGTATTATATTTAAATATTTTGACATTTGAATCAGTCGACATTAATTATTTAGTACAGAGTAAGTAACTAACGTTTTTATGGCACTGTTAAAATTATAATTTAAATCCAGAAACGTTTAACCAACGACCAATAATACGAAGAAAGGTAATATATATTTTTAAACATGAGAAGCTTGAATTGGCTTCTAGGCGAAAAACCCATAACGATTACTAAGACATATGGAATAAATGCATCCATTGTTCGAACAGTCAAGAAAAGGAAGGGAAATATTAAAAGTAGCGCATTTTCTGAAACCTTATGTTTGTTGTACACAAGTAAACCTGTAATACATATAAAATATGGAGAAAGCCATCAATAGGATAAAAGAACAAGGTTCATCAATTGATAAAGTGAACGCTTTTTCTGCAAGTAAGAACATTAAATTCAAAGGTGAAGCTATGTCTTTCTGGCAAAACTGCACCTGAAGGATTTTTTTCACGAATTGTTAAAATAATTGTAGAAAACGACGATGTTCCATATCAAGTATTTAATACTGCCGAGAAAGCGGGTTTTTTTCGAAGAACATTTCCAACCCAACTTTTGTAAGACAAAATATCAAAAGTGTTAGTATTAAAGGTCGTAACATTGTTTTGCTGTGACGCATCAGGGGATTACATTATGAAACCCTTGTCCATAAATAGTTTTCTCGCAAATTGAATGGTAAATAAAGAAGCATGGATGGCTGCTCAGGATTTTCTAAATTAATTTCACAAATGTGATTATTCTTTTGTTGTGCAATACAAGCAATAGTTATCCCCAAACGTTCAATATAAACGTTTTAATTAGGCATGTCAAACAGAAAAGTCAACAAAGAATTAAGAATAGAAAACTACTGAAAAAGAAACATAATATTTGCTTAGCCGATCTTTTGATCAATTTTTTTTTAGCACTTAAAAGAATATAATTTAGTTTCTTCGATTTACAATAAATATCATTTTTTCACCCTTAAACAACTATTAATTTCTGATTATATATATTATTTAGTTTTAATTATCGAATTCGGCAAACTAAAAATAGTGTCAAAAAGCAAAATTTAGTAGTTTTATTAAAAGGTAACAAAATACCTATGAACATTACTTATTCATATTCACAGTACATTGTTATTTATCACTGATTTATTTAAAAACAAGTTATTTTTTTAATATTTTTTAATTATAAAGGGAAGCTTGAAAGAAGTGTTCATACTTGTTTCAAAATTAAGAAACAATATATTAAGCAAAACGTCGAAAATATCTCTAAGGATCAGAAATTATTTCGCTCACAAGGTGTTTTCTTTGAAGTTCCAAACAAGGTACTAAACAATATGAAACTGGTAATGGAGTAGATAAACCAAAAACTGGACGACCGAAAAGAGTGCACGATGCAAAAGAAAAATAAGCGTAGGACAAGCCTAAAATTTTTAAGGCATATATGTGAGCTGTAAGGGAATATTTGAAGAACTCTGAATTGTGAGGATATTTCGCTGTTAAGGAATCACTCGAAGAAGGAGGAAAAGATAAAATGTTAAAATAAGGATCACCAAGATTGTGTACATATTTATTGAAAACAAGTTTGCGCGACCAAGAAGTCTAAATTTCAGTTATTTGATTACAACAGATGAAAATACGAAAGAAGGCGTGGTTCACCTGCAATTGTAAAGCATAAAAGAATATTTAAGTATGAGTGCATACCTCATCAAAAGTAGTTAGTGAAGTTAAAATTGAAGGCAAATACACAACAACAAAAAACTTATTAATACCAGAACAACATGCTATAAATTTCGACATTATTTAATAGGTCGTATATCATGCAACATGATAATTATCTTCACAACATAATTCATAATTGTTTAAACCAAAAACAAGAAGACAAGATGTTCTTAAAAAATCATGGAATATGTTTTAAGCTATTTTGACCGAAAAAGTTAGTTAAGAATAAAGAAATTATGAACTGTATTACAACAATAATTGATAATTTGTCTATAATTTCTTTTAAAATTTAAAAGAAATGACTATTCGATGATGATATCGAAGATTAGCGCAGAGATTTCGCACAATATTTTAAATATAGAGAAGTGTGTCAGACAGTCTCGGAAATCGTAATAGATACTGATGTGAGCGCATACGTAGAGTATGCGTACAAAAAAGAACGCCGTTAATATCTCTTTATAATAGTTAGAGAAATCCTCAAGTTATAACAATTTGCCTTAATCATTATCAACATGTTCACTTAAATGTAAATTATAGGATTTATTTTCAGTAGTTGAATCTTATGAAGTGAAAGAACGAGAAAGGGCAGGTAATTCTTCTGGGAAAGTAATTCACTACATACACGGCAATTCAAGACACGTATTTGAAACAAAAACGAAATTTTGGTGTCTACTTCAACTACGTGATTAAAATATAAATGCTGAAAGTTTATACATATATAGATCTACATTAAATACAAAGTTTCCATTACTTTTACTATTACAATATTTACTGCCTTAGAATTACTACTTCTTTTTTCCTGCTATTTGTTAATATTTACGACAGATACTTTAAAGTAGGCGTTAATAATTGATAGCAACATATATTTGTCGAGAGTTTTTAATAGAAAAACTTTGATGTTTTTTTATAAACTGCATGTAAATACATGCATTTGATTCCGTAAGAGTGTTCAAGTACTATAATTTATTACTCAGTTAATGTGCAGTTCTTATGCAGTTACATAAATTACTTGAATTGTAACATTAGAATCGTTGCACTGGAAACTTAGTTTTTGTGATTTTGTTCTCTGTTATTTGTTATCCATTTTAGAGGAACATCATATCTACGTAAAGTATTGATGCAGTGCCCACAAATGCCGCCGTTCAACATTTAGTTTAGAAAATATCGTCTAAACAACTCATTTATTTTCCGTGAATGAAAACAGAATCTTATATTTCAGCATTAGAATCAATTAAAATTTGCAAATCGTTACAGCAGACTATCCAAAGATGATTGAAAAAATTTAAGAAACTGGAACCGTTGATCAGTAAGGAATCAAAAAGTCGAATCATTCGAACTCTTTATAAAAATCATGAAAAAGAGTTTGTTGTCTGTATAAAAAAAAATATTAATTGCTACCTGTCTAATATAAGTACAATAATTAAAATTCAAAAGAGATGCGCAATTTAAAGATTTAAAAAGAAAAACACACCTAACAACTACAGTACCGTATGTTATTGAAAAGCAATCAGATGTGTTTTATTATTGAGGACAAAATTTATGATCGGGCAAACTATCCGTTCTTTCCGAAAAACCAGTACTACTCCTTAATCACTGAAGGTTGATATATAACCCCTTTCTACATTAATTTTCGTATTCCGTGTACATATTGCGACAACTAAGTTGTCATCACCAGCAGATAATTAAACAGTGTCGCACCTGGAAAACTACGCAGCTAAAACGCACCAGTGTGTAGGCCACAGGCTCCATAAAAATTAGCTTCAAGTACTACTCCTGTTTTTCTACACAAACAAATGTCTTGATAATTCGAAAATGGTAATAGAAACAGAAATACTTCCAAAAGAGTTTCTGAGTTAACAGGCAATTTAAGTGTGGTTTATGGAGCGAAACGTTTATTGGCATAGGTACAATTAACTTAAACATTTATATTATTGAATGCTTAGAAGGAAGACTATTGACATTCTACTAATTCTATTCAAATTATACTCAAAAATTCGAGTTCCTAGGACTGTCTGAAATTTCATCGAATAGAAAATTGCCGGGCTCAATTCAATTAGATTAAATCGGATAGAGCCAAATCCGAACTATGTGGTGAGGTGGTCTAGCTTAAGAAAATTATACTCACGAAGGAAGGGTTAGACTTCAACCCACTCTTTGCTATGAAGGACTTCATTGTAATGCAAACCTCGATGTTTTTGGTAAATAGCCGTATGTAATTTTCTTAACGAATTACCGCAGACAGCTATTGTTATTGTAGTTCTTTTTGGGACGTACCTAACAAAAATAACTTTTACTTGGTTCCAAAAGATGGTAGGTCATCTTCAATAGATTCACGACCCCACCGAGACTGTTTTATAACCTCACCGAAACTATTTCAATCAATATTTCACTCTAAAATATGATGTACATATACTCGTATTCGTACAATGTAATAATTGTTCGTCGATAGTTTTAGGAGACTCCTGTTTCGTTTTCAAAAATTTGATGATTCTACGATATTTTAATGTCACAAAACTTATTTCTTTTGCGAAATACTCAAATACAAAATGATGAACGAATTGAAATCAAATTTAACCCACAAGTAGGCAAATGTTGTCACTATTAAACATTATTGGCCACGTACAATTAGTTATTTCTATCATGGCTAGGCAGACTTTTTTCTAGTTTCCCTCATACGTACAATATACATACGTATCTATTTATATATGTATACTATATTTTTCATTTAAAATAATTCATATAAACGGATCTCGTACATTTGGCATCAGTTGTAAATGGTGAAATTTGTATTATTCATAGTCATAACATAAAAGTGAAATCTCAAATATTATGGTACTTAAAAAAGTAAAAGTTAGAAATAAATATTAAAATCTTATATCAGTTATTATTAACTCCTTGATAATAATTTGATGTTATAAAAAGACTTGCGCAAAGAATTTGGTTAAAATAGAAGATTTGTGTTTCCTTTTTAAATAGATATTTCAAAATATCTCACTAACTACATTTATTTCACTAAGTTAATAAATTCAGGCAGAATGATATTTTTCATAATTGAAGGCTGTTTAAAGTTATAAATGTTTATGAAAAGGTAAAATAATATGGGAAAGCACATGTATATAGTAAATAATCTCTTGATATCGCAAAAAAAAATCTAAAGACTTTAAGCATCATGTTCATTTCACTGCCCCTTTAGTTCTGTTCGGTTAATTGCTCCTCCTCTATAAAAATCACCATCTTCCTCGGGAAAAGTTTGCGTACCGTCCCAAGGTTCCAACAGGTAATCGCCGAAATATTGGGTTTTTCAGAAAGTAATTTTGTTTTCTTTTTCACGAAAATGAATGACAATTCTCTCATAATATATAAGTATTTTATTCAATTATATATTGACCATTTTGGTCCAATACGTTTTTCTATATTTCTGCTAGTAGTATGATTTCGTGCTTGTAAAGCTTTTGATCTTTATTTGCAAATAATTTACCAAGTGATTTATCACATCATCATTGGAATTAAATGTTTTTCCACCCAAAGAATTTAATAAAGATTAGAACAACATAATCAGAGAATGCCAGATCTGCCGAATAAGGAGAGTTCAGTAAGTACATCCAATCCAAGTTATAACAACTTCTGGCGAGTTATCAAACTTTTTTGAGATCTGGCGTTGTTATGGTGAAAGGCTACAACTTTCCTGTTAATCTACTCTGGCCGCTTCTGTTTCATGGAATTACTAAATTTATCCAATCGATGAAGGTATATTTCCGAATTAATTGTAGAATTGTCTGATTAAAAAAACTCTTTAAAAATCCCACTGAACAGTGAACTTCTCTTTTTTTATTATAAATATAGGCTTTTGTAATGCTTTGAGCTGGTTCCATAATCGTTTACGTCAATATTGTTGTCAATAGTCTAACTTAACATAAATATCAGGCTTTGGTATGAAACCAAGGCATTTTACATGATTATGAAATGTTGGCATTAACAAATATAATCTCATAGCAATTTCTAGTATTATTAATTGCTGGTTTAATTCACTGATTAAAAAATAAGAATAAACTATTTTTGTCTTCATCAGTTTCAACTATCCTTCCAAAATGAAGTGTATTTAACATCGAAATTTCCAGACCAAAATATCTCAATAAGAAACTAGTGAGATCCGATAATTTGGACGGATAAAACTAATCAAAGATTAATCAGTAACAAATAGGTATAGACGTTTGGTACGTAGACTTCCGCGATCGTGGTCAATGCTATCTGCTTCTGGGCTTCCGGGCTGGAACCGCGTCACTTGTATATCTGCGGACGTTTCATACCCATTTGTATGGGACATCTTCAGGGCTCAACTACTGTACTGAAAAAGTTTTTTCAGTACAGTGAGTGTGTAAAATGTTCCTTATATGGACCAATATTAACTGATTGAATGAATGTTCAAAATTTTTTTTAATTATATTAACGAACATAGAAAACTTAAACTACAATATGCAAACTAGTGAACACGATATAATTTCTAACACACACTCCGTACAATTTCTTTATCGCAAACGTCGAATTTAACCTTAAATAAGTAATACTTCTTTTAACTTCAAGAAGTGAAAAAATATTACTCAAAATCGAGCGTGAGAAACAAAGAATGGGAATTCATAAACCGGTAAGTATTTTAAAACATACTTATTAAAATGCTTACTGTTTTATGAATTCGCACCGTTGGTGAATGAATTTGGTATTGGCTACAAATACAATCATATAGATTCAGATCTTTTTAAATTATTTATAATAATAATAATGATAATTCATGTCTTCACATCCTCCAACAGGTGCAGGAAGCTTGACAGACCATGAGTTGTTATTTCGTCTGCGTTCCTGGCGCGACTTCAGATCTTTGTCTGTCAGCATTCGCTCAAACGGGAAAGGGAAACAACGAAAAACCTTCTCGGACAGCACGCCATCGGATTCTAAACCGAGCCTCTGGCGTGATAAGCTAGCGGCATATGATTTCAATCGTAACCACCGTCTGACGATCGACCTCTTTTGCTTTGTAAAAGACAATAATTGTTCTCAAAATATCAGTATATTTTATTAAAGAACGACTGTCATGAGATAAATTTTAACATACTAGTCACAACAAGCGAAACGAGAAAGGCCCGGAAGGCCGAGTGCAATAAAGTCCTTGTTATTTTTTTTATTTTGCCTCCTTTATGAACTTTTCTAGATAAATAATAATAGATTTAAAATTTGAGAATCTTTGTGGCAGTAATTTCAATGATATTCATTTGTTAACTTAACATTTAAATTTATTAATTTGTATTGAATATTTTGTGCTTTTAAATTTATTGTAATGTAGATGAAATTTTTTCACAAATTCCACCTGAACCTAGAAAAATTGTTAAAAATATCTAAACAATTTACTTTTTTTTTACAGTTTCTGAAATTGAAAATAGATGCAAAGAAAATAAACAAATTGTATCAGAAAATAAATATATCTGCACGTTTTCACTGGTAATATTCTAAATATACCATGTGCAAATTCAACTCAAATTTAAATACCATGTGCTACATGGACAAATTACTCCGTTAAACAGTTTGTGATTATTTGATATTTAGTTGACTCCATTTGCATTTCATTATTCAACTATTACATTTTTGGATATTTGGATTTAATATGAAATTTCAATTAGTCACTCATGAAAAGCTAAATTGCAGTAAATTGAAACAGTGTATCTATAATACGAATGCAGCGTTTTTGATGCTTTAGTAGCGTTGTTATAGTACTAAATTAGAAGAAATATATTCTATAATAAAATACTCAATGTTTTCTTTATAGAAAAATTATTATGACGTTAGACTAGAAAAGTCCTTTAATTAGGTATACATAATGAAAAGTTCATAAATACAATCATATTTATTATAAATTACCGTCCATAAGTTTAATTGCGCAATGATATTAAAGAGACTGTTTATTTTCTTGGCAAATTTATTTATAAAATACTAAATTAACATACAATTCAAGCAATTGATATTATTAATCTAAGTAATATTATAGTAAGTTAGCTTAAATTTTACTTTCGTCAAAGCAACCACCCCTAGCTGCGATTACGGCTTCACAAAGACGTGGCATTCGTTCAACTAGTCGGTCGAAATATTACTCATAGATAGAGATCCATGCATTCCGCAACTTACCCCAAACATCTGTCTTGGTAGTAGGAGGTATTTTACGTACTTCACGAACCAAGCAGTCCCATAACAGCTCTATCGGATTGCAGTCCGGATTTTGGGGTGACCATATCATTAATGTAAGCATTCCTCTTTCAGTTTAGTCGGCGAAAAACCTTTTTACAATCTTCGCTGTGGGTTGGGGTCGTTATCTTACTGATGAACAAGCCCCGGACCCATTAGCTCCATCGCTGATGGAAGAGCAAGCTCTTGAAATATACTCAAATAGACTTCTTTTGTCATTCTTTCTGTGATTTGCACCAATTTTCCGATGTGCCTACCTACAAAGCAACCCCAAACTATCACATTTCCACCACCATGTTTCACTGTCTTAACCACACATTCATCTAACATTCTCTTCCTGACACGACGGCGAACAAAAGAACGGCGTTTACTTCAAAAAATTTCAAATTTGGATTCATCTGTCCATAAGACTTGTTTCCATTTTTCGACAGTCCAGTACCTGTGCGTTCTCGCCCAGGCCAATCTTTTTTGTTTATGTTGTGCAGTGGTTTTTTTTACTGCTACTCGACCTTTAAGTCCAGTTTCAGCTAAACGGCGTTTGGTTGTTATTACGCTAACTGTGACTTCATGGTGTTCATTATATTGTGTTGCTATCTCCGAGGCTGTCAGGCGACGATTGCGCAAGGACATTAATTTCGAATATTGATCTTCTCTTTTAGTAGTTATCCTCGGCCGTCCACTGCGCTTTCGGTCCCCGAAGTGGCTAGTTTCTGCCATTCTCTTTATAGCTTGACGAACACAATACTCGGAAACTTTTAGTTTTCGGGCGATTGCTCTATTAGAAAGCTTTGTTTCGTGCAAAGCAATAATTCTTGCCCTCTGCTCAAGAGTCAGTTGCTTTCTCCTTGCCATGTTTTAAACACAATTAAAAAAAATACGCTCACTCGATTGCACTTGCTGACACTTCATTAACAACGTGAATACTGAGTATTCACTGTATAATAGACATAAAATATACCCTTACAAGCGCACAAATATTAGGTAAAGACTGGCTATTACGTCCGCGTAATAAACCATACAATGAACAATTCCGAGCAAAGGATAATCTCCATGACACCCTCATTATATTTCTTACCTGCATATTATTTCTTGAAATAAAAAGGCGTTCATTCGTTTATACAAAATACTTCGGTTAAATAACGTGCAAATATGTATGTAAGAGGGTTTTAGTTTGGATAAAATTTCAATATATTAACTTAGATATTTTATTTCCATCTGCAATTAAAATTATCTGTAGTGCGATTAAACTTATGGACGGTGGTGTATATATATTTATATATATATATATATATATATATATATATATATATATATATATTATTTAATTTTAGACATAAGAACTATCTAACTTCCAAACAATATAATTTCAACCTTAATACGCAATAAGAAATTTTATTATTTCATGTTTACATTGCATGTTTTGAAGTCAATGTATGAGTTTGTGGTTATAAGTTTTAAAATACATGATAAGTAGACTAAACAAATATCATGTCAACGGTTTGTAATACATATGCCTATCTAAACAAGAAATTCTACTATTAAATATGTAGTTATAACTCCCATATCCTCAAATATCATATATAGAATGAATTCAAATTCTACAAAAATACTTTAAGCAACACATCGATGGTCTAATTTATCTGCAAATTATATGCAAATTAAATATCGCGAAATATAAATTGCGATAATTAAAGTACGAATTGCTCAAGTGCTTGCAGATATCAATAAACAGCGGTAATAATTAGTGTATGTACAGTTAATCTGTTCCAGTTTCTATGAATGCGCAACGTATTTTAAGGTATTCATTTCCGCAGAAACAAAGAAATTGATTCGATAGCCGTATTCTAAATTACCACTTATTATAACCATTTCAACTTATGTTCACCATCAGCTGGAAGTGTTATCAATAATCGAACCAACTAATAAATACACTCTCACAAAGATATACATATATATATAGTAGTTTATACACCCACAAGACATGCATGTGTGACACTTCCTCTAATGCACCGACCGTATTTCATTTTGTTTATTATCTTGGGCACATACACTTTACGACGTGAGAATGGTATTTAGTACAAATTATACTTGGTAATATAAGCGAAAGTTTCCGAAGGTGGACACGGTTTGTATATGTGTGCGTAAGATCAAATTAAAAGCGGAGTTACTATGTTGTACAACTTCCTCTGTGTTTTTGATTGATATACGAAGAAGAAAGTGAAACAATTTTGAAATGTATAGTACACTGATTTATGTGTGAAACATTAAAAATTTCACTGGACAATATAATTTCAAAATGTTAACTTCTTAATAATAATCAAAATAGCTAATAATTAATAATACGTAATAATAATCTACTGCTTTTATGGTATCATCACTTGAACGAATCTCGGTAAAATAAACCATTAATTTATTTAAATGATTATATATATATATACTATATCAGATATATGTTTATTGTAATTATTTAAATCCTTAGTTAACGAGCTACATTATTGTATATTATTTCTTATGATCCATAAGATCATAAACGCTCATATTATTAGTTATATTTACCATAAGTATTTACTAAAATAACACAGGCCAATGATGAAAAAGCTTTTTGAATGAATTTGCCTTATTATTCAAATTGTTAGTGTGCTTAATCCGAATGTGACTAAAAAAACGCCCTTTATTTTTCCATACTTCAATACTATGCTTAAAAAAATAAATTTTTAAATTAAAATTTTTAAAAGTGGGTTTAAATTCAGATGGAAGTCCTATTGAAACGCTATTTAGTTCTTCTCCTTCATTAGCAGCTGAGTGTTGTGCTAGAATCTTCAGTTTTCTGAATTTTAGTGCTTGCGTTTAGTACAACGGTTACTGGAACTGTTTGTGGAAGTATGAACTAAAGATGGACAATATTTTAAGTATTTTTGTTAGAAGTTTCCTCATCTATCAGAAACTAAATTGAAAAAAGGCGTGTTCGTTGGGCCTGACATCAAAAAAATGATGTTTGGCAATAATTTTCAATCAAAAGTAACTTTAACTGAGTTAACCAAGTTATTGGGCAACAATAAGACCACCGTTATATTTCTATTGTGCCAAACATGCTAGAAAATTTGAAAAACTTAATGTTTCATGAGCCTGCTGAAGATTCATTTTTGAAACAGTCACCTTGATTTATCCCCAGACAATTTGAAGGATGTCAGTCAGGAAGGAGCAAAGTGAACGGTTTTATCATGTTATCAAAGTGATAGAAAGGCGGTACCAATGCCAGTTGCATACCAATATGATGGTAGACGACTCCTGGTCTCTTTTCCGAGAGGTTCACGAAGCGACAGAAAGTTATATAAAGTCTATGTAATAAAGAGGTGTATACTATGTATATTCATGTTTATGTTTAAATAAAGGCTTTGTTTGTATTAAAACATTCATTTATTTCTCATTTCTATCATATGTTCCACTAATTTTTTTTTTGTTCATAACGAACTCACATTGTGGTGAAACTTTGGATGATAAAAAAATAAGAATAAGCTACTAATATTGGGAATAACGAGAAACCGTTTTTTGTTGGCTTGTGTAATCAATTAGTCATCATTTAGTTTTAAATTGAGTTTAACGAAATTGTACTATACAACGACTATTACAATAACGTAGACTCGAAACAGTGTTTTTAAATATGAAGAGAAGTAGAAACAACAAACTTGATAATTCTTTGGAAAAGGATAAAGATTAGCATTTTATTTCTATTACCATCAATATGTTATTTTGTTTTGAATCATTTTAACAGGCTTAATTTAGGTCAATTTTGCTGGGAACATTAGCAACTTTAAAGCTAAATTAAGCACTTTTAATATTTAGTACGAAATAACGACTTATTTATCAAGTATTACCGTGCTCTTAAAGAAAACGATATTTAATTATTTTAAGTAAAAGGTTATTACTGTTTTTTCCAAACAAGATAATTCACATTCAGTCATTCCTAGGGCGTATAAAATTATACCAGACTTTATTATTATCTAAAAACTTTTCTTTCAATTTGCGAGAATGGTTTTTGCAATTACTAATATCAGTTTTGGGAAAAACGTAATCTGCTATCTTCTTTACGGTGATAAATGAAATTTTTTTAATTTTTGACATTCGAAGTGAAAGTTACAGCAGTGTGAATAAGGTGTCTAAAAGGAAAATTCTTGACTACAAAAATTTGCAATTCGTGGTGCATATATATTTTTAAAAGAATTAACAACTTCGAAATTTTGACTGATATGCAATAAACTTTAAGTTATAGCGCTTTTTGGAAAGCCTATTTTTTCGCTGGGCTACGTGATTTAAACATGACGATATGAGAATCGAAGATAATGTGTCATCATAAACATAAAACTCCGAAAATTATCTTGAGCGACTGAAGAATTGATATTATGTAAATATTGATCACGATTTCTTTTAATCGTCTGAATACATATATATATATTTTACACGCAGAATTACACATGTTGAAGTTGTCACCAAAGAAGTACCGCAAATCTTGGATTGTGATCAAAAATATGAAAAAAACGCTTATTTGAAGCTGGTTAATAAGAACCAAGCTGATTTTTTGGAAAGATTTGTTCCAGATGATGACAACTGGTTTCGATACTATGTTCCTGAATCCGTAGAGCAAGCTTAGCAATGGGCACATGATGATAGTCTTCTCTCACAGGAAGCTGAGACAATTTCATACTTGGGCGATGGTTACAATCTTTTGGATAAAATCATTAGCGGGCCGTATAATGTTTTTCTACCAGACGAACTCATGAAGACGCTTTTCTTCATCCAAAACAACAACACGTACTTCCTCATAAATTACATTTTGGAGTGTGTCTCATTCATCTTATATAGTCCCAAGTGACAGCCACTTAACACCAAAGTCATTTCCTTTTTAGAAAAGTTTTCGTCAGATCGAAAACTTATTTTAGCAGAGGAGCAGTATTTTGAGGAAATGTCAAACCATTCCAATATATTTTTTGCAGATTTTAATTGAAAATGGAAATAAAGTTTCTTTCAATTAAAATATGCAAAAATGCATATATGTGTATCTTGTGTAGGGTTTATATAATATTAAAGGATTTGACAGACTAAATCGACTTTTCTACTAATTTACCAAAACATGTTAGGGTGAACCAAAATTATTTTACATAAACATGAAAACCTTAATGAAATGATATGAAAAATTTGTTGAAGTTAGTAACGAGTCCATGGATTAAATTAATGGATGAATGTATAATAGTTAATAATTTTTTCTTCTTATGAATTCAAAGTATTTATTAGCAATAACATATATCTGGTTTTATTTTAGGGACACAATTTTGTAATTAATTATTTTTGTTTCAGCAAAAAGAACTCGATTGTTCTTCGAACTCAGCTATCCGTTCGGGTTCACACTATCATAGGTAAGTTCAATTTACGTATACAGTCTCTAGTTTAAAATTATTGTTATATATCTCGGGTTAAGAGAGTAATGATAAATTGTTTCAATCAATGTTTCTTATGTGGTGAAGAATAAAAGAATATATAAGAATATTTCATTAAGAAACTAGATATAAATTAACATTAAAACGAACAAAGGGTTGTTACGGGTTTTGATGATGAAAAGATTCTTGGTCTGTAATAGCGTTCCTCAACTTTTTGTTACAGCGATCTAATAAATTTGTTTGCACTAGTACTGCGACACAAATATATGATATGTTTCCCAATCCAACGAAGTGGCACTAATTACAATAAATGTGTGTTGTTTGCCTCTGTAGTAATTATTTACTTTTTATATCATTTAATTTTTTAGATACAAGTTTACTATGGAAATTGGTTTTTCCAATTTTATAAAACTTGTATCTGTTTACTATGGAAATTGGTTTTTCCAATTTTATAAAAATATTGAAATCTTATACAATTCAAATGAGATTTTCATAAATCCATGTAAGAAAATTGTAGTTAAAATTTGCATTAGAAGAATTTATAAAAAAATAAATATACAAGCTTTTAAGTTGTAATTTACTACTACGATATTGCAAAATTATTGATTGACGTTAATTTTCATAGACAAACAAATAAAAAGTTAATGTTATTGCATATAATAATCCAAATAAATAAATCTTTTCAAAATTAATGGGAAACTCTCAAAGCCGATTAGTGACAGTTTTCTTCCCCATTTATTGATTAGTGGAGCAAACAAGCGTCGACCTGATACCTTCACATCATTTTCTGTCTTTAACATGCAGCTAATAATCGTTCCGTCTCGCATTTCGACGAACCGCGTAATTAACCCAATAGACACTGCTTAATACTTCACAAACTAAATACATTACCTTTAAAGTTGTTTTGCTAAAACTTAAATGAATAAAATAAGACTTAAAACTTTATTACGTATATCGTGTTGTTACGGTTTATTTTTCATTTAGAACAATTTCGGCGTCTTATATATTTATTTATTAAAAGAACCCCGTCGTATTATATATAAGGGACGCCTATGGTCATTGATGCAGGTTATGTGGAAACACATATTTAGGATATCATATTCGTTTTAAAGTTTTAAAAATATATTTAAATAAATATATTTCGGCGTACGTTTACATCGACCTTGATTTTGTTGATATCTATGAACGCTTTTTGTGATGAGCAGGTGTTCTTTTAGCAAATGCAAAAAACATCCCCCCGTTCGTCTTACTTGCCCTGGTCCGAGACAATCTATCTATATCGTTGGCATTTGAAAGTTAGCTCCGTAAAAGGTTGGACGTATAATATCGCATGTGTATCTGAGCGTAATTAGCAAATCCACAGGTATGTGTCTGCCAATTAACTAAGAATTTTAGTACAATTCCTTATTGGTATTGTTGTTATAGGGTTTCTCCAATTACCGCGGTCTAGGTGCCCGCACATATAAATAAAACTCCGACGAAGCATCGTGACGGCCAACGCTACTCGTCCGTAGGTACCACCAAACTCCGACGGAATTTCTGGGCCGCACGGGAATTGCACCACGGCACGGTATGCGATAAGTAGCCTCCAGTTTTACTAAATTATACTTCGACACTAGCAAAAAAAAAGTAACTCACGGAGTGGGAACCTTAGAGCAAAAGAATAAGGCGTCGTAGTTGTTTGCAAATTTAACGATCCAGCTTAGTTAGATTTAATTAGTTTTCGAAATTATATGTGGGAAATGTAATAAATTTAGGGAACCAACTTTAGTAGATTTAATTAATTTACGAAACTATATGTGGGAAATGTATTAATTTTGCAGTATTGGCTAGTGTAAACTCAATATATATATATATATATATATATATATATATATATCGGGGTCGCCGAAAACTTTAATGTTTTTTTTGTTGTTGAGATATTTATTTCCTCCTTTTGTGTAAAATAGTCATTGATACTTGTATATTTATATATATAACAAATTTTCACATGTTGAGGGAGAGTGAGGGAATAATTAATAAATAGTGGAATTGTTGAGTACAAATGTACTGGGTGTTTCAATTTTAATTTACCCGTCGTAACTGTGGGCATTCTAGGCAGTCGAAGTATAATTTAGTAAAACTGGAGGCTACTTATCGCATCCCGTGCCGTGGTGCAATTCCCGTGCGGCCCAGAAATTCCGTCGGAGTTTGGTGGTACCTACGGAAGAGTAGCGTTGGCCGTCACGATGCTTCGTCGGAGTTTTATTTATATGTGCGGGCACCTAGACCGCGGTAATTGGAGAAACCCTGTGGATTTGCTAATTACGCTCAGATACACATGCGATATTATACGTCCAACCTTTTACGGAGCTAACTTTCAAATGCCAACGATATAGATAGATTGTCTCGGACCAGGGCAAGTAAGACGAACGGGGGGATATTTTTGCATTTGCTAAAAGAACACCTGCTCATCACAAAAAGCGTTCATAGATATCAACAAAATCAAGGTCGATGTAAACGTACGCCGAAATATATTTATTTAAATATATTTTTAAAACTTTAAAACGAATATGATATCCTAAATATGTGTTTCCACATAACCTTCATCAATGACCACAGGCGTCCCTTATATATAATACGACGGGGTTCTTTTAACAAATAAATAAATATACAAGACGCCGAAATTGTTCTAAATGAAAAATAAACCGTAACAGTGTATGAAAAAGCAATTGAAACTTGAATATAAATTGTAAGGACAATAAAACACAAATATAGGTCAAATAAAGTTGCTTTATGCGAATTATAAAATAAAACTTGTCTAAACACAAATCTAAGTTGTGTTATATAGACACTTTTGAGCAATTTACTTTTCTTTTGTAAGAATCGCGTGCTTTCTTCACATATCCGCCATTGGAAAAAGTACTAACACTAACCCGAGTATGTTATCTTTACAATGATATGCATATGCACAGTTTGTTTTACGGATGTAAACCGTGGAAGATGGGACTGTGTTCCTGGTGTTGCTACTTGACTTACTGACGTTTTATCGAGCTCTCTCTTTAAAACCACTCCTCTGTAAACACAACTAATAGACTTTTAGGTTCAATGCAAGAACGTCAAGATCCACAGTAGCTCTGAGGATTTTCCTTACAAAAGTAGATGAAACGGCGGCAAGCAAATTAACAATGTCAGAGATGCGGTTCTTATTCAGGAGTCGAGGAGAAACCCTAAAGAACGATAATTGAAATCGATAAATAGATAATATATAATTGCTTTAGTCTAGTTGCATATTCTTGCTATGCGAAATGATTATGTTAATGTAGTATGGTTTTCGTCAATAACATTTCGTCTTGCTAAAATTATTTCTTGTACATCATTGACTCCGCAGAACCTAGGTTTATTAAGGAAATGAAATCTGTTACAATAGTTATAAGTAATTTATTGTTTAGATTTCGCAACTGTTATTGTTACTGGCATCACGTGGCTTAAGGTTTTATGCGAGTACAAGTTAGCCCACAATAACGTGGATTATATATTACTACTAACCATATTAAGATTTTTACTACCTCTCTACCATTTCTTCCAAACAATTTGATATTTTTTTATCTGCCAGCTTTCAGAACAAATATAGCATGCGTTACGCCTTTAACATTTTTACATATACTATATGTAAAAATTTCAACTGTGATATCAATTTTACACCATAGATGCCTAACAATATAATGTGTAATATTTAATATATGTAATAGATAATAGTATGATAGTACGAGGTAAATTTTAAAAAATTTCTACCTAACAATAAATGACATGATTTTTTCATAACTCACTCTTCCTTAACTTCAATGCACACACACAGTTAGTCTTTGAGCTATCGTCAACCAAGTAACATAATTATAAAGTTATAAAGTTCCTTACCAGGCAAGGAAAATCAGTCGCGACCATAATGAATGAGATGTCATTGGTTTACGGCGACTCTTGTCCAGGAAAAACCATGGTGTACAAGTGGCATAGTTTATTTAAACAAGGAAGGGAATCCCTTGAAGACGACCCGAGGCCGGGCAGGAGCATTGAGGTGACCACGCCAGCACGCGCGCGCGCGCGCGCGCGCGCGCGCGCGCGCGCGCGCGCGCGCGCGCGCGCGCGCGCGCGCGCGCGCGCGCGCGCGCGCGCGCGCGCGCGCGCGCGCGCCCGCTTATCCAAAAAGTTGAACAAATTGTACTCGAAGATGCTCGACTAAAGAAGAAACAACTCGCAGAAATGGTTGGAGTATCCGATACAACAATTTTTAAAATCCTACACGATCATCTCGGCATGTCTAAGGTCAGCGCAATATGGGTGCCGAGAATGCTCACGCCGCCGCAAAAACAACAGCGCGTAGAGTGTTCGCGTGCATTTTTGGACCTCTGTAATGAAGACAAGGATGGTGTATTGAGTGGAATTGTTACTGGAGACGAAACTTGGGTTCATCATTATGAACTTGAGTCCAAACAAGACTCCATGCAGTGGCATAAAAAGGGCACAGCACCTCCCAAGAAATTTAAAGTGTCACAATCAGCTGGGAAACTCATGGCAACGGTATTTTGGGACTCGGAAGGAATATTGTTGATTGATTATAAAGATAAAGGTGTTTCTATAACCGGAGAATATTACGCTTCAATATTAGAGCGACTAAAAGAAGCCATTAAAGAGAAAAGACGGGGAAAATTGACAAAAGGTGTTCTGCTTTTGCACGACAACGCGCCCGTCCACAAGAGCCGCGTTGCGTTAGCTGCCCTGCATAAGGTGGGCTTCGAAATTGTGAATCACCCACCCTACAGCCCAGACCTGGCCCCGAGTGATTATTACCTGTTTCCGAAAATGAAAAAAGAGCTGCGGGGTAAAAAATTTACTGCCGATGATGAAGTCAAGGAGGCAGTTTCGGCGTATTTTGCAGATAAAGAGAAATCATTTTTTTATGAGGGTATAAATAAATTAATTGAAAGATGTGAAAAAGGTATCCGTCTTGTAGGTGAATATATTGAAAAAGAAAAATAATTTGGTTTTTTATTTTCACCCCTTGTCCCCCATTTCGCGAATATAAAAACGCTCCCTCGTAGTTCCTCTCGCATGTTAACTAAACTTAGTATCTATTATTGTGTATTTATAAGAGGCTTTTCTATTGGATTTGAATCTGTTAGACAAAGAAGTATATTATTATAATAATGGAGTTTGATATTCTTAATAAGTTAAAATAATTTAAACCAACACGTTTAATATTAAGAATCAGTAAAAATAAGGCAATTGCAGAATTTTGCCAGAATTGCATATTGACAATTAATAAATTTGGAGGAGGAAACGATAGTTAATAAAAATAAAATTTAAAAACCTTTTTTACGAGGGTGGTCCCAGAAGTATCCGACTCAACAAAGAAAACACAAAAATTTTGGAAAGAAATATATTTATTTTTCAACGTAATGTCCTTTCAGCTCTACACACCTTTCTCAGCGATGTTCAATATGTTCGATACCCGTTTTATAATAAGAACTGTCTTGCTCTTTAAAATACCCATTAACTGTCGACATCACTTCTTCATCGTTGCAAAAATCTTTGACCATTGAGCCATTTTTTCAAGTTTGGGAACAGAAAATAATCCAAAGGGGCTAAATCTTTCGAATAGGGTGCATAAGGTAACAATTCAAACTTTAATTTATTAATTTTGGCCATTACAATAACGGATTGGTGAGGTGGTGCATCGTCTAGATGAAATAACACTTTCTTCTTAGCCAAATGCGACAATTTTCTCTTGATTTCTTCGCTCAAACGTTGCAATAAATTCGCATAATACTTGCCGTTGATCGTTTTTCCTTTTTCAAGATAATCAATGAAAATTATTCCACGCGTATCCCAAAAAACCGATATCATGACTTTGCCTGCAGATGAAACGGTTTCCGCTTTCTTTGGAGGCGGTTCTCCCTTTTCAGTCCATTGTTTTGATTGCTGTTTTGTCTCAGATGTGAAGTGAAGGACCCATGCTTCATCCATGGTTATGAAATGGTGCAAAAATTCTGCTTTGTTGCTGTGAAACTTCGCTAAACACTCAATTAAAACATCTTCAAAATACTGTTTTTGCTCGAGTGTGAACAAACGCGGCACCCATCTTGCACACAGCTTTCTCATGTCCAAATTTTCAGATAATATACGATGTACCACACTTTTTGAAATACCTACTATGTCAGCTAGCTTGCGCACTTTCAGTCGATCATCCAGTATCACTTTGTGGACTTTCTTCACCATTTCTGAAGTCGTCACCTTATTTGATCGACAACTGCGATGCTCATCTAGGCAGCTCGTACGGCCACGTTTAAACTCTGCTACCCAATGTTTCACTGTTGTAAACGAAGGAGCGGACCTGCCCAGAGTAGAATCCAGTTCAGATTTTATATCGGTTGGGCTGAGGCCTTTCAAATAAAAGTATTGTATCACGCAAAGAAATATTAAACAACTTCTTCGTCTTCAAACTTGAAACATATGTTTTATAGATTGTGTACTTTCTAATACAATGATATTTTTCTAACAACTACCGCCATCTCTAGATCAGGTACATGTGGGACCACCCTCGTATTCCTCAAAACATGCTATCATAAAATACAATACCAAAAGATGATCGGTACTCTTTTCGAAAATATCCATGCCTCAATCCATCTCGATTGACTAGGAAGTGGTTGCTTAATTGTTAAAAAAATGTTTTGTTTTTTAAATAATTGCTATTTTCGTGGCATATTTTTAAAAATTTATATATGTATGGAAAATAACATAACTTATTTGCCGTATTCTTGAGTATTTTGAAATAATTTGACACATTGTCTTCGGTGGAAATTGCAAAAATTTTAATAATTTACTCAATGTTGTAAATTGTAAATTTCATGCAATTGTTGAGAATTAAGTAATATTGATTTGTAATCTTAACTAAGAAGGTATATAGTACACTTACAGAAAATTGTTTATATTTCATTTCCGAATCTAATGAACTACAGTTCTATTTTAAATCCTTGAAGTGTTAATAGATCTACAGTTATATAATTAGAATTTTTTTCATATTTAATTTAATGTTAGGACCGTATACATCCATTAATCAATCTTGACATATTTGTCTAATTTCCCGACTATTCAGTTTCACTACCTTTAGGCTGTTCTTATTTAATTTATTTTATTCAATTTATATATATATATATTGTATATATTATTAACATTTTCAAATATTTCACTTTTCCCATTTTTGTTTTCAAATCTGCTTCACAAATAAAAATTCGAACATTATATATAACACATTTTGATTTGTGTGGAATTGATTCAACGCAGAAAGTCTTTTGATATTAGTCATACGAGATATTTTTGGGGCTTAGAATTTCTCTTTAACACTACTGGAGTTTTCAAATCCCTGACTCCCTTTTAAAAGGGACTACTTACTCTTCAGTTTATTTCATCTAAACTTTTGACAAATGGCACATTCCCTTTTGCGAAAATAGTCGACACACTGCAGCCCTTATAAAGTAAGTAACAAATTTGCAATACTATAATCTTTATATACCAAGCGCACATAAACATTTTCAATTTTTCTTGAAGATTACAAAAAAATAAACGAAATTAAAAATATAAATAAACATAATTCTACGTTTACTTACATTTAATGATGTTTTATACTAAACATCGATCAATACAAATTCAAAAACCAAATGGATTCTTCTAGTTATAATATAAATTATAAATACAAATATATATCTATATATATAAATTCTTTGTGATACAGGTGTATACATACTTACATGATATACACTGTGCGACATGTTGAGCCAAAACTTTTTTACTTATTTGCTATGTTTTATATGACGAATGGGGTTCTACCATTTCATAAATATCATTCGTAGTTCAAAAACATTAATTTGAGGGAAGAGATTCCGTAGAATTTCTTTTTTTTTGTGTAAAAGCAGCATAATATCGGATTAAGCCAGTTCTAGGCTGTAGAAGCGATACATCCAATCTGTAATTACATATTTTAAAAACAATTTAACAAAGAGAATTTTTAGCTTTGAAATGGAACTCAAATATAATAATGAAAGTTTATTTTCAATATACAAAAATACATCGAATTTAACTAAGAAGCTCATTTATACAGGAGAATTTAGAAAAAGTGTGGTTGTACATAAAAGTTTTTGCCTTTTATTAAAATACCAATCCCTTAATGCATTTGTTCAAATAATTTCTTACTTCAAACAGCATCGGTTTAAACAATAAACGTAAATTAACTCTAAGCAATTACTCGATACAATATTCAAGTAAGGCGCGACAGATTTATTGGCATATTTGTAACTATACAAAACTAGTAACGAATAAAGGGGATAATTTTAAAAGGAAGCTAAAGCCACACGCTGCAAAACCCAAAATTAATATATTATTTCGCAATTGACTGTGACACTTAATATACTACAAAGTATGAAATTTATATATAAATCTGTTAAGATCCGTCACAGAAGGAATGATTCCTCGTTTACGCGGCATTGATATATCCGGCCACACACAAACACGTTTGAAAACAAACTTTGGACTGCCGATATCGACGTTTGTCCGAACGCCTGATCTCGATTTAATAAAGAGTAAGTTTGTTATCTTAAACGTAGTAATGTTTATCACCAGAAATTTTTCGCCCTGTAGTTTTTTCTTAACAGTTTCGAACTTGGCGGTGACTACAGATTTGAGCGAGACGCTTATATTGTATGAATTCATTAATATTTATACATCGTCTTCTTGTTATATTACTTTTCTAGATGTCTAAAAATAAAGTTGTGACTAAATCTCAGTCGGATTGATTTATATTTTCTTGTAACAATAAAATTTATTAATCAAAATAGAATTTAACTAAAAGTTCGTAGAATTCTTGAGATTTTTGCGATTACTTTTTAGATTATTAAGACTATTCTCATGTTGTAATATATACGACTGAAAAGTATATTAATAGGTAGTTCGTCATGTGATATTTGTTAATATAATTCCTTATACTAATTTCATTTGTTATTAATCTAGGTTCCGCCAATCCCAAAATTGCGGCAGAAAAAAAAATACAAACTTCTTTTTTAAATAGACGATTTTAATTTTTGTCACGACATCAAAGACGTAATCGTTAAAAGTTACATTACTATCTAATTAAGGTAATAGCACGGAATGCATTAGTATACATTATAAGATTTTATTCACATTTTACTAACCTGTCTACATTATTAGAGACACATAGACATTCTACGCTGTTCAATTAATCATTGACATCAGAAGTGTATTGTAGTGTTAATTACGTGAAACGTTTATTTTGTTGGAAACTAAGGTTCTTGTAACTAATCACAAGGTCGATTTGTTTTTAAAATAAACATAAATAGTATAATTTGCTCGTAATGTCCAGTGTCACGCTTCAATTAACTAGGTTATTAATTTAAAAGGTATACATTTTCTGCAAAAACTGTACATTTCATTACAGCATACGTTTTCTACTGATGCATATAAATGAGCGCCATCAAGAGAGAAGCATATGTTTTACAAATGAGAAGAAAAACTACTTACCGCATTATTTGATTAAGTGTGTAAATAGGGAATATTAAAGTGAAATTAGCTTCTTGGTTTGTTATTGTTTATCTAGGTTTAAAGAGATATTTTTGCTTTTTTCTTTTCAGAAAATCATTGTAAATCAAAATAATAGTCTAAAATGTTTCCGTTGTGTCTACGCTCTATTAAACATTTGTAATTATTTATTTGTAGAATTATCTACATATTTATAAATCTCATTCTATCTTGTAGGATACATTTTGTAACGTCTTTGTTTAGATGGGCAAATAAGATATTAGCAGAATGTATTAAATTGTATGAAAATTGCAAAAAAAATGCCAAAGTAACTTCAAGTTAAGTTCAATTAAAGATTATGATTTTTTAGTATCTAACATAAACATTAATAAATAAATTTTTTTAACATTAATTGCGTAAGTCGAAATACTGCAAGTAATATTTGTCAATTTTCAAGAAAGATTTTGCAAATATATTATCAAATTATATGGCGATTAGTTTGTCAACGTCAGTTTCGAAGATTTTGAGTTAATTATAAACAAAAGATTAACTGATATTCTCATACCACCTGATGTATTTTTGTCTTTCCAGGACGACTTTCGTTGCTTTATATGAATTTACTAATAAAATAGTTGAATCAATTGAGAATTAAACTTAAAGGTCTTTTCATAGACTTTGCAAAATCGTTCCATAGCATATATAACGATTGACTAGTAGAAAAGTTATTTAGATATGGAGTCAGCAGAACTGCATATTCTTGATTTCTTTTAATTTCATTTTGACAAGAAGATTCCACTGAACTATAATAAATAACTGTCCAATATCCAGTACTTTGCCAATAAAGTTAGGTATTCCACATGGTCCCTCTTGACCCTACTTGGTTTATAATATTTATTTTGATCTAGTCTCATTTCTAAATAAATAATATTTGTATAATCACAGTATATTATGCAGATACGCTAAGTTTTTACTTCTAGGAAGATAATGTTAATAATTATACATAAATATATAATTAAGTTCCTTACGATGGGAAATTAATGAAAACTCTTATTTCCTGCTACACCATCGTTAATTAAAATCGTTATTTTCTAGACAGCTGCCTTACTAATTAGGCCACCAGGCAATATAACTTCGAGTCCTTTAACATGACATAAATCGCATTACGGAGCAGATGTAATGTTTATTTAAAACCCGCGGTCAGATTATTTTGATGTTAATAATTATATATAAAGAAGTTATTAAGTGTAAATGAAATTAATGATCACCAAAAAGCTTCTCACCCTTCATTTGGTATAATTATAATGGATCGACATAGATAGTTAAAGGCATGCTCTTAATTCGAGGCAGAGGCCTATGCATTTTTGCAACGTGCGGACGAAATTAGTCTAACTACTTATTCACATAAGTGGTTCCATATTCTCATTAATAACTAGATTGTTCTAAAGGCATTGAAAAATTTAAAATATCTCTAGACTAGTGTACGAATATCGAGAAGGACTCAGAGAACTGACACAATGAAATGTTACATGATGAAGCTAATATAGTTGATGCATCTGTCAGAGAAAAGTCTACGCAACTACATTTTCGACCAGAACCTACACTGAGAATGTGTAAGTATACTGGGATTAAATAGTCAGATGAACCAAGGTATAACACAACAGGCCTAAACATGAACATGGCAAAATATTTGATCAGGCAAATCGTAAAAAGCTACATCATTCCTTTTATTAGAAAGGAACCAACTGAAAACAGAATACTTCGTAGGCCATGCATCGGTAAGAAAATTTTCGAATGAAATCGACGAATATATTGAAGATTGAATCACTAGAAGCAAACAGTGTCATTTTGCAAGAATGCGAGATATTGAATCACAACAGCAGCCAACCTGCTCCGAACCTGTGTAGAACAGTACAGGTTGGGAACAGGATAATATTAGGCAACGAGCACTTAAGCAAATGACAGAGTCCTGGAAATCGTGACAGTCGAACAACTAAAATGTATTATCATTTTTATTCGATTTATTGAGATGTGATAATTATTTTCATACTGAATTGTAAATTATATTGTATCGCTCCTTTGTTATATAAATTCAATAATCACCCCTATCATATTTTGTTGTAATCCTAGTTTATTTAATCTCAAATACAAAAGAAAATAAATAGTAAATACCTTCTTCGATCTATTTTTCTGACACTTTGTATGTCAGAAAAGATGAATCAGTATAATCGGCACGTTTCTGGCAGCTCATGAATTACCCTCTCCAGTCCCTCCTAAGAAATTCTGCTGTGTTTATTTTTATTAAAAATTACGAACTTGTGACACATGTTGTGATGCACTAGATATTTTAAAAACACACATGACACACCTGTTTCCTATTTAATAAGTTTTCAGTCGTGGGAAATTAAGTAACTAATATTGCCACAATAATGATCTACTTTATTAGGTTTCTTTTAATAGTTGTTTTAGCATACTTTATTAATTTTTTTTTTTATATATCATTTTTGAATTAATCTACAATAGTTTAATTTCTCACAATGCATTTTCCTAAACATGCTAGAGATCTTTTATATATATATATATATATATATATGTATATATATATATATATGTATATATATATATATATATTTCACATTCTAACCATATTGACATTGTTCGTGTGTATGTAATCGCTGAGTGGACTGTATTTGTTTTCTTCGAGGTTCACATTGGTGTAAATGAATAACTAGTCTTACTTACGAGGTATATATTGAATATTTAGGTTTCAATGGTAATAATAACACTTGCTACATTGACATTACATTATTCATTTTCGTTCACTGCGCGCATGCGCCTACTTCCTCCCTGGTGGTTAAAAATAAAAATAAAAATGCTGTAACATATGCCGCCCACCTTGAAAGGTAGCTTTCAATATTAGTAAAAATGGTAAAAATATTGTTCTGACATATAGGATATAAAATAATAGTACAGTTCATTATAAGTCCAACTAGTCATTATTTTTCTCAAGGGGGATAATACATATTTTCGACACTGAGCGTTGAAACACTTTACCACTAGGCGTTTTCACAGACACTACACGAGTGATGTTGTCTAATCCTGGATGGAGTTTGATGATCCTCGCCAGGGGCCAGTGTAGTGGAGACAAATTATCTTCTTTCAAGATGACCAGTGTGCCTTCCTGAAGTGATGGATGTGAATTCGTCTTCCATTTGGATCTCTTCCGTAGTTCGGTTAAATATTCACGCGACCACCTTTTCCAGAAATGTTGAGTTAATTGTTGTAGGCGTTGGTACCTACTAAGTCGGTTAATCTGTTGATCTTGAACATCTTCTTGTGGTGCAGCAGCTAATGATTCTCCAATTAAAAAGTGAGCAGGAGTTAAAGGTAAAAAGTCGTCGGGATCATTGGATAAAGGGGACAGAGGTCTGGAGTTTAAACAAGCTTCAATCTGAATGAGTATCGTATTTAACTCTTCATAAGTCAAAGCGGCCCTTTCCAATATTCTCCGTAAGTGAAATTTAGTCGACTTTACACTCGCTTCCCATAAACCTCCTACATGAGCTGATCTGGGAGGAATGAACACCCATTTAATTTTATCATTAGCTAAAAAATTGTGAATTTTGTCGTTGTGGCATTTATCATTTATTAATTGGTACAATTCAATGAAATGGTTATTCGCACCAACAAAGTTCAGACCATTGTCCGAATGAATTACGGACGGTTTTCCTCTACGAGCTATAAATCTTTTGAGTGCATTCAAAAAACTCTCGGTTGTGAGATTACTGACTAATTCAATGTGAATTGCATGAGTAGCAAAACATACAAATATGCAAAGGTATGCCTTGACTAGCCTTGCATTTCGTAAGCTTCTGTCCTTGATTAAAATAGGACCAGCGTAATCTACGCCGCATTTTGAGAAAGGCCTGCAGGGCAATACCCGTGAGCTGGGTAAATCACCCATTAGGAATTTAGTAGGTTTTGGATTAATTTTAAAACATTTGGTGCAAGTTCGGAGAACTCCCTTAACTGTTGATTTGCCATTGAGAGGCCAGAATTCTAATCTTATTATGGATAATAAATTTTGTGCACCAGCGTGTAAATGTTCCCGGTGGTATTTTGTGATAATCAATTTTGTTAATTTATGATTTTTAGGTATTATAATTGGATGTTTTTGAGCGAAGTCTAAATTGGAATGCCTTAATCTTCCGCCGACGCGTAATAATCCGACTTCATCTAGAAATGGATTCAAATTCAATATTTTACTACTAGGTTTCAATGCTCGTTTATGTGATAACGAATAAATCTCATTAGCAAATACCTCCTGTTGAGTTAACTTAACTATTCTTTTCAATGAGCATTCTAATTCATCTGATGAAAGTTTCTGTGATTTAAACCTTGCTTTATCTAGTGTCGCACGTTTAAATCGCATACAATAGGCAACTATACGTTGTAATTTGCTTAAACTCGAATATTTGTTAAATAGGTCACCATTGGGTTTATCAACAACTGCTAAACTAATTACTGATTTCTTAGTGTCAGGTAAGAATTCAAAATCTATCATATCTTGTTCGTGATTTAAATCATTGGTTATTATAAAATCTGGTCCATGCCACCAAAGTTTTGAATCCTGTATCTCCAAAGCATTAAGACCTCTGGAAATAATATCTGCGGGATTAAGTTCTGAAGGAACGTGTTTCCATTCGGTTACATTCGATAATTCTCTTATGGTTGTTACACGATTAGCTACAAACGTTTTCAACTGACACGGGTCAATTTGTAACCATGCCAAAACAATCGTGGAATCACTGTAAAGTATTGTCCGGGTTAATTGAATGTTCAATGTACGTCTTATAACATCTACTAATTTTGCTAATAATACTGCTGCTAACAGTTCTAATCGTGGTAGCGTACATTTTTTCTGTGGAGCCACCTTGGACTTAGCACATAAGAGATTGGAACATTTTTCACCTTTAGCATTTCCTGATATTAAATAAATACATGCTCCGTAAGCTCTTTCCGACGAATCACAAAATCCATGCAATTCAATAAATTCTGGTTGGTAACATAATACTTGCCTTTTAATAATGACATGATTTATGTGCTGCATCTCTTCTAGAAATGTTAACCAAAGTTTTCCCAATTCCGGATCTAGTTCTTCGTCCCATGCGATTTGTAGTTTCCATACCTGTTGCATAAATAATTTTGCTCTTATTATTGCGGGACCTATTAATCCAAGTGGGTCAAATATTCTAGAAATGGCAGCTAAAACTAATCTTTTTGTAACATATGTATGTTTAATTTCTAAATTTATTGCATAATTTAGTGTATCTGGTTCTGAAATCCATGAGAGTCCCAGGGTTTTCAAGTCTCTATTATCACGAATTTCAATAATTGTCTCTGTGTTGTTGCTATCTTCTGCTATTTTGTTTAAAATCTCCTTATCATTTGAAGACCATTTTCTTAAATGGAATCCTGCTGTTCCTAATATGTAAGACATTTCCTTGTATATTTCTAATGCCTCCACTCTGGAATTCACACTAACGAGTAAGTCGTCCATGTAAAATGAATTTCTAATTAGTTCACAGGTACGTGGATATTTATCTTGACAATCCACGGCTAATTGTCTGAGTACTCTTGTTGCCAAATAAGGTGCACTTGCTGTACCATATGTGACTGTATTTAAATTATATAAATGTATTGCTTGATCATCATTAGCTCTCCACAAGATCTGTTGATATTTACGATCATCTGGATGAATCAATATTTGCCGGTACATCATTTGTATGTCTGCACTAAGTACAAAACTATGCAATCTTAATCGTAAGACTATAGCAAATAAATCATCCTGTACTGTGGGTCCTATCAATAATGTATCGTTTAATGAAATGTTCAAATCTGTTTTTGCCGATGCATCGAATACTACTCTGCATTTGGTAGTAGTACTACTTGATTTGAATACTGCATGATGTGGTAATATATATGACGGTTGCATCTGTTCAGTTTCTACATTGACGCGTTGTTGCCTCGTCATGTGGTTTAATTGTTCGTATTCATTCATGAATTCTACATAATTAGCCTTTAAGGTTGTGTCCTTGCGAAATTTAGCTTCCAATGAATAAAATCGTTTGAATGCCATCGCCTTTGAGTTCCCTAAGTTAGCAATCTTTTCTAAAAAGGGCAATCTGACCACAAAACGTCCATTTGCGTCTCGCGTTGTGGTTTCAGAAAAATGTTGCTCACACAGTTGTTCAGTAGGTGATAAAAAACGTTTCTGTGGAATTTCTTCTAACTGCCAGAATCTTGTCAAATTCTCATCTAGAGTTTCATTTGAAATTTCTGTTGTAAAATTGCAAATTCGTTTTTTGCTTGCCTTCGATGGTATGTTAATATTACCCGTAACTACCCAGCCTAAGAGCGTTTCTTGAAATACAGGTTTATTTTCTCCTAGTTTATACTGATTAGCAAGAAGTAATTCATAAAATAAGCTTGCACCTATTAAGATATCTATGGTACCTGATTTATCAAAATTAGGATCAGCTAACATGATGTCTTTTGGATAATCCAATGTATATTTATCAAATCCAACGGGTGGCAAATTCTCGGTGATAGTTGGTAAAATTAAAAATGTTAAAGTTGCCTTAAACTTGTTGTCCCGTGATTCGATAATTGTTTTTGTTTTCTGGGTAACTGTGGTTAATTTCTGATTTATCCCTGCTATTGGAATATGAATATCTTCGTGTTTTAACCTTAGTTTAGTACACAATGATTTTGTCATTATATTGCTCTGACTCCCTGAATCTAATAATGCTCTACATGTATGGGCTCTTCCTTGGTCATCATAAATTAAGATTTGTGCCGTTGAAAGTAAAACTAAATTACGATTTGAACTACTATGTGCAATTTGAAGTGATTGTTGATTTTCTGATTTCCTTTGGTCAATATTTGTTGTTGCAGTCAAATGGCAAAGTTCTGTGGATCCATGCGTGTGCGTTTTGTTTCGTGTATGTGAGCTATTGGTTTGAATAGCAAGTTCATTTAACTCCGTTTCGTTTTGTAAATTTGTATCATTATTTTGATCTGAATTTGTTGAATGTGTATTAAAGCGTTTACGATATTCTTGATTATGTAATAAAGTATTGTGAGCCAACCCGCATTTTTTGCATTTTCCTGACCTGCAATCTCGCTGTGAATGCCCTGAACGTAAACAATTGGTACATAAATACAACCTTTTTACTTGATTGTATTTTTCTTTCGCGTTTAATTTCATAAATTCCGGACATGCATAAATGTAATGATTTTGTTTACAATATTGGCAACTCCGGTCCTGATTGTATTCTGTCATGGCAAAGTTTTGTTCTGCATATGTGTTCTTATAATCTTTGTTATAATTGCTCGATTGATTTTTAATAAAACTTGGTGAACGCGAATTTTGTGTTCTTTGAGGGTATTTTTTGCTTGTTGTCTCTAATGTAAAGCATTTTTTGTTTAAAAACTTACTTAACTCATCAAAAGTTGGTATAGACCCTTCGTCGTCTAGAGAATTTTCCCATTCGCGATTAGTTATTGCGTCTAATTTTGATGTAATTATATATATTAATAATACATCCCATTCTTTTGTTGGTAATTGCAACTTGTTTAAAGCTGATACATGATAATAAACTGTGTCAGTTAGTTGTCTCAATAATACAGGCGAGTCTTTTGTTACCGATGGTAATTCGAACAGCTGTTTGAGATGATTATTAATTATAATACGTTTGTTTTCATATCGTTTTTTAAGTAATTCCCATACAATTGCATAGTTGTCTGATGAAATTACATACGCTTGCACTAACCGTAACGCCTCATTTTTTAGACAAGATTTCAAATAGTAAAATTTTTGAATATCTGTTAAATTCACATTATCATGAATAAGTTGTTTAAAAGCGTCATGGAACGGTAACCAACCATCGTAATTTCCCACAAATACAGGTAAACTGATTGTTGGCAATCTTAAATTTGCTGTCGGATCACCCGTATTATTAGTATTTGATGAAATTGAACTTGTACTGTTTTGATTAACACTTTGTGCATTTGCATTAATAATTGATCTAGCCTTGCTGATAAGCTCAAAAAAACTATCTTCTATTTCTTGCCGCTCCGCTTCTTCTGTTATATCAATGATTTCTAACTTCGTTTGCACCTCTTCGAATGTTTCGAAATGTTTTTCAAGTTTTTCTAACCTTAATTTAACTAGGTATTGATCATTTATGTTGTCACTGCTTTCTAAAAAATGTTTGAATCTCGTTAAATGGCCTTTTAATATACCCCGACTTTGTCTTAATTCTCTTATCTCGTCTTCTTCTGTCATTTTGTGTTTTGTATATATACGTAAATGAGTGTATTTATTTTATGAATAAGATTGCTCGATTCAGATTGAATTTTATATGAGGATATTAAATATGTAAGGAAAAAAGGACTCACCAATGTTTTTTGCTGCTGCTTTATCGTGATCGTATGTACGTGTCGTTGTTTTTTGCTGATGTATGCGGTTCGTCTGGACCAAAAATATGTTCGTGTGTATGTAATCGCTGAGTGGACTGTATTTGTTTTCTTCGAGGTTCACATTGGTGTAAATGAATAACTAGTCTTACTTACGAGGTATATATTGAATATTTAGGTTTCAATGGTAATAATAACACTTGCTACATTGACATTACATTATTCATTTTCGTTCACTGCGCGCATGCGCCTACTTCCTCCCTGGTGGTTAAAAATAAAAATAAAAATGCTGTAACAGACATATTTGTGAAAATTATATATTTTGTATCAAATATATAAACTATTAGTTATATGCTTAAATTATGACAAATACTTACAATTTGCTTATAATCCAGGAATATAACTATTTCCATTCATAAGCTGTAAATATATGACCTAAAATGAAAAATACATAGTAATAATTCAATTTAATAGCAATTTAATCAGTCTATCATAGACAAGAACGAAAAAATTGTAGGAGATTATTATTACAATTTTAAGGAGTTATTGTTATTTAGAAAGTTAAGGAATTATAAGCTATTGAATTAGGTAATTTGGGAATCAAGTATAATGAACAGTACATGCATTTATACTAATATGTGTACGCAAATAATAATTAGTAATGTACAACAGATAACTGGTTATAAGAATATAATAGATTGATTTCATAAAAAGACTATTAAATAAATAAACATTTATAATCGTTAAATAAGAATGATATAAACCTCATCCATTTTGTTTGTTTCTACAAGAGATATGCCCTACCGACCATAAATGAGCTATCACTATAGGTATAATACAAAAAAAATGCTACACTTTCGGTAAAACAATATACATATATACGAATAAAAATGTAATTACTATAAAAATACGGCACTTTTTATTTAAAGCGACTTTTGTCAAAATATCCACCTTTACACTTAATAACTTCTTTACAAATTTTGGGTAGTCTCAACACAAGTTTTTGAAGAGTTTCAGCTGGAATATTGTTCCAAGCATTTGTAAGGTGTTCCCACAGATGTTGCTGCGATTCTGGACAGTGTTCTCTCACATTTCTGTCTAGATCATTCCACAGCAACACTATATGATTCAAAACGAGCGATTATGCGGGCCAAATTATATTTACAAGAAGTCCTTCTTCTTCTTTTTGTTTCACATAGTTCTTACAAAGTTTAGCACTATGTTTGGGGTCATTAATCTAGTTGGAAATAAAAACTTTCTCCTATCAATTTTATTCTGGACGGAATTTCGTGTTCCTTTAAAATTTTCAAATATCCTTTTCTTAAAATTCCATCAATTCTATGCGAATCTTCAACACCATTAAAAGAAAATGATCCCCAAACAAGAAGTGAACTTCCACTGTGTTTAACTGTTGACACAAACACATTCTGGTATCGTCCTTTCACCAACTCGTCTGCGAACAGAAACGTGCCGATTACTTCTAAACACTTGAGACTTGGATTTGTCCGTCCACATAACCTATTTCCACATTTCCACATCCAAATGCTGGTGCTCCTTGGACCATTATATTCATTTTTTACGATTGTATACTTGTAGCAATGGTTTACAAACAGCAGATCGGCCTTTTAGTCCCGCCTTTGGTAAACGTCTTTTTACGGTAGTCGACACTAGATTTTCACGATTTTTATTTAATTCTGCGCGAAGCTGTGGAGCCGTTAGCTGTCTATGCCGTTTAGATAACAGTTCCAGATGCAAATTTTGGTATCTAGTGGTCATCTTTGGTCTTCCGACAGGTTTTTTGCACCAGTTGTTTATACCTTTTCACTGTATCCTGCAATGCATGATATGTTAATTTTAATTTTTTACGTTATTGTCCGCAGTGACAATTTTTCTTTGTGAAGTGTTATTGTAGCATTACGAATTTCTTCACTAAATTCCTTTCTTTTTGACATTTTGTATACTTGTTCACGAATACTTACAACTTACTCGGACAGATTCTAGACGAATACCAAATTTTTCTTAAATTGCAGCATTTTGTGTGGTACAACAAATTCCTATAAATTGTTTGTTAGGACCATTATAGTCTTGTAATATAAAAAAAACCTTTAAAATAAATATTTCCTGGAAAAGTATTATAATAATACTGAAAACAGGTCATAAAAAGATTAAAGGAAGTTATTATAATTTACATTAACAAATATGATTATATAATTTACATAATGATCCAGAAACGCACCCATATCTGTTATTTCAATTGTCCCTACCGAAACCTAGGGATAAAGACACAGCGATTTTATCGATAGCATGTGATCCCTCATTTATGGCCGGTAGTGTATATGGTGGAAAAACAATGATTGAGGGTTGTTGATATTTTGCATCTGTATAGAAGGCACGTACTTTATCTCCGTATAAAGTTATAAAAATTACAAATAATAAGGTATACATATATATATCGGTGTTACAATTTTGTTGTAAAAAGCATTTTTGGCAGTTCTACAACCAGTGTAATTAATATTAAATTAAATAAATAAGTAACTGAAACAAAAATAAATATTTCACTGACATATTGGAAACTTTTATGGTTAGACCTATTTTGAAGGAATCGAATAATTTTATTGGACGAGATAATCAAATAATCGAAGGCGGGAAACCAAATTTTATTGAACATCGATCAAGAATTATACATAAGTAATCAATTATAAAGATAGATGAAAACTTAGTGTAATATTGTAATTAATTATAAGAGATAATTGTTTGCAAATTTTCTCAGATTCTAATTATATAGTCGTATTTATGTTAAACAAGTTTCAAATCGAGAACTATATATACCTATGTATTGATATTTTTACAGTTTCTTGACGAACTTTTTCAAAAGTTGTGCATATTCTTATTATGGCTGGATCAACAACTTAAATACTTTATTTGTTTGTTTGAAAGTCTATAATTGTATTTTTGAACAATTTTAATAATAATCATTAAAGATTCGTTTTAAAAATTGACTTAAAATATATTTTATTTGATTTAAAAGAGATATTTGAAGTTTAAGTCATATTATCTGAAGAAGAGAGACTCAAATATTTCTCTGAATTGATTCTATGTTTTGTTATTATATAGGGAAGTTTGTCTTTATTCATAACTTGGAAGTGTATCACGATTATTGCAGGTGTGTGATCCGATTATATATTTAGATAGCTTTCTGCGTTACATTTTTTAGTATTTATAACTTTCATTAGAGCAAAATCAAGTAAGGCATTTTGTTGATATCAGTACGTCGTCAGTACGTCGATTCATCTGTCGAGACGTGTTTCAGATTATTAAAAATTTTACCTCTTAAAAATTCTCTTCCCTTAGCTTTAGTTACTCTTGACCTCCAGAATGAATGTTTGGCGTTATAGTCTACATCTACTAAAAATGTGTTTCGTAATGTTTTAAAGTAATTCGCATAATGTTCTTGTTTATTTTCATACTTAGGAGTCAGTGATATGTACATTAGTCGCTGATGCATTCAAAGCACCCGTTCTCGTTTAAATTGTAGCACCATAGTCCTTCGAATATTTTGCACGTTTATAATGTTAAATATTATCACGAATTATTGCGGCCGCGCCAGCATGATGTTTTATCTGGATGATTACTACAATACATTTTGTATCTGAGTATATGCAGATGGTGTCTAGTTGTGAAACGAGTTTCTAATATTACAGCAATGTCCATGTTATGATATATTACGAATGTTTCGAATTTTAAGGCATGTTGGTGAATCTCATTTGCATTCCAGATTGCGATTTTATACATCTTTACTAGGCTAGTTTGTTGATAACAGTTGTTAGCAGACTCAGTATGTTGCTCATTTGTTCCATAATTTTGGCAAGCGTTCGTTAAAGTTTATTGGTATTATTATTTCCATGACTGTTGCGTCATTAAGATTTAGAAAATTATTATTTCATAATTGGCCGTAAATTACACCAGCATGAATAGATTGGGGTTGAATAGTTGTGATCGTCTTTCTTTCTCTAAGGACTGAATAGAGTTTCTGCTCTAGTTATTTGTGTAAAACACAGCCACAATAGTTTTCGGGATGATTTCTGTCGCAATCTATACATTTCACATGGTTGTTTTTACTCTTCCTTTACAGTTTTTCGCTAGATGATCCCTTGCATATTTTACACATCTTGCTGTTCTGCGACAATATTTCCAAAATCTTGGCACTTCAAGCACTAAAGGTGGATCCTCTTAAATTGAGGCACCTCGAATTTCACTATAATATGTACTAGTTTCGTTATATTATAAATATTTTTATTATTTAAATGTAGCTTAATTTTATTGACTCGATGTTTAATTACATATATGTTTAAAACTTCATGTCTTTTTTCTTTTAAAGCCTAAACGATTCCATCTTCCGTGATTGAAGGGTACATTCCTTGCAAAAATTTTTTTGACTTCACTCTGTACGCGTAATATTGGATGTTTTTTCATCTAAAACTTTGATAGCGACACCATATTGTTTTGATTTTTCTAGCTGAATTTTTATTATCTCAGATCCAGTGTTTTAATAGTATATCAGGTGAAATTGCTTGTAGTATCTTATGTAAATGATCCTTTGGTTTTTGGTATATGTATGTATTGATGTTTCCTTACAGAAAATAATGTTTGATTGCTAGGGTTCACAAATATATAAAATACTCTACCAATTTTACAGAAAATTTTGTTAAATCCTTTTCCCAAAAGGAATTTAGAAATTATTTTAGTTATGAATACAAAAACTTTTATGAAATTAGATATTACAGATATACAAAATTGTCTTGTAATTTTAAGAAATAACAGTTTTCATATTGTCATTAAAGTTTTATAAAGTTACTAAATGAAGAAATTATGCTCCACCATGGGATGTTTACACTTGATGATTTTCAAATTCATAAGTATTAATATGGCGTACAAACGCTCCCGCTGTATATATATATATATATATATATATATATATATATATATATATATATATATATGTATATACAGACTTGTTCATTCTAGAATTAGATATGCGCTGTCCACAAGTGGAAAGAGTGCAGTTAGGTTAAAGCGCGCGAGAGGAGGATAGAATATCTCTCACTGGCAGTTTCGTTTTCTCCCACTTTTGTATTGCAAACAACTTCCCCTACTTTCTCGCGTGAACCTTCTTATTCTAGTAAACAAATATCTGAAGTAGTTGACGTAAAACCTCTAACAGTTCGTCGTATTCTACACTAGGATTTTTAAAAGTTTCTTTTAATTTTTTCATTGTTTGAAAATCTTTTTAATTTTTAGAATTTTCTATTTCACTTATTTCAAGAATATTTTATTAGTTTCACGCCAAACGGCAAAACATTTCAAGAAAATAGCCATGTTTGAAAATCTTTTTAATTTTTAGAATTTTCTGTTTCATTTATTTCAAGAATATTTTATTAGTTTCACGCCAAACGGCAAAACATTTCAAGAAAATAGCCATGTTGCATTTTATTAAAAGATTCAAATAAAATGCACCAAATAATTTATACAATTCAAAAATGTAGGTACATATTGTCAATGCATAATGATTTACAGCCCCGACCTACACACATCATGTCGCTGGTGAAGACTGATTTCAGACATTCTCACGCGTAACACGCGAGAAAGTAGGGGAAGTTGTTTGTAATACAAAAGTGGGAGAAAACGAAACTGCCAGTGAGAGATATTCTATCTTCCTTTCTCGCGCGCTTTAACCTAACTGCACTCTTTCCACTTGTGGACAGCGCATATCTAATTCTAGAATGAACAAGTCTGTATATGTGCGTATGTATACAACTAATGCAACGCTTATGTTATTGTCTAGATTTATCCTGCCGCATTGAATATATTTAATAGCTACCATATATGTACGCCAGTCTATTTATAAATTATAACTTCTATAAATTCTTGCTAAAATAAAGTTATCTATTCCCCAGTTGGACGTCTGTGATCGAGAACCGTGATTGCGAACCTTTTTGATTAACACTCGAAATTCACTTTTTTACATATTTGTAAAAATACCAAAAGATACCTTTTGGTATTTTTTTCAATGGCTGTCAAAACTGAACTAAGTAACAGATCCGCTTGAAAATTTTATGTAGTCTACTGGCAGATGGTATTGACGAATTTTACCTTGAAATTTGCGATTGTAGCCCCTCCTCAAACTTCTCACTCCACCCTCGCATAACTTTAAGTTTAAGATTTTTACAATTTGCGTGCCACTCAGTAGTAAATCGTTTTAAGTATATTTATTTTTTATGCTGTCAATTGTAGCTAATTAACACTTGTTATTTTCGGTATTTAGGGACACTCGTCATTTATAACTGCAATAGTTGCAGTTATAATATTAGGAAAACTAATATTTATTATATTTAATATTTATATATGCAGTCACAATCGGAAACAAACCTTAGGTGAAGTTTTAGGCTGACACAGAATTAAAGCATTTCATTATTTCGATAGCTAACAAGCCAAGGGAAAAATTAAAAAGAAAAATTGTAATAGAGTGAGCATAAATACAGTAAATTTGGACGGCCATTAAATTGCTAGAACGACACAGTGCCGTATTCTTCCTGGAAATTTGTTGACATGTTTTATAGTAATTAGACTAATTAACATTTCTGCGATTATATAAATTTGTATAATATTGGTCTTACGTTATTGCAATGGGAAAGTACGTTTATTTAATATCTACATACATATATACATACGTACGTATGTATGATGATCAACAAATGCATTAACGCACCTAAACTTAAACGTAGTTCTTATTGCTTTCGTTGGGCAGAGCTGGTGTATTATATTATTGGTCTACTGGTTTATGACGGCTCAGATAAATTTATATTTTACGCACATGAAATAGAATATTCGGGAAACTATTACCAAATGAAAAACTATTCTTATACTAACATTTATTTCAATATGTGCATTTAGTCAATGAAATCATCAATTTTTTAAGTTATTTGTACCGTTAATGAAGGGAATAGTATATTCATACATTATTAGAAATAATTTGTTTTCTGTATTTTTCATATATTATATGACATCGTGTACTAAGCGGGTACATGTATGTATGGGCCAACGAAAGTTTGCTTGAAGAAACACTGCTTTTTGAGTGTTTTTCTTACTACATTTTGGCCATTTTGTTTAAAAATTTTTACAATTAGAAATTTTGATAAGTCAACCAGTCTCTTTAAAAAAAAAAACTCAAAAGGGAGTCATGTAAACACACTTAGCTTTTCTTACTTTTGTCAGTATTTTATATTTTAAAATAAGTAGTTTATATGTATTACGATGATTTTCATATGTTCATTTTATTGAGGTCTTAATTAGAAAGTATTATATTTACTCTAATGGAACCTTTTTAAAAAACAGAAACTGTGTTTATTTATGGTAATTTGATATTTTATATTTATAAATATAAGTAGAAATTTTGTATATATAAAATATAGAACATAATAGAGATTGTTTAAAATAGAACTGCTATTTAATGAAATAATATATATTTCCAAGGAAGTCATAAAAACAGAAAAAATTCTATAAAATTAAACTGATTTAATAAATACATATGCACATGATATAACACAGAAATATAACGTAAACCATAGAAAATTATATAAAATAAAGCTTCACAAAATTTAATTACTTAAAACAGTAATAATTATAAGGTTCTCTAAAAAGAAATTATAGAAAATTAGTATCTTGTATAGTATCCGCCTGTTCTTATAACTTCTTCTAGCCTTCTCGACATAAATTATGACAAAAATTGCCATGATTTAATTGTTGCTATTTGTAAATACATATGATGTTTCAACTGATCTCTATTTCTGTATGGTATCTCTTCTTCAGCTTCATTATTCCAACAACGCATCATTAGGTCCCACAAATGCTCTATCTGTTAATGAGTTCCATCTCTGGATGCTTATAAGACCAATTTCTTACAACTCTGGATGTATGAACGGCGCTATTGTCACGAACAAAAGATATTCGTCACTCGTTAACGTAAACCAATGTTAAAATGGGATCTTCTAAAAGATCAACGTATAAATCACCTGTAAGACAAACATTGATCGGTACCAAGCTCGCGCGACCATGGGAGCTTGGGACTAACTTTTCATCCCCAATAAGCAGAAGTTAGTCTATCAGAGTTTTTACTTTTCAAGACGTATTTTCTATCAAATCTGGTACTTACAGGTCTATGCACTAATATTTTTTAATTTTTTTTCAAAATAGGTCGGTGTGATTGGCTTCCTGGTGTAAAGACCAGCTTCTTTCAGCCTTCTTGCAAGAGTAAATCTACTGCATTGCAGGTTTGTAAAATTCAGCAGTTGAGAATTATTATGAAAGGGATGCTCCAATACTGCTGTTTCCAGTAATCTGTTTTGAACTGGTGTTGTAACTTTTGGATGACCCGATTTCGACCTTGTTCTGGTGTGCCCTTTCATTTCATATCGCTGAATCCATATTAGGATTGTCGACTTCTAAATTTATAATTTGTATTCTAAAGAATCCTATAACAATTCAATAAAAATAAAATATTGCAATTAACAGGGTATTTAAATTTATTTTTAATATCAAAGTTATAATGTAAAAATATAACATATCGATTTATTCACTTGTAAATTTCTTTCGCGGAGAACCCATTTAGGCGAACAGTTAGAATTTCGGCATTTGAAACTTGACTAGTACATGTATGTATGTATTTCTATTATACTACCAATATACAGTGCACTTATTCGAACTCTCTAATCACAGTGATTAAAGGCAAAACAAAAACTCAAGCCTTTATAAATGCACTTTAAATCAACTTTGGTAATTTATTTAATGCAAACATATTTATTTGGGAATATTAAATTAACATTAATGAATACTTAACAACTAATGCTTACGATTTATGAACGAAAATAAACCTATTTGCAATATTTATTAAAGTCAATATCTATGATATTTAATTTTAATTACTGATAATCGAAAATTATATTACAATACCTGTTATAATCCTGACACCCCAGTATTAGTAAGCGTTATAAACCGTATTTACATTTTTAATACCTAACATAACTGAAACTACCTGGTTTCTGTATTAAAATATCTTATACGTTAAAGTAAAGGTCCTATCGGTTCTTTGTAGTGGATCAGTTCTATCGAATGTTTGATACACATATAGTAATAGAAATGCTCTTCAGGTTCAATTTCGTTTTGTTTTATTGCTTTTCGAGTCGATACTTACACACGTGGTACGTGCACACCATCATACATATATGAATATGTGGGGCTGATTCAAATATAAACCGTAATTATAAACCGACATTTATTGATTAATAATATACACAAATGAAACCAATTTTCCCCTCTACATACTTTTGCCAACGATTTGGAAACTTGAACATTTCTTATTTAAAAAAGTTTGAGGGCGCGTCGTCAATCAATTGTGCACACGCGCCTCTATGTTTTCATTTTCGAATCGTTCCCTTCCAAGCGATTGTTTCATTAAGGTAAACAAGAAATAATCACAGGAGGACAAATCTGAACTGTAAATCGAGGGTTTACCAGTGCATTTCCTCGAATTTGTCCCTTGTCAAAATCGTGGTGTGGCGTCTAGCGTTGTCATGGAGAAAGATGACTTCTCTGACGGCTACACCCCGTCTTTTGCTTTAGTAGGCGGGATGGGTTGGGTTTTCACGGGTCAGGATTGATATTTTCTGCGTCATTCTTTAGTCGCCCTTTTTGATTGATGGGTGATGAACCCATATCTCACTTGTGACGTTGCGCCTCAAAAAAGCTCACTTTCTTGCCGAAATCGATTCAGAAGTCTCACAATTCTTCAACTGGACCTATTTTGATTTCCAGTTAACAACCTCGGATTCCATTGAGAACTAATTTTTCTGAAACCAAGATGTTTACTGATAATTGTATAAGCACTCCTAATACTGATACCTACTTTCAATACGATTTCGTAACAGTGAATTGGCGATCTCCTTCGATAAGCTCTCGAACGGCATGGATGTTGTCATGCGTACGACTTAATAGAGAATGTCGATCATAACATCGTTTCCTACACATTATCAGCCGCCCTTTGTCTGGCCCAAGTAAACACTCGATTCTGCTACAGTGTAGTGTTCCGAAACTGTGCCTTCGAACGAATTAATATCTCCGAGGATTTAATCTCTTTATTGGTTAAAAGCTTTATAATAATACGTCTGCAACAGATGAAGGAATCTTGTTCACTCATGGCTGTACTGAGCATATAATAGAGCAGAGCAGCTAACTAAGCTGGTTCCTCTTCCCTAACACACCGACCATCAACTCTCCACCATCCGGTTCGGAACTGGTTTCTGAGTAGACTAGCAAAATTTCCGTTTACATTTGAATCACTCTCGTATGTGTACGTTTTCATCGTAATGAAAAAAAAAAACAAGCTTTAAAAACTTAGTAGTCCCAACTATTTATTTACAGTGGATTCAAAGTAGAATAACGCATACAATTATTTGTATGTCTATTTAGTTTTAGGATTTTTGGTAGGTTAGATCATTTCAAATAATTTAAGCTGTTTCAATACACTTTTCCTAGGCATCAAATACGTTTTATTTGTTGCACAATGCCAATAACTGTAAATTAAATTAGCAAATTAATTCCATTACTTACCAGTTACTTTGTCACGTAGGGTCAATTTTGACACAAGAACAAATAAATGCTTTTAAATTTTAGTCATCTTTTTATAGATAATGAAATCAATATAATGCTAAATTTTATATTAAGTACTGAGATTAGAAACCTTCCCAAATTATTCTGTAGGAATATACAAAAGGTACTAGGAAAGTTTTGCAATATGACGCAACAATGAATCGTAAGAAGCTGCTTGTTGCTGCATGTTAAGACATGTTCATACGTGCATAGTAGCCGCCGCGCCATGTCGATGGACTCAGTTATTCATTAGCAGTGAGAGTGCAAAATGCTTGCGACGGCATCGTGGTCACGAAATGAGACAAGGGTAGTTTTGCGTTATAATTTCGTGCGTGGTTTAAACATAGACCAGTGCTTCGAAGAAACGACTCTTGCACTAAGTAATATTTGTCTACATCGCACAACGATACTAAGGTGGTATAGAGAATTCCAAAGGGGAAATTTAACTGTGGAGGATGCTGAGAGTTCGGGAAGGCCACGAACGTCAGTTACGGAGGAAAATGTTACTACTGTGAGGGAAATGTTTCGCGAGGACAGGCGATCTGCACGATCATTTGCACGTGAATAAACTTTGTTCTCTCTGGATGCCGCATCGACTGACTGAAGAGCAGATGGCACGACGTGCGACTTGGTGTCGGGAGATGCTAAAAAAGTTTAATAAGGGATAATCTCGGTATGTGAACAACATCGTGATGAGTGACGAGACTTGGCTGTACTATTACGATGTGCCGACCAAAGCTCAAATCAAAATTTGGGTCTTTGATGATGAGGACACACCCGTAGTTGTCAGAAAATCCCAATCTGTAGAGAAAAAATGCTGTATTTTTCAAATCGAGTGGAATTGTGGAATCCCTCGTTTTGGACACACACAAGACAGTCACAACTAAGTGGTGTACTGAGCAGTGCCTGCCTAAAGTCATTGGATCTATGAAGAACCTGCGGCCAAAGTCAAGAATGGACACCTGGTTCATTCATCACGATAATGCTCCAGCTCACCGCCCCAAAACCTGCACCGAATATTTGACCGCGATAGGGTTGAAACTTCTCGAGCACCCTCCCTACAGTCAAGATCTTATTCCCTGCGACTTTGCACTCTACCCGTATATGCAAATGAAGCTAAAAGGGAGGCGGTTTTCCAGTGGTGAGGACCTTCTGCGGGCTTGGGGCAACGAGTGTGCTTTACTCCCTAGTGAAACTTGGCAGAATTGGTTTAAAGATTGGTTTCGAAGGATGGAGAGGTGTATTGAGTGTAGAAGAAATTACTTTGAAAAAATTAAATAAACAAAGCTGTATTGTAAGACTTTCCTAGTACCCTTTGTAGCATGCACCTTTCAAAATAATTGTAATAACTCGCATTTTCAAAGTTTTGAAACTTTTACCTATACAAGATACTGAAGTTTAAAAAATTTTGTTTTGTGTTTTTAGTACCTTTAATTATAACAGTCTGTTATAGTGACGTTGTATTCTCCGTAATTTTTACATTTGTTAAGCTTTTAATTCTTATGAATTTTTATAAGATTTTGAGACATCTCTGTCCCATATTCAAATTATTGTAGGTGATGATCTTTTACTCAAGGGAAAAAAAGATCTCAGTCGCTCTGAAATGAGATAATTCTATTTGGTCCTTTTGCCTGGGATTGAGTTGAACTTCAATCCCTCATATTTATAATTTTATTAAAAAAGAAAGATTATGGTGTAGATTTAACAACATAAATTATATATATTCACAAAAGATCATTTAAATGATCTCTATCGTACGTTGTCTGAACAATTAGAAGCAATGTTAGAAAATTTAATCAATTTATTTAGCGACGTGCCACAACTAATGGAAGTTGTCATAAGTGGAAATGACAATATTTTTAATTATTTTTTAATTTAATTTTTATTTTTAATCTCTTCGTCGTATATTCTTCTAAATTTTTAAAATTAATCTTTCAATATTTATTACATCGTTACATCAACGTTGAACACAAAACACCCATTGAGTCACTTCAACAATATCTGAGTACGAAAAATATAAAATCAGTATATAGATAGGATTCAAAGTTTTTGTCTTCGGTGAGAATGATTCATAGACGAACTCCTTGTATTTATGTGATTCATGGTTTTCATAATTTGTTGTGAATAATGGATCGCTCTCCTTCACCTGAATGCACCGTCTTTTCTATTCATTTATTCAAATTTATAAATATCTACATATAATACATCTAACGCCTGGATGTTACCATTATATTGTATTACTTAAAGAACCAACAGATACCAAAGAAATATTTTTAAAAGTAAAATGTACGAGAGTAGTTTGACAAGTAGTGAGAATGGAAAAGGAAAACGAATTTTTTAAATACAAAATAATTTTTATTTTTCAATATATTCTCCTAAAAGAGCAATACATTTATTCCAACGGCGCTCCAAAGCCCTTATGCCATCTCTAAAATGCGATTCCGGAAGGCTTGCAAAATACTCATTTACGAAGAAGATAAGTTCGTCGTTAGACAAAAATTTCTTTCCACCTAGTGCCGTTTTCAATTTTGGAAAAAGGAGGAAGTCGAAAGGGGCTAGATGCAGCGAATAAGGCGCATTCGGTACTAATTGGAAATGCAACTCGTGGATTTTGGACATCGCAACTTTGCTGGTATGCGAGGGAGCGTTGTCTTGGTGAAACGGAGTCTTTTTCTTTGCCATTTCTGGCCGTTTAGCACGAATCTCAACATTTAATTTTTGTAGAAGTTCTGCATAATATTGTCCGTTTATTGTTGCACGTTTCTGAAGGTAATCAATGAGCCAAATGCCCTTTGAATTCCAAAAAATTGATGCCATCACCTTGTTTGCCGATAAAGTGGCTTTCGCTTTCTTTGGAGGTGCAGAACCATGTTCTAACCACTGTTTCGACTGTTGTTTAGTTTCGGGTGTACTGTAGTGCATCCAAGTATCCAAGTTGCATCGCAAGTAGCAAATCGCCTACAAAACTCAACCGGATTCCGCTTATGAAGGTCCAAACACTCATTGGAAATGCGCAAATGAATGAACTTTTGATCAGTCGTAAGCAATCGCGGCACCCATCTTGCCGAAAGTTTGGAAAGGCCCAATTCTTTCGTTAAAATGTGGCGTACGCGTTCTGTTGAAATGCTTAAGATGTCTGCTATCTGTCTCACTTTGAGTCGTCGATCTTGCGTAATAATATTATGGATTTTTATAATCATTTCCTTAGAAGTCACGATTTTGGGTGCTCCAGAGCGCGCTTCATCAACACAGCTTGTTCTATCACGTTTAAATTCATTTACCCATCTACTTATTGTGGCGGATGATGGAGCAGATTCACCTAATGTTTCCCGTAACTCATCTTTTATTTCGATAGCTTCCATACCCTTAATTACGAAGTATTTAATCACCGCACGATACTCTGCTTTTTCCATTTTAACAAAACGACGTGTTGCAATCAGCTGTCAAAAATAAACTAATCAACCGATTTATCTAAATATCGGAATGTAAACATATAACTAGGCAACCTAAATTACACTGCATTTGTTTTACCAATTAGAGCGCCACCTATGTGTCATTCTCACTACTTGTCAAATTATCCTCGTATCTGGTATAATTTTCATACGTATCTGCAACTTTTATATCTCATGGAGGTAAACAGCACAACATAAAAAACGTGTTTGTTGAGATTTATGCTGTACATGCTCCAACTCACAGGTATTTTTATTCAAGACATTTGCCCGCATACGTAATAATAATTGGCAGAATTTGGAAGTCTATTAATCAAGAATACCCGTGACTACTATTATATTTATCTACGTTAATTAAAAGATGTAATGTAATCGATAATAATTACTAAATTCATCATAAAATTGATGAATATTATACTATTTTTATTTATTCAGCCGCACTCTAAATAATTACAAGCTTTTTTAATATCGCTCTCTGTTCATTCAATCTTGATATCAAATTATCCATTATAATAGAGTCTTAATTTTTTATGTTTAACATTGTCTGAAATAAAGTAAAAATTAATGTAAATTATGAATATTAAATCTTTTTTAAACTTTGTATAATAACTGGAAATTTCGGAATGTAAAATAATTTTTCATTAATTTGCTGTAATAATATAACAATGAAATAGCAGAAAATAATAATTTTCATTAATTTCATATTATGATGCCCTTACTTATATATGTATTTATATACAGTTGTATGCAACAGAAACTAGACTGTGAATTAAAATAATTAAGCCTGTTCCTATAATGTAATTTATGGCGTATTATCAAACTGAAAACTGTACTGCTCGGTAGCTTAATTGGCTAGAGCAGGAGTTTCCAAAGTATACGCAGCGGCGCCTGATGGCGCCGCAAAGAGTCTCTGGGGGCCCACGACAGCCTCACCAATATCTAAGTATAGAGATAACCTTGAAATCGAAGATGGCATTCATGTTGCTCTATCAAAAGTAACACCAAGATTCCACGAACTGATCAAAAATAAACAAGCTCATCCCTCTCTTTAGGACAGAAAACATTTTTTGAAACTTGTACCTAATTACGTTTAAAATGATTCTCTGTTTTGAATTAATTAGTTATTATTTCTGTTCTCAAAATACATGTGATTTTCTTTATTTTTCGATTTATTTGCGTTTTCCTTCTCTTGCTTATTACAATTACTAAAAAAAACAAATTTACCAAAAACTATTCACAAAGTATTTAAACAAAACTAAAGTCTTATAAAAATCTAAAAGTTAAATTTAGAGATCATAGCATAGAATTCATTTAAATTTAAGATTTATCAGGTCGCCAGTTTTGCTTCATATGAAGGGCGCCGCCGGAAATAATCTGAACGTTAAGGGCGCCATGGCTTTGAAAAGTTTGGGAATCTATGGGTTAGAGCAATCGTCTAGAAAAGGATAGTTGAATTTGATGGAGCCTGGCGCTTGATCATGGCTTTGAAAAGTTTGGGTCAATCAGCAGTACATCTTGGGCAACGGTGCGGATCGCGTTAGAGCAATTTCTTCGCCGTGTTTTACAAGGTGCGACACTTTGAAATTATCTGGATGATGACAACTTGGTTGTCGAAATGCGTATCTTGTGTAAAAAATAAAAAAGGATGAGAAAAAATAAATGTACATCTACACATTCCTAATTAAATATAAAAATATATGTAGAGATGTATACACTAAATAAATATCTTTGAAAATACAAAGTTAAGCATATCAAGATATTAGAAATAAGAGATCAGAGTAAGGCATTCAGATAGATTTTCTTTGGGAGAACCTCTTGTAAATAGGTACAAAAATTGAAATTATTCTTTTTTTAAATTTATAGTTTTATATATAGTGAACATAGGCATGAACAACTATGCAAATGTCACGTCATTATTGTATAACTAATAAAGTAAAATGTTGATGGGGCTCATATCATGGTACTTGATGGCAAAAAAATTTATTGCATAAATATCTAGCCTTTCAGTAAGTGGTGTTTATATGTTACATCCATAAATTAGAAAGTGTCTGTTAGTTTGGTAACCAGTAAGAAAAATTTTACACTTAATTTACCCGAAAAGGCTTTTAAGAAGTTGACGTTGCATGAAAGAGGAGCCCATTGCTTTAATCCAAAGCAAAAATTTAAAGAATAAAATTGTTAAAAAACTTTAGATAACTTCTTCGTGCAAAATTATATCTAGATTTTTATGAAATTTCGAAGGATATGTTGTTGATTATGTACTACACATATGTAGGTTGATCAGCAGAGAACTCCTGTTTTATTGTTTGTACCAATAAAACACCCCAAACTACTACTGATCCTCCTCTGTGCGTGGTGATTGATGCAATGCACGAACCGAGAACTCGTTCTCCCGCTGACCTTCAGACAAACATTCACCCTTTTGAACAGAATATATTGAATTTGAATTCATCGGTCCAGAGCCTTTTTTTCCACTCTTCCAGCATCCAATCCTTGCCCAAGCTAACCGGTTCATTTTATTTGACTTGCGCAATAGCGGTTTCCGCACAGCGATTCTCTCACAATAACTGGTTTATTCTGATTAATGTTCGTCTCTGTTGCAATTTTTGGTGCAGTTTTTCATCTATATCTTTTACTTAACAAAACTATTGCTCAATCCTCTGCTGGTGCTACTATTTTTTTTTAGTTTATTCAATAAACTATCAATTTCTTCATATTTTTTATTATAGTCCACAGTTCTGCGACTTTAAATCAATAATTTCGCGATTTGTCTTCTACTACTACCAATAAATATCATGATGAGTATGTGTTTGAACTGATAGTTCTTTTTACGCGGCATTATTCAAAATATCAATTTTATTTGAAAATAATCCACAGACACTATTACACAAACCCTTTACACTCCGAATGAAAACTAAAATTTTTATGCAAATACTATACCTCTCATTACTTGATTTATGGCCTAACGTAATCGTATTTAAAATTTCCGAGAAAAGGGTCTTTATTTAATCGCCTTACCTGGGTTGTAAAATGGTCATTGCCCATAATTTAGTGTTAAACTAGTACTTAAATGCGTAAATACCGAAGAATATGCATGTTTTATGTTTATCTTCTAATTAAAATTTAACAACATATTGGTTTTAGTTAGGCTATAATATTGTTTAATTGAAAATATACACATGGGTAAACACTTATGGCTGGTAGTGTATATACTTGATAATAGTACAACTTGCAATTCTAAAAGCAAATAAACAATGAGAAAGAAAATGTAAAAAGTAAATTCAAAAATATTTCCAATTTTTAGGAAGGGAAAAGATTTAAAGAAAGATGTACTGGAAACGTTTCAAAATGAAAGATGTAACATGAGTGTCAAAATACAATATTTGCATGTTCGCTTACACTACCTTCTTAAAAAGTTTGAAAAATAAGTGAGAAACTGAAACATACTATTAAAATATCAAAGAATTAGACAAAATCAATCGAGAAAGATATGAGAAAATTATCAATGATAAACATTATCACTAAGCGCATAAATTATTGTATTAAAGAAATCTGAGACCAATGTTTAATTTAGAAAACAATTCACTGAAAAATTCTTAATATTTGAGATTGATTAGAATCCGTTTATAAACTTCCATAATTGAAAAATATGTATTTCTCCAAATTTCAATAAATATCATAATTTAAACATTATTTTTTCTTTTGGAAAAATTTCAATATGTTCGATTATCGCTTTAAATTCTCAAGCTAAATTTGTATTTAATTCATCTGACACTATTAAATCATCAGTGAATTTACGTATGAGTACAAGCCGTGAAGAGTTTATTATACAATGATACATAAATGCTTCACCGCTCTCTTGATCATTTTCATGACAACTATTAGTGTCTGCTGTGATTTACAAGGCAGTACTTTAAGATTATCTGTAGTAATTATGTTAGTATTTCAGTCATCATAATTTGATATAAATGTAATCACATAACGTTTTCAAATTGAACTTTTATTCTACTTTTTAAACTAAGAAATAAAAAATGTTATTTTTCTAGACTTGAAAATGATGCTAAAAAATTCGGTATATAACGTTACAATTACGAACTAAAGTTGGCGATATTGATTGATAAGAGGAAAGGGAGGTAGATTGATAAAATTTAAATCTGATATTTTTGCTATCTTTTTTATTTTCATTCCAAACCAGTGCATCGGTGAGGTCATTTCATCTTTTGATATGTAGATAAAAATATTTTAAAATAATTTAAAATGAAAAGAAACTAGGGTTTCGCGTACCGCGAATTTTCAAATATAAAAAACATCATTACATTATATTAACTGAATCTAAATTTATTTAAAACGATAAACTACCAGACTAACGAATCATAATCACCCGACAGTGCGTTAAGATAACTTTGTAGTGTCTTGTCGGTATATTAAAATTCGTGGGTTTTTTGCTTTGAAAATTTGACTTGATTTTCAAATATTTCTCCAATATCTAAAATACACTATTAGCCATAATTACAGGGTACTCCTTAATATACTCGGAACGCATGAACATGAAAACTTTATTTTATTGTAGCGCGACTTTACATTGGTCTATGGATAAATATCTGACTAAATATCTCGAGTTGCATATTCGTTTCTCCGAAATGAGATGAGAGAGCGGATTGGTAACTGCGGCAGTTGTTCGTACACGAGTAAAAAGATGCCTTGCGGTTTCTGAACGAGTTTGAGAAAGAATAGATCGTTGGGATGCACAGAGTGGACTTCTTCTTCTATGAACCGTTTAGAGTGAAGCTTCAGTAGTGTGTACAAGATACATATGGCATGCGTGAAATACTGAAGAAAGAAGAACTGCAGAGCTTCAGTCTTGACGCCCCTGCATGACTAAGGGCGGAGAGGATCGAGCCGGTGTTTCACAAGTTTCGTCAGGGAGAAAAGCAAAAGTATTTAGTACGCGAAGCGTACCATGGGCCGTGAGTTACAATGAATTCCACTAACACCGGAATACTAATCTGCTCGTAACGGTAGCGTGCCGAATGAATACACATCTTATTCTCTGACGAATCCCGATTCACACCAAGTGCCGAATGAATACATATCTTGTTCTCTGACGAATCCCAATTCACACTGAGTATGGGAGGACGGGTGAATCTTGGTTTATCGAGGACGTGTATTCAACTACACTATTAAAACTAACAGTAGGAGCATCATCATGTTATGGGATGTTATAACATAGAAGAATCGTACAGGTCTAGTATGTGTAGAGCAGATAATGATGGATCGCCGTTATGCAAACGGAGTGCTATCTCCAGTAATACTTCCATACATTCGGTGGCGCCCAAGTCTGCTGTACTAGAAGAACAACGCATGACCACACATGACACATGTAGTATGCCTTTTTGAAATACAACCACATGTGTGTTTTCAGATTTCAAACCAATTGAACATGTCTCGAAAATAATCGGCCAAAGGTTTCAGCAATCTCCAGGCTAATTTTAAAAGAGTTAAGGAGACGAGTTGAAGTGACATTGGTTGGCCATTCTTCCACGCTTCATACAGCGATCGATTGACTCCATATCACAACGAGTTGCATCTAGTGATGCTGCGTTATTCACCAGTATAAACTATATTATTTTACTCCTTGCATATCAAATTTCATTTCGCTATATTCACGCATTCCGAATATACAGGATTTTACTTTTTAATTATGAGCAACAATGAATATAAACTATTTTGTTTATGTTTTTTATAAACTATTTTCTTTTGTTTCTTATGAATTGCATATTGAATACTTGAGGAGTTCTTAAAATATTCTAAAAGACCAGTTTCTTGCTCTACTGGAAATATTTATTGACTGCTGTATTTTGACTAATGGTTTGTCACTCCAGCCTCTAACGTTTCTAGATCATTGTATTCAATTTGATTAATGTTGACGTTTGCGAAATTTTCTGTTCTATACTATAAAGTAACTGAATGAATTTTGTAGTTTAAAATTGCAGTTCTGATTGATTTATTTATATTAGCAACATTCTTCATAGTTTATTTAATATTGGCTTAACTAAGAAAAGCTCGTGTTTGTTTCTTATACACTCCAATCATAATATAAGAAGAATATAGAAAAGTAATAAAAGTCGGGATTTTAAATTTCACGACTCATATAAACGAGTTACACTTTTTCAATTTAGAATACTTTTAGATTTCTGCTCTTCTGGAAGTCGATGCTTATTTGCGTTATAACTGGAACAAGTAGAAATCGAAAATTATTCTAATCGAAAGAACGCAACTCGAAACCATTGCTCGCCAAATTTCAAATAGCAACTTATATTACTTTTTCTTAGTCTGCTTAACAAATCTCGTCGCAATACACCTTATGTAGTATAACAATACAAAAAGGGGAATATTAATACATAGAGATACATTGATATATGTATCAGTCATGCATCTTCCTAATGAAAACATTGTCCAAACCTAGCCCCAACAATTATGGTGGTATATTCACTACTTTTGTATAATTCTCATAATAGTTACATAGAAAAGATATCTATATAAAAATTACCCAATTAAATCAACATAATGGGTGGGCCATTTAAGAGTTTAAATTTAAAAATGTAATAAAACAAAAACTTTTGTTGTAAAGTACAATTGTTCCGGTTAGAGATGGATTATTATTTCATTCATATGGTTGCCGCGGCTGGCCTCACAGTATCCCCATTCGATTGGACCAATTTTCGAGCACTTTTTCGAGTGCATGGGGTCGTATCTCGGCAATGGCATCACGAATGTTGGCCTTCAAATACTCAATTGTCTCTGGTTTGTCGGCCTAACACTTGTCTTTAACGGCGCCCCACAGAAAATAGTCCAACAGTGTCAAATCGCAGCTTCTTGGCGACCAATTGACATCACCATTTCGCCTAATTAAACGGCCATCAAAGGTTCGACGCAATAAATCGATTGTGGCATGAGATGTGGAGATGTGTGGCAAGTTGCACCATCCTGTTGAAACCAAACGTCGTTCATATCAATACCATGAAGAGCGGGCACAAAAAAATCGGTTATCATGGTGCGATAAGTGTCTCCATTGACCGTAATGGTTGCGCCGTCCTCATTTTCAAAGAAATATGGGCCAATGATGCCTCCGCTGCACCAGCCGCACCAAACAGTCACTCGTAATGGGTGCATTGGCTTCTGTAAGACCGCGTATGGTTTTTCTGAGCCCCAAATACGGCAATTTTGCTTGCTAACGTACCCACCAAGATGAAAATGAGCTTCATCCGAAAAGATGATTTTTTGACAAAATCGACATCATTGTGTAGTTTCTTGTTGGCCCATCTAGCGAAGCGAAAACGAAGCGGATGGTCATGTGGCTTCAACTCTTGGACCAATTGAACTTTGTAAGGCGTCATACCGAGATCTTTTCGCAAAATTCGACATAAACTGGTGTGTAAAATGTTCAATTTTTGAGAACGATGACGAGTTGATGTTGATGGATTCTCACGCACACTCTTAGCCACAGCTTCGATATTTTCGGGTGTAAGCACTGTACGACCACGCTCACGTCTTGGCGCATCAACAATGAAACCAGTTTCACGAACTTTAGCAATAAACTTGCGTATACCGGGCACTGTTGGTCCTTCTCTACGACCAAATTTTGTACGACATTTTCGTGCAATTTCCGACCAATTGTCTTTGTTTTGGAAATAAATTTCCAATAAATCCCAACGTTGCTCAAGCGTAAATCGATTCATTTCGTTTAGTAGAGATAATATATTGAATTTTGTGGCAGAATAGAATGACATAAGTATTGCCAGATTCGAAATTACCGGTGGTTCAAATTTAAACCGATAGATGGCTCACCCGTTACTATAAATTTTAATGTCTCGGAACACATTACTGCGACACCATTGAAACTTGATACAAATCGTCACTATCACTCCATCCCTTTGACAAAATTACGAAAGTAACTAAGTTACGTAATCAGAGAAAAACTAAAATGTAATAATGTGCTTCTCTTTTCCCTACATATATTTCTTATATAAGCATTTAACATTGTTATCGAATTATTTTTTTGAAATATATTTTATGATATGTGTCTATTGGAAGGCAATTTTTATATTATTTCCTTCATGTGGTATTGGTTTATAATGGATACGAAAGATATCTATATAAAAATTACTCAATTTAACTAAAATACTATAAATTTTAATCACTCGGAACGGATTACTGCGACACCATTGAAACTTGATACAAATCGTCACTATCACTCCATCCCTTTGACAAAATTGCGAAGGTAAATAAGTTACGTAATCAAAAACAGTAAAAGTCTATTGGAAGGCAATTTTTATATTATTTTCTCCATTTTCTGTGGTATTGGTTTATAATAGTTACGAATAATACTCCTGTACTGCACTTCAAACAATAAGGAAGATCATTAAGAACAAAAAAATGTATCGAACATCCATCAGATATTTCGTGAAGTAAACAAGGTACTGAAAGTCACAGTACTAACATATCTAATTTCAAAATCTCGGGTAAAAATATCACTTCTACCACTTAATTATGTTTTTGTGAAATAAATGTGTATTACCAAGAATTAACTGAAAGTTTCGTGTATAAAATAATTAAAGAACATAAAGAAACAAAAAAAAATCGCCTTAGTCAAATTTGTAATGAAGCATATACGACGTTTCAATTATTTTCTTAAGAAATTAATTGCCACAATTAGATCAATTGATCGTTTCTGTTCAAGTAGATAAGAATATCGAATCGATCAATAGAGAATATTGGAAAGAATCCGCAGAAAGTTATAAGGGCTGCTGGGAATATTTCTGGAATCTAGTGGTTTAGGTGTTCAGCTCATTTTTCAGCTGTAACCTATAAATCAGTTGACAATCTGTACTTAATTAAACTATGTTACAGTTCAATTTTTGTTTCATCGTTTCCGAAAACCCTGCATAGTATGTATATTTTGTTTATTCACGTATATCCTTGTTGTATTGTTTTATTTCGATTATTGCTTTATTGTGTTTTATTTACATTAGTTTACTTTCATGAGCATGTTTCTTCACAAAACATTTCATTTAGCGTTATTTAATCTTAAAATCCAATATTATCTACGCATTGCTAGAACCGTAGGAAAGTACTTTCCATCGTGTTATTCTTTTTCCAATGTCGCATCTATATCGAATCGATCTAGATGTCTCTCTTACTCCTACCATAATCATGGGAACACGTGTCGTATATGTGGTTCTTACTCTCGAACGTTCTTCCCTTCATACCTTTTACGCCTGGCCTCGTGCACTTTGGCGTCATCTATTTTATGTATTAGTTCCCTTACGAGCAGTCTGTGCGGTTGTGGGACATTCTTTCTTTATATTCTGGAAATTTCTCTGGGGGGGATTGTAAGAGACGAAGCCATATTTGTTTATATTTTGTATTAAAGTAAATTATTGGCCCCTAGGATGATTTGGAAACCGCACAAGCTTGTAACTTCTACCTGCGCAACAACTAAGGTATACCCATTACATTGACGCCATTTACATTTAAATATTCTTATTGTTACTTATTCTTTTAGGTTTTTTTAAATTTAGTTTCAGTTTATATTTTGAGTCTATATGTTCATATATAAAGTTTTTTTCTATTTAGTTTCAGTTTATATTTTGAGTCTATATGTTCATATGTAAGTATGTACGTTTACGTTTCTGACGCCGTTACCATTTTTTTATGACTTTTGGGGTTCTACCGACTCATCTCTCCTACTTAGAGTGTCTGTCTCTTTACCAGTATTGACGTTCGTTGACCACATTTAACCCTTTCGGAACGATATAACATCGTCAAACCATGTACGGAGGGAAAAACTAAGATTCGATAGACGATTTGCTTAATTTATGAAATCTTGTTGATTTATTAGTTTGATATTAATTTTGGGTTATTTTTACTTAAAATCTCAAATTATATAAATAATTTGTTGTATCAAGCTTTTGTTTTATAATCTCAGATTAAATGGTTAGGGTTTTATTTTATACCAAAATTGTAATATACAAATGTAAAGTGTAAACTTATTAAATTAATATAGTTCTGATATATAAAGGGTTTTCCAATAAGCACTTGACAACTTTTTTTCAAAATAAAATGCAGACCATTTGAGATATTTCAAAAACTTTATTATCGGGTTGAAGTACAATCAAAACATTTATGAATGGAACTCGACTTCGTTCATATGGCCACCGCGGGCACGTTTGCAGCGGTCAATTCGTTGGACCCAATTTTCGATGACTCTGCCACACAATTCGGCCGAAACGGCTGCTATTTCGCGTTCACTGTTGGCTCTGAGCTCTTCCAACGTTGTCGGCTTGTTGGCATAGACCAATGACTTGACGTAGCCCCAAAGAAAAAAGTCTAGAGGCGTTAAATAGCACGAACGAGGCGGCCAATCGGCTGGTCCATTTCTTGAGATAACGCGCTCATCAAACTTACTCTTCAATAAATCGATTGTAACGTGTGCTGTGTGGCTCGTGGCACCGTCCTGCTGAAACCACATATTGTCCAAGTCCATATCTTCCAATTCGGGCCAAAAATAATCGTCAATCATGGCGCGATAACGATTACCATTCACAGTAACGTGACGATCATTATCGTCGACGAAAAAATATGGCCCTATGACGCCGTCGGCATGCAAACCGCACCAAACAGTTATTTTTTGTGGATGAAGTGGTGTTTCATGAAGTACATGTGGATTTTCACCAGACCAATAACGCATATTTTGCTTATTGACGAACCAATTGAGCCAAAAATGAGCTTCGTCACTGAAAATGATTTTGCGTTGAAATTGATCATCTTGGCGCATCTTTTCCAGAGCCCAATCGGAGAACGTACGTCGCTTCAAATGGTCCATCGGCTTCAATTCTTGAGTCAGCTTGATCTTGTATGGGTGTAAACCAAGATCCTTACACAAAATTCGCCATAAAGTGGTCTGGCGATGCCCAACTCTTGAGAACGCCGTGGAATTGACTGATTTGGATCACTTGCTACGGACGTTTCAACGGCAGCGATATTTTCGACACTTCGACCAACCCGTTGTCTCACTGGCACGGCAACATCACACAACGAATATATAGACTCAAATTTTTGCACTAAACTTGTTACTGCCTGTCTACTAGGGCGAGAATTACGACCGATAATCGGAGTTAACGCTCTTAAAGTAGCGGTCACCAACTCCGAATTTCTGTAGTAAATTTTTATAATTTGCAGACGTTGTTCGTTCGTGTACTTTACCATGATGAAAATGTTAAGTTTACTGAATAAATTGACAGTGACAGTTCGATGATTAGTGAAAGGGTGCGTTTACAAATTGAATTAAAAGTTGTCAAGTCCCTATTGGAAAACACTTTACAAACTTATTATTTGACGTAATATTGAAATAGTTTAACTTTCACATATTTATGTTAAGATTTTATTTTCATGTTCACATATTCATATTTACTCTCTTTTCTGGTAACTGTTTTGTTTTTTATATTATTAGACTGCATGTTTTTCTGCTAAGTTACATTAAATAAAGAATTAGTCGATTATACCGGGTGTTCTTTTTTTTTGCTGAATATCTTTAAGGGAAATCTTACACAACTTAGTGGGTTAACAGAGCTATGACCTGCTAAGAGACACTAAGTGTACCATTATCTTAGTGCCCTTATACTTACATCAATCTCTGACTATGCAGCTTGTGGACCACGACCTCCGCGACAGCTAGCTGGCCACTGTTCTGCTGCTGTTTAGATAAACAAAAGCTCCGTGTGTCGGTTGATCGCTCGTAACATTATTGTTGTTACTAATAAGACTGTAGCAACTAGTTTTGTTTGCACAGTATTTAACAAAGCAGTTTTATGTAAAAATAGAATCTTTGTATTGAAATTTTCGATAGTTTATGAAACTACGCATCTATCGGCTCTATTTGACCTTTTAGGATGAAGCACCATCCAAGAATAGTGTTTGCAATTGATATGTTGAATTTTAACATGATCGCACCACGGAAATGTTATGTAAAGGAACACACAAGTTACAAGAGGTACACTATTATATATACCAGGTAATCAGAAATTCACGGAAAATTGTCATTCTATGATTAATTTTGAGTTGACAATCCTAGTGCAGAAATATTGTATTGCCATTAAAGCCATACGATTTGTTTAAAGGAAATGTAGATTTGGCAACATGGTATAAAATCATCAATACGAGGGTAGTTTGACAAGTAGTGAGAATGGAAATGAAAAACGAATTTTGTAAATACAAAATAGGGGATAGATCTGGCGAATAAGGCGCATGCGGTACTAATTAGAAATGCAACTCGTGGACTTTGGACATCGCAACTGTGCTGGTATGGGAGGGAGCGTTGTCTTGGTGAAACAGAATCTTTTTCTTTGTCATTCCTGGCCGTTTAGCACGAATCTCAATATTTAATTTATGTAGAAGTTCTGCATAATATTGTCCGTTTATTGTGGCACCTTTCTGAAGGTAATCAATGAGCAAAAGTGCCCTTTGAATCCCAAAAAATTGATGCCATCACCTTGTTTGTCGATAAAGTGGTTTTCACTTTCTTTGGAGGTGCAGTACCACGTTCTAACCATTGTTTCGACTGTTGTTTAGTTTCAGGTGTACTGTAGTGTATCCAAGTTTCATCGCAAGTAACAAATCGCCTACAAAAATCAACCGGATTCCGCTTATAAAGGGCCAAACACTCATTGGAAATGCGCAAACGAGTGAACTTTTGATCAGTCGTAAGCAATCGCGGCACCCATCTTGTCGAAAGCTTGGAAAGGCCCAATTCTTTCGTTAAAATGTGGTGTACGCGTTCTGTTGAAATGTTTACCATGTCTGCTATCTCTCTCACTTTGAGTCGTCGATCTTGCGTAATAATATCATAGATTTTTATAATCATTTCCTTAGAAGTAATGATTTTGGGTGCTCCAGAGCGCCCTTCATCAACACAGCTTGTTCTACCACGTTTAAATTCATTTACCCATCTGCTTATTGTGGCGGATGATGATCTTTTATTTCGGTAGCTTTCATACCCTTAATTACGAAGTATTTAATCACCGCACGATACTCTGCTTTTTCCATTTTAACAAAACGACGTGTTGCTTCTTTTTCAATCAGCTGTCAAAAATAAATACTCAACCTAAATTACAGTGCATTTGTTTTACCAATTAGTGCACCACCTATGTGTCATTCTCACTACTGTCAAACTATCCTCGTATATCATTAGGAATCATATGAGAAAATACGAGGTGCTACCGGTACGGATACCGTTTTGCATATACGTCTTTTGCCTAATTCACATTTCCATTGCAAATACCAAATACCATGTACATATCAGCGTATTCGTTGAAACTGTACATTACAAATTGCTTGAAATATCACAAAGATGAGGTAAGTAATCATAACGAAAATAATGAATGTTAAACTGATAAACGTCAAAATTAGATAAATAATTATTTTTAAATTATAGAGATTATTCTGGGCCAAGTTTGCTATATATACTCCAACGTAAAAAGTAGTTAAAGAAATGTTGGCATCAAACATTAATTACACCAAAATTGCAATTGCATAATTTTATTTCGTAGTAAAAACATGGATTTTCCACAGAAAATTTTAAAAAAATTCGAAATATTTTTTGTCACACATTTTGAACATTTGAACAATATTGTATGCCTTAACGACTGACAATACGACATTTCCCTATGAAGATTGTCGACTCAAATAATCTAATCATAGACTGGTCCTATCTGACGCTTATTCGAGAATTTCTGATCACCATATATATATATATATATATATATATATATATATATATATATATATATATATATAGTATACCATAAGTATTCTTGTTTAATATATCGTGGTAGTCCGTAAAATGTGATACTTGCTTTTAAAATAATGGTGTCATTTTTAAATTTTCTTGCTGATTGCATGTACCGTTGGCATTCCCATTCTTTGTAAATCGATAGTTTCTCATTGCACGAATGTGTGTTAATAAGAAACGCAAGACCTAACACTCTGTCATTAGTAAAAGGGTAATGAGGGAAATTCATTGTTGACACTTTGTTCATCAGAATACGTGATAAATAAGGAAAATTTTAGAACAAAAGAACAATTAATTACCGACGATATTATGTTTTTGTCTAAGATTTACTAAATAAAGTTGGTGGTTTTAATCCTAGTCTAGGTCAAAAACAATAAAAGCAAAATTTCGTCGTTTTTTAAGGTTCATCGTCTTGACATGAACTTTGAACTTAAAATCTATTGAAAAATGTGCAGAAAAACATTATTCGTACTGAAAAGGAATACTAACGGAACAGAATTATTAAAAAATATTAACGTTACTTAGGGCAATAATAAATGCTTACTTAATGAATTTGCGAAAAATCCAATTACCAAATATTAATAAAATATCTTTATATGCTCATATCTATAAGATGTAAATAACATATTTTCAGGTAAATATGCCAGTTGTTTACGTGTTTCACATAGTAAAAATAAACCCATTCGTATTCCCAGTATTTTAGCTGATTGTAATGTATTGGTGTACATTATTCTCTAAGAAAAAGAGGTTAAATTTGAAGAAAACCAGAAATTACGACATATTTATACTTCGTACTTTATTGACAATTAAATCAAAGAAACTAATTAGAAAGTTGAAGTTTATTGGTAATAAAGAGAGAAAGTTTATGCAATGTGGAAAATTCAAAATACAAAAAAAATAAACATGTAAACATACATGCGAAATTAAAACTTGTAAATGCTTTTTCCCTTTTTCAGTTATCTTTAAATTATCCATTTAATTGTCAGCATTTAATTTAAATAATATTTATTTTCCTTAATGAATTAAATAATAAATAATAAACGTGGAACTTCGTATTTTTCACAGGCACTATGTTATAAGTTATAGCGAAAATAAAAATACTTAGCTTGAAACAATCACGATGTGATACAAGAGGTTGATAATTCAAGCACCAGACCCTCCCCTTAGGTCAATGATCTAACTATGGACCTGTAGATGTCAGTTGGACCATCATAGTATAGTCATGTGTTTTCTGCACGGTTGATGTAAAATATTTTGCAACGATATTTCACATAATTATATATTGTACGTACGTACAGTGTGTGTTTATTTTTGTCTTATTTTAGAAATAGTATTTTAGTACATACAATATTCAAATAAATTTGAAAGGAATTAGAATGTATATAAAGGAAATTTCAAATGCGACTCTTCTTAAAAATATTTTTTAACAAAACTACACAACTAAATATTATATATATGTACATACATGTTTATCATCGCTTAAACTTTTTCTAATAATGATGCTTTTTCACGGAGAAAGCGCTTATTTATTAATTGTTTTGAACCATTATCGGTACATTGACAAATCTATGCTAAATATTAACAAATATACCAATACACTTTGACTTTTGTGTTATGCAGAGCAATGTACTAACATAAAATAAAAGATATTTTGAATTCATTGTAAACATTTCGAGTTCATTTAGTGTTAAGTGGTTGTTGCAATACTTTCAAAAAAGTTTAAATAAGCATACTAAATAAATCAATACTGTTGGATATATAGAAATTGACGATATATGTATGTATGTACATACATGATGGTACGTATACAAGAGGCATTTGCGTCAGAATTGTTGCGCGTGGAATAATAAATACTTTTTAAACTATTTTAACAATTTAAAAATAGCATAAAGCATTACATTGTTTCGCTCTTTATTATCAATTTTATATCGTTTTCACACTCCTTTAAACTTTGAAGTAAGACCATTATTTTCAACAATTGCACAATATGTAATAATGGTAACAATAACACTGTCGTTATTAATAAATAAATAAATAAGTTTTTATTGTCCAGAATCTTATACAAGATATAGATATTGTCGAAGAAACAGTACAAATAAAATAAAAGGCACTACACATCCTAAAAAGATTTTATATCATGACATTATTATTGCTATATACTAAAATTATTTTTAACTAATAAACACTTTTTCAATGTCATTCTAAAGTTATTTCAATACATTGTTGCTCGCTTATTTTAATTAGATATAAAGAATTGTACTACGGAGTTTGTCAAAATGATTGAAGGTGTACTTTTAGTCGAATTATCAAATAAGTAGATATTGCAAATAGTTACGTTTTAAATTATTATTATTATTTTGTGGTGTGTGCGATTGCATAGTAAACTTTTCGACTGGTTACGACTACGGGAGCAAAAGTGTTTCATAGCTTGTTACTAACTCCCCCTTGACATATGAGAAGCGGTGTTGAATATTCCTTTCCAAGAGCACCGCAAGAGGCACTCACATATGAATGCATATATTGAATATTTACACATAAGTTACATGCCAAACACTAAAGTCATAATATAAGAAGAACAATATTTATCAAAAATTATATTTTATTTCAAAAACGAAAAAACTATTTATCATAATTTATAAACGGTACGAAAAATATTTATTATTCTATTGAAAACATAAATTAATTTTTCATTTCATATTATCAAAGACATTGCGAAGTTCTTTTGTAGTTCATTAGAGTCTTGTGCTGTATGACTTGGTTGAAATTATTAATATTATGATGATATTTTTGTAACTTATTTCATATTAGCCTGGGGACTGGAATGATAGCATATCTTGGTTTATAACATAATCACTATAACATTTCTCTAAAAATTCCAAAACGTTATCAGTAACGTAATCGTTTAGTTGGAGATTGATTTGTACATGTGTCTGAATATAAGCTTATTTTTAGGAACCCTTGAATAGTTAGAATGAAGTGCAAATAAACAATTGTACTTAAGCGTCTATAAGTTATACAGTTTTGTAATCCGTTTGTGCTGATAATTTGCATTGTATTTCATTCAACGCCAATTTGAATATCATTAACATCTTCTATTAAAAAAGTGAGACGATCTGTTCATTTTTTTATGCAAATGCATGTTTGTTCTCAAAATATTGCACAATTTTCAAATACATTTTTCTTAATATTATCGTAAAGGAATTGTAAACTAAGTTGACTAAAATATGATTACAAGAAATAAACTACAAGTAGGGTTCCGCTATGAAAGCAACCCATTCAAACCCATACAAATATCATCGCAAACGTCTACTACAAAATTGTCTGTACAAAGGGTACTAGGAAAGTTTTGCAATACACCTTTGTTTATTTAATTTTTCAAAGTAATTTCCTTTAGACTTAACATACCTCTCCATCCTCCGAAACCATTCTTTAAACCAGTTCTGCCAAGTTTCACTAGGGAGTAAAGCACACTCGTTGTCCCAAATCCGCTGAAGGTCCTCATCACTGGAAAACCGCCTCCCTTTTAGCTCCATTTTACATGCGGGAACAGTGCAAAGTCGCAGGGAGCAAGATCTAGACTGTAGGGAGAGTGTCCGGGAAGTTTCAATCCTGTCGTTGTCAAATATTCGGTGCAGGCTTTGGCGCGGTGAGTTGGAACATATCGTGATGGAGGAACCGGGTGTCCATTCTTGACTTTGGCCACAGGTTCTTCATAGATCCAGTGACTTTAGGCAGGCACTGTTCGGTATACCACTTAGCTGTGACTGTCTTCTGTGTGTCCAAAACGACGCGTTCCACAATTCCAATTAATTTGAAAAATACAGCTATCATTTTCTTCTTTACAGATCGGGATTTTCTGACAACTACGGGTGTCCTCATCATCAAAGACCCAATTTTTGTTTTGAGCTTTGGTCGGCACATCGTAATAGTACAGCCAAGTCTCGTCACCTGTCACGATGTTGTTCACATACCGAGATTGTCCCTTATTAAACTTTTTCAGCATCTCCGGGCACCAAGTCACACGCCGTATCATCTGCTTTTCAGTTAGTCGATGCGGCACCCAAAGAGAACAAAGTTTCTTCACGTGCAAATGATCATGCATAATCGAACGAATTGCTGGTGCATTTAGGTCTGAAGTACCGTCTATCTGTTGGTAGGTCACTCACTTGTCCTCGCCAAGCATTTTTCCTGACAGTGATAGCGTTTTCCTCCGTAACTGACGTAATGTGGCCTTCCCGGCTTCTCAGCGGTTAAATTTCCCGTTTAAACCACGCACGAAATTATAACGCAAAACTGCCTTTATCTCATTTCGTGACCATGATGCCATCGCAAGCACTTTGCATTCTCACTGCTAATGAATAACTGAGCCCATCGGCATGGCACGGTGGCTACTATGCACATATGAACATATCTCAACATGCAGCTTCCTACGATTCATTGTTGCGTCATATTGCAAAACTTTCCTAGTACCCTTTGTATAACAAAAGTTTTTGTGTAGAAGGTAACAATTATCCAATACTAAACATATACAATAAATCGCTTGTTTCGTCTATATGAAATTAAATCAATTTAACAATGAAAAATTACAAAAGATACTTAATATAAAGAAAACGTAATTTCCTAAAATAGAGACTATACAACATTCAATAATTTCGAAACATCCAATAATAGTAAAACACGTAGATATATAAATGATTAAAGCAAATATATATGTATGTACGTATTCAATTTGGTAACGGTGAGAAGTTGACTTATCTGGTCATTCATATTTAGATTTATTTTTAAAATTAGAATAGTTTATGAATAGTTGATATGCTTGACTTTGACCTTGTCAAATATTTGAGAAAAATAAATTTGAATATCAAGCGTGTCAACATACATTTGAAGAATTCTTGCCAACTTAGGAAATAAATTTTGACTTGTTTTAATCAATCGGTATTTACTATTGTATTAAGTTGGTGCTGAATATATGTATTTAACGACCATAATAGTTTTATTTATGCTTACTCAACAATATTTACAACAAGCTAGATACAAGGCGTATTACGATATAAATTGGGTTTTCTGTATAAAATCGTTACATATTTCGTTCATTATATGTTAATATTTCAAACAACATTTAAGTTATTTTCGACTTTCTTTTGAAAAAATATCGTTAGCTAATCTTAGCAGCAGAAAATTTTACTAGAAAAGCTGCTCTAGATTTACAAATTTATTTCTAAAAATTATCTAACAAAAAAGTAAAGTATGTGGTTGAAATATTAATATATAAAAACCTATGCCAAATTTAACAAAAATTTTAAAAGACATCATGTGCATAATATCATTTTAATGGAAATCTGACAAAAAATGTGTTAGAATACATGTTTGTTATTGAAAATTTCCATAATGTTATTTGAGTTTTATTCATATATTTTCTTGGATAAGATATAATTATAAATAAAAACTCCAGTTTATTTATTGGAATATTTATTAAATTCACATAAATCCTTTTCGCCTAACTTTTTTTTTTTGATATTAACAAATATTAAAATTTGATAAATCATTATGAGTAAATCAAAAAAAATAGTTTCTCTATTAACATTAGTCATCCGAAAGCTATCATCAGGTTTCACTTCTTCTCTAAATTAAAAATGACATCTACTACCGAATTACATGAAACAAAAAAATATATAAGAATTAAGCCATATTTTTTTACAAAAAGCGATAGTATAATATGATTTTTAACTTTCTTTGAATATCATTTTAAAATCCTCGAGTGTAAAATTTTTGTTTTTTTATGCAAATAGTCTGAATTTTGAACGTGGCATGCTCGAATTACCGCCTCTTGAGTGGGCACATGGTGCTCTCCAAAAGGTAGTAATGGTATATTTACTAATATTTATCTATTTGTCAAAGTGTAATCGTTATTATTAATGATTAGTTTGGAAAATAGTGAACAATATTCTATAAAATGCAGTTACAAAAGCAAATTTTATTTAGAGACGAACTCTATATAGAACCACACGGATTCAATATATAATAATTGCCCTTCACTATTGAAGTCAGTAGAATACTCTTAAAAAATTGATAAAACAAAGTAATGAGAGAGACTTATATGGCCATTTCTCGTATAGTTTGAAAAGCACATGCACCATTTTGACTCCAATTAAATAGAATATCTGTTGACTATGCCATCAACAACGAGTGCCTATAAACAGTAAATAGTAATCACTAAATACAGCGTAATTAAAGTAATTACCGTGAAGCAAAGGAATGACCATGATGATCGTTTCACTAAATTCTATAACTCTGGATGTGACGGCAGAAGTCTGGCTTTGACAGCAGCCCTACGCGCCTATTTTGTTTAACAGTAATTATTGTAATTAATATGCAAACGTCGCTGGTTGTACGGTAAACAAATGTTCTGTTCTCTCTCACTAGTATTCGAAAAATGAACATATAGTTCATTCTAATTATTGAACAGTAAGTAATACTATGCACGCTTGATAGAGTTTATATTAAAACTATCAATACATTGTTTAAACAACCCTCTACATTTTAGAAACTTGAATATTTCTCACTGAATGTGCTTGATTGGGCTAGTTGTATTGTCACGTCAACCGACATATCATCCACTGTTCATGGTTGAAAAATTTCTAAATAAACTTTTACAAGATAGCAACATTAATTTAACAGTGGATTGGTATTGGAAGAAATTATTATGTACATACGTCATCCATTTATCTAAAATGCTATATTTGTCAATAAACGAACGCTTTATATCATTTAGAAAATTATACGAGACATAAATTATTTTTTCTGCTAGTTAGAAATCGTTCGCCTGAAATTACTATTAGACCGTAGTAATGTGTAAATAAATTATGTATAATAAAGTATTTTATTTGACCCATTATAACATAAGATTAATCGGCGTAGTTTTTACACAATAAACTTTTAATTTTATTAGAATTTTCAACCAATATGAATGCGATAAAAATTAACTATAAATTTTTTTTTTTCAGAAAAATTACTAACATCTGAAGGAAGAGAGCTTCGACGAGCATTATTTTCACTAAAACAAATTTTTCAAGAAGATAAAGACTTAGTTCATGAATTTGTTCAGAACGACGGTCTAGCATGTCTCATAAAAGTTGGATCAGAAGCGGATCAAAATTATCAAAATTATATCCTCAGGGCTCTAGGTCAAGTTATGCTTTACGTCGATGGTATGAATGGCGTAATGGAGCATAACGAAACTATTCAATGGTTATACACACTAATATCATCGAAATTTAGACTGGTTGTGAAAACAGCATTAAAATTGTTACTCGTCTTCGTAGAATATATTGATACGAATTGTATGCTGCTAATAAAAGCCATTCATACTGTTGACTATTCTCAAGGATTACCACCGTGGCATAACATAATGAAATTATTAAAAGATTTTGATTCCGCCGATACGGAGTTGCTAATATATGCTACTACCCTTATAAATAAATGCCTTAATGGTGTACCTGACCAGGATACTTACTACGATCAAACAGATGCTTTAGAAGAACAAGGTATTGAGGCAATTATACGTCGTTATATGTCTAAGCCTGGAACAGACTTAGATCTACTTCAGCAGTTTCAAATTTATGAAGCAGTACTTCAGTATGAAGATGGAGAAGAAAAAGGTACACCAATTAGACATTTAGATGAAAATATTAGAAAAACACTTAGAAGTAGAAAGTCAGGGGTGGAATCCGTAGAACGACGTAAAAGTAGAAGACATTCTACGGGAAATACTCCCATCCATTCAGCCCTGAATAATAATTCCAGAAATAATTTAAACCAAACAAATGAAGAAGATGACGACGAATCTTCGAGCTCCCAATCTTCAGAAATAAATAATTTGAATTTGAATGGTAGCTACAAAGATTCAAGTAAAGGTAAATTGTTCTTTTTCTTTTAAGAATGTTTCTGCTTTCATTTTAATGCTATACTTTTCAGTTATAAATTTAAGTGTAATTTCATTTACAAAAAAAAAATAATGTCGAATCAAATTGCCACTGATTTTTAAATGCTGTTCTTAATAAATAGCATTACCTTAGTTCCTTTGAAGAGTGTTTTGTCTAGTTTTGTTTGAATTAGTATACAATGTTATAAATAAACTAACGAATTTAAAATTATAGAGAAATATTAGTAGAAACATTAGTAACTTTTTGGATATTTTTAAATTAATGAGTTTTAAATTTTTTTTTACGCAAAAGTATAATTCTCATTTTATCTAAAATAATAAATTGCTAATAAAGGCTCATTATTACCAATACTATAAGAATATTTTGATATTAACATTCACTGCAGTTTGTTCGAAATTACCATTCTACTAATTGCTAATTAAAGTATTAATGCTTCCTAGGTTTTTTATAACGTTTTTTTGCCTTTGCTTAGCGAATGATGCTGGCGTTACACCTGCTTTACGAAGAAGGCGAGAAAGAGCGGAAAGACAACGAAGCTTTATGAAAGAACAACAAGAAAATGGTTCTTTCTTGCGTAGCTCAATTTTAACTACAGACGAAAATACAGCAAATGAACTCGGTAGGTTTTAAAATATGTACTAAATAAATATACAATTCTGACGCGATTTTCAAATACACATTTCCCTTAATAATAATGATTAAGTGTATGTAGAAATTATAACAGAGAGAATTCATTATGTTGCATGCAACTTTATTTCGTATGGAAAATTATTGTTTACTATTGTGTTTAAACCAATACAATATGAAAAATATTATGAAAATGAAATTGTAATGTTAGTTTTTTCTTCTACGTATATACATCGGAAGCGCAATTTAATCTTTCTGTATAATACCGTCATTAGCATTATAAAGGCTTTTCCAATAAGGACTTGACAACTTTTTTTCAAAATAAAATGCAGACCATTTGAGATATTTCAAAAACTTTATTATCGGGTTAAAGTACAATCAAAACATTTATGAATGGAACTCGACTTCATTCATATGGCCACCGCGGGCACGTTTGCAGCGGTCGATTCGTTGGACACACAATTCGACCGAAACGGCTGCTATTTCGCGTTCAATGTTGGCTCTGAGCTCTTCCAACGTTGTCGGCTTGTTGACATAGACTAATGACTTGACGTAGCCTCAAAGAAAAAAGTCTAGAGGCGTTAAATCGCACGAACGAGGCGGCCAAACGACTGGTCCATTTCTTGAGATAACACGCTCATCAAACTTACTCTTCAATAAATCGATTGTAACGTGTGCTGTGTGGCTTGTGGCACCGTCCTGCTGAAACCACATGTTGTCCAAGTCCATATCTTCCAATTCGGGCCAAAAATAATCGGTAATCATGGCGCGATAACGATTACCATTCACAGTAACGTGACGATCATTATCGTCGACGAACAAATATGGCTCTATGACACCGCCGGCATGCAAACTGCACCAAACAGTTATTTTTTGTGGATGAAGTGGTGTTTCATGAAGCACATGTGGATCGTAACGATCAGTTTTTCTGTGATAGCAGGTACCTAGGTACCTAGTGCTCCATCATGATGGAATTTTTTTTATCAAATGGGACTGTTTTGTATCAATTGAGCTTCGAATCGACCCAGTATTGCCTGGTGATTGTCTTTTTAAATAACCATTGAAAGTTATGTTTCATGAATCCCAAAATACAATGGCCTTGATCTTTTCGTCCCACATTCTTTGGTGGCAACTGGAAAGTCCGGCCCGTTTCGGTTACAAGTTTCAACAAGTATGTGCATATTCATTTAACGCATATTTGGCTCTTTTTTATCACTGAATGTATACATGCTAGCCTAGAAAATGAACTAAATCGAAGATGATTCATGTTAGTATTAAGTAAGGCGCGATCGTGTACCCATGTTTATTGATAAAGTTCATTGAAGCCACTGTATTTTGTACGAGTTCCAACAAGCCAGAAATACTACAGAAGTGTGTAGAAATTTATTGAAAGTGTTTGGCGAAGGTACAGTTTCTGATAGAACATGCGAAAGATGATTTGAAAAATTTCAAATAGGTGATTTCGACTCTTCTGTTAAGCCACACTCTGGGCGACCATCTTTGGCCGACGACGATACTGTCAAGATCATGTTAGGAGCAAAATCCTTTTTTGACAACATCGGAGGTTACGGAAGGGCTTGATTCAGCCCAACAAACCATTTCGGATTACATTCCGAAACTGAGATTGATATGGAAATATTCGAGATGGATTGAGTTAAGTTAGACGGGCATATTGTGAATCTCGAAAACCAGCCCTTTTCACCTCTAAACCGAAGTTTAGCTCGAGTAATAGAATGAAGTAGTTAAAACTTAATGAAAAGCTAAATTCGGCTGTCAGCAATTGGATAACTTAAAAACAGCACTCCAAGAAAAGAAGCCGGCGATGTTCAGTAGGGGACATTATACTGCTTCATGCCAGGCCACATACTGCTATGGGATCTCGTCAGAAACTCGCAGAGCTAGACTAGGAAATTCTGTCGCATCTACCATGCTCCCTGGACCTAGCACTCTCCAGATTATAACTTGTTTCTATCCTTACAAAGTTTTTTGCAGGGCAAAAAATTCGTAAACGAAGAAATCAGACAAGAACTGGTTTAATTTTTCACCTCTAAGGAAAAGGCATTTTTTAAAAATGGGATATACAAATTGCCATTACGCTGGTAGAAGTCATAAATAATTATGGAAATTATAGTATTCAATAAAGTTAATCAAGGTGTGAAAAATTTATTATTTTGTTTTATTCTAAAAACGGACAGAACTTTCCGATAGACCCTTGATATATATAACTATATATATATATATATATATATATATATATATAAAATCCGCAATTTTGACCTAGAGAAATGGACCCATGTCTCATCAACTGTCATATAATGCCTCAAAAACTTGCTGAAATGATACTTAAATATTGCTGAACATTATTTCGAAGTAATCACGATTCCAGATTTGTTAAACAGTCAGCAAACTCAGCATCTACATATTTCATCGATGACTTTTTATGCTAAATTTTCAGGGAAAGGTATTTCTATACGTTTAATTAAGAAGTTTACAAAATCAGTTACCCTACAGTTTACTAACACGATACGATGAATTTAATTGATCATATTCTTCATCAAAAACGGATATTTAAACTCGTTTAAATTCATTGAACTGTTATGGTAGTATATATATATATATATATATATATATATATATATATATATATATATATATCATAATGGTAGCTATGGGAAGCGCATGATTCTTATAAACTGCATGCAACTTCTCGTGTTTTAATTATTCTCACAATGTTCTCGTTCTTCACTTATTTTAGATTTAATCTACCAAGTTACTTATTTTTGTGTCAGTTTGATTACTTCACTTTACTGCTAATCTATTTTTTACTTTTTTTAAATATTGAAGCCATCATATCATCTCACTCCCTTAATTTCAAAAAACTTGCGTTGCATTCAAATGTTGAAAGAGGATCATTAGTTAATATGAAATAAGACACTAAAATAACATTAATCAATAATATCTATATTAGGAAGCTCTATAATTTTTTGAACCATAATCTATTATTTATACAAACAAATTCCAAAATGTTGCCAGCGCAAGAAAAAAAAATAAAATATAATGGAAGCATATATAAAATATTTGATTCAGAATTAATAAATTTTGTTTATTTTTAAAACATATATTTTGAATACCCTAGATAAATAATGAAATCCTTCCAAAACAAAGATTTTTTACTTAAATATTATTGAGTAGCCGAAGAAAAAAATGTAAAATATAAATTTACATAAACTATATAATACTACGTAATACTTTAAAAATAAATATTTTTATTGTATGTGAAAACTTTCTCTTAAAATTTTGAATACCTAAAGTGCTAGTATTGTGACAGAAAACTAAATAAATGAAATAATAAATTACATTAGAATAAATCAATATGTATTTGATATGAAATACTAAAATTATTAGATTGTTTAAATGTGTGTGTATGTACATATATGTATGTAAATTTACTACTTTTCTTTACCATTCCATGAATTTTATTCTTCATATAATGCACCAAGCGCAATGATTCATCATATAACAATTCACAAGTCATATACATACATTACGAATTTTATAACCTTATGAATGTAGTTATTTCATTTTATATAATTATTTTAAATTTAAAATTTTCGAAATTTTTTAATATTGAAATTTGGTAAAATATGATAAAATCTTTATACTAATTATTATAGTCCACTAGTGCTCGTTAAATATAGAATAAATATAAAATATCATTTGACGTTCTAGTGCATTTCGACCTACTAATAACATCAACTCATTTTACTGATTATTAGAATAATTAGTAAATTACGAGGATGATTTGACGGAAAATGAGGCTTCAAATGAAACAAATGAATTTTTTTAATTATTTTTCACTGTATCCTCTTTCAACACATTTGGACCAACCACACTGATGTACCATTATGCTATTTTTATAAAGATTGGAATAAGTTCTTCATATGATCAAAATTCATTTCCAGCAATGAAAAAGTAAAATCTCAATCGATCTATTTTTTAAGAACAATTTTTTTTTTTTCTGGAACAGTCTAGGTAATTTTTCAGAGACCGTTTTCTTCAATATGTTTAACAGAGCAACATAATCTATTCAAAGATAGTCTATCAAAATTATCACATTGAATTCGAAGAATCGTATATTACGTTACCCGATTATGGAAATATTTGTTTTTCTTTCTAGGGAGAAGGGGGACGTAATAGTGAAACCATGTTTCACCAAGAGTAACCGGTTTATCCAAAATTCACCTTGGGTCTTTTTAAAAACTTGTCTGGTTGACTGTGCTTGTTAGAGTTGTCGCATTTTTTAGTCCTGGTTGCACATAATCTTCGATGCTTTGTCAGTAATTACTGTTACTGTTAATTAACTAAATTTAACCCATTGTAATAAAAAAATTGGCGGTGTTTTCCGAAAGATAATGCTAGTAGTCAAGTCTTACCTCCAACCAAATTATTCTCATAGTCTGTTGCGTGCCTGCATTGAAGTACTATTTTTAAGGAAAGTAATCTGGCAACTGCGTTGTCAATTTTTTAATTTTTAAATACGAGAGAGTACCCAAAATTGTCGAAATGGTAGGACTGTGGGTGGGATTTGTATAGTATACATTCCTGTCTCTAGATGCGCGTGACGCAACTTATTCTGTGTTTGGTGCAGTCGGGTCTTTCGCGGAATAAGGACACAACAGCGTGCCACCTTCTGACAGTTAATCAGGCATTCTTTTGTGGCAGACGTGGGAATGGTTTTTCCACCATGACAATTCACCTACTCACACAGCCTTGTCTATCCTTTGCCCTACGTCCCTACTTACCTGGTCTTGCTCCATGCGATTTGTTTCTATCTCCACAAATTAAGAGGGACATGAAAGGACATTATTTTAATGCGTGAAAGAGGTGAAAAGAAAACGACACAGCAGGCCGCAGCTATACAGAAAAACAAGTTAGAACAATGTTTCCAACAATGGAATCTTCGATTAGACAAGTGTATAAAGTTAGAGTGTAAACTGAAGGTGTTAAGGTTATATTGTAAAAAAATATAGGTTTTTATAGAGAAATTCCGGTTATTTTTGGATACCACTCGTATGTCGATCCGAACTTCCTTAAGACAATGCTAGTAGTCGAGTCTCACTTCCAATCAAATTACTCTCATATTGTCCGTTTCATGCCTGGATTAAAGTACTATTTTTAAGGGAGGTAATGGGAAAACTATGTTGTGAATTTTTTATTTTCAAAATTATATTCAAAATCTACATTTAAGTATTTTAACCTCATTCGATTATACATAAACAAAAATATTTTACAGCATACAAATCTGTAAACATAAATATTTAATTTCAAGGAATACTCAAATCCAAATCTTTGTAGTTTTGACATATTTAAAACTCTTTGTCAAAAGGAATATGTAATAAACAACAGTTTTGTAATAATATAAACTTACCTAGGTTGAAAAGAACTTTGTAATAGAAAAATCACTTTTGCTTTTGTAATTTAAAATAACTATAGGTACGGCTTTTCAAAAGAATTCATTCGTAAAGTTATTAAGAAAGTAATTTTAAGTGAAACTATATAGCATTATGAACTTTTTGAATCTTAATTACGAATAATATTTAGAAATAACTGCAAAAGTATGGCCATTCTTAGATTCGAAAACGAATATAAAGTATTGATGAAGATACAGGAGGAGGAATTGGTAAATACTTAGTCCACCATATATAATGTCATATTTGCAAACAAACAAAATTATATTTTTAACAATTCAGCATAGATTCATGAAGTAATTCTAAGCCCCTTAAAAACTCTTTGTTTTGGTTTGCAAACCACTTCTTAATGATACGTATGGATTCGTCATTTCGATTGTTTCTCTGAGCTTTGGGAACAAATAATATTCTTACGGTACTAAATCCGAAGAATAGAGTGGGTAGTCAGCCAACTCAAGTCAATTTTATTAATTCGTTTACGGTGTAATCAACGGCTTGTGTGCTGGAACATTGGTTTGCAAAAAGAGCAGACCTTTGGCAAGTTTTCCGCAAGGTTTTTACTATGAACAATGTTTATAGGAAATGTGCAATACTTTTGCAGTGCCACTGAGCCTAATTCATAGATCTTCTATGTTTTCCAGAGTGGTCAAATCAAATGGTCTTGCTTTCTTAAGCTCCGCAATCCAATTTTTAACAGTGGCAAATGGAAGATCACATTGCGTTTCCGTCATTTCACTAAAAATTTTTTTGTTCGTTAGTCTTTTACAAAATAAATGCGTAATAACTGAACAAAACTTGATTTGTTTCTAAATCTAACTCCTTCTGAGACATGTTGTTTCAAAAATTCATTATTTGGCCTCCGTTCCAGTTATGGATGTCAAACTTGGTCAACATATTTATTAAATATCATATTGTAACCATAGCAACCATATTCAACTTTTCACTTATTCAACTACTAGAAACTTTCCGGACTAACTAGATATCAAAACTCGTTCGTACGTGTAACACATCAAATATGATTGTCAGTATATTGGAAGGTGAAAAATTTATGGTGGTTCTTCGTAAGCTCTTAAGGATAAGCGCTGCAGAAAATTTAACTTTAAATTAATCAGAAATTCCTATCTCGAAAGTATACATGTACATCAAAATCCGTCTTTAAACAACAAACATGGAAAACAAAACATCGCATTTCTTATGGCGCAACCACATATCTACAAATCATTTTCATAAATGTCGTTATTAAATTATCTTATAAACCTTCTTCAGAACTCCAGCTTAAAAAGGGGATTTTTAAAAGTTCTTCACACAGAATTCCTGTTGCATTTGGGTGATTCAAAAGCATAAGAAATAAACCACTGTACAAAGATTACGGATACTGCATCATGAAAAAAGTTTGCTGTTATCTATCGTGCTACAATGTTAATAGTTCAACATCCAAGGTCATTATTAATGCTATCAACTATGATCGGGTATTTCCGTACGTCGTTCGGTAATTGGAATCCTTTGCCGGTTCAAATTATGAAGTGTAAGTTACTTTATGTAAACGTGTAGTACACAGTCTGTCGCAGAGAAAACCGAACTTTTTTGAAATAGTAATTTTTAGTGACGCCATCTATTAAAAGATATGAGTCAGTAAGGTAGATATTTCACCAATGTTGTGTCAAAATATTCATGACATTTGCATCATTAGAAGCAGATAAATAACCCATAAAGTAACAGTATGTATTTGGCATTGGTCGAAAATTGAATTTTTAACAAAGAGCAAATATCAAGTTCTGTTTTAATCTCGGTAAATCGTTTACCGAAACGTTTAATTTGCTGAAACAAGTGTATGATGATGCGTGTTTATCACGTACGAGTATGTATGAGTGGTATAAACGATTTAAAGACGGTCGCATGGACATAAATGACGACGAATATCCTAGTGCAAAAAAATCTGTGGTTACAAAAAGAAACATCGAACTTGAATTTATCAAAAATGAGTCGAAATCCTCATTGCGATACATGGACATGGAATTAAATATTTCCAAAAATTCAATTCATAGCAATTTGACAAAACATTTGGGACCGAAAAAGATTTGTGCAAGGTTTTTACCATACAAGCTGACTGACGATCAAAAATTGCTACGAATTCAACATTGTACAGACTTGATTAAAGACTCAATAAAGGACGAAAACTTCAGTTATTCTATTGTAATGATGAGACGTGGTGTTTTCAATATGATCCAAAGGCCAAGGATCAAAGTTCTGAATGGAAGCATCCTAGCGAAGAAAGGCCGAAAAAAAGTGAAGACAATGTTGATTTGTTTTTATGATTCGAAAGGCATATAGGCTGTATATTAGCTATCTTAGTGTTTTGAAGCATTTTGAAGCGTTTTTTGGCGCGTATTCGTCGCGTGCGCTCTCAATATCCTGAAAATGGTAGCTGGCGTTTGTTACACGATAATGCACCATCTCGTCGTTCAACGCTTATCACAAATTTTCTAACTACAAATGGCATTTTAACCATCAACCATTCATCGTATTCACCGGATTTGGCCCCCTGTGGTTTCTGTCTATTCTACAAACTACATTTGCCGATGAAAGTACAGCATTATGCCGGCGTCGAAGCCATTTAAAAGGCGTCGACAGCGATCTTGAAGGACATCTCCAAAGATGAACTTAAAAATTTATACGACATGTTAATTGACCGTGCAAAACCTTGTATTGAATTCGATGGCGACTATTTTGAATGAAATAAATTAATTTTACCAAAATAGTAAGCTTTCGTTTTTATTGTAACAAAGTTCGATTTTTTCTGCGACAGACTGTGTATACTTCATGTAATTTTAATTTCGCCCAGTATTTCGTAATTATCAAGTTGTTACATATGAAATGTCCGATTTTGCAAGGAATAAAAAAAAGTCTAAATTTAAAAAAATATAAATATTTATTCTGCAAAATAGTCTCCATTTATGATACATACAAATTATAAAATTGGTTTTGATATATGTACATGTTTGAAATACGGATGAGTATAAAAATTAATATTGGAAAAATACGAGGGAGCGTTTTTACATTCGCGGAATGGGGGACAAGGGGTGGAAATAAAAAAACCAAATTATTTTTCTTTTTCAATATATTCACCTGCAAGACGGATACATTTTTCACATCTTTCAATTAATTTATTTATACCCTCATAAAAAAATGATTTCTCTTTATCTGCAAAATACGCCGAAACTGCCTCCTTGACTTCATCATCGGCAGTAAATTTTTTACCCCGCAGCTCTTTTTTCATTTTCGGAAACAGGTAATAATCACTCGGGGCCAGGTCTGGGCTGTATGGTGGGTGATTCACAATTTCGAAGCCCACCTTATGCAGGGCAGCTAACGCAACGCGGCTCTTGTGGACGGGCGCGTTGTCGTGCAAAAGCAGAACACCTTTTGTTAATTTTCCCCGTCTTTTCTCTTTAATGGCTTCTTTTAGTCGCTCTAATATTGAAGCGTAATATTCTCCGGTTATAGAAACACCTTTATCTTTATAATCAATCAACAATATTCCTTCCGAGTCCCAAAATACCGTTGCCATGAGTTTCCCAACTGATTGTGACACTTTAAATTTCTTGGGAGGTGCTGTGCCCTTTTTATGCCACTGCATGGAGTCTTGTTTGGACTCAGGTTCATAATGATGAACCCAAGTTTCGTCTCCAGTAACAATTCCACTCAATACACCATCCTTGTCTTCATTACAGAGGTCCAAAAATGCACGCGAACACTCTACGCGCTGTTGTTTTTGCGGCGGCGTGAGCATTCTCGGCACCCATCTTGCGCTGACCTTAGACATGCCGAGATGATCGTGTAGGATTTTAAAAATTGTTGTATCGGATACTCCAACCATTTTTGGGAGTTGTTTCTTCTTTACTCGAGCATCTTCGAGTACAATTTGTTCAACTTTTTGGATAAGTGCTGGCGTGGTCACCTCAATGCTCCTGCCCGGCCTCGGGTCGTCTTCAAGGGATTCCCTTCCTTGTTTAAATAAACTATGCCACTTGTACACCATGGTTTTTCCTGGACAAGAGTCGCCGTAAACCAATGACATCTCATTCATTATGGTCGCGACTGATTTTCCTTGCCTGGTAAGGAACTTTATAACGGCACGATATTCGATTTTTTCTATATTTCACTTTTCACTCCTGATTATGTTACTTGGTTGACGATAGCTCAAAGACTAACTGTCTAATAACAATGAAACTTCGTATTTATACTAATCATGAGTCGCTGCACAGGCCACGCCCCCAATGCGCCTACTCACCCCTCTACAACCCGCTCATTCCGCGAATATAAAAACGCTCCCTCGTAATTCTCTTTTTAATGATTCTAATATAATTTATTTTTATTAAAATATTATTTTGCTTTACTTTCATTCATTCATACCAATACAGTATTAAGTTTTATAATTAGTCTGCATATAGTGGGAAAATTTTCAAATTGTCGTTTACTAAATCAATAAGATGATCAACCCTTACAAATATCATTAATTGTATTTATATTTAGTGTCCATTCATCATTATATTACTACTTGACTGGACTATTCTATATTTAGAACAATGATCATATCCGTTTAATTTCAATTTTTAAAACATGTACGTACGTATATGTATAGAATTTAAAATGACATTTCACTTTATATAAGACAATAGTATTTCTCGTATGAATCATGGTCACACATTCATTTCAAAATTCTCTGTTTTGTTACGCTAACATATATATCTTTGTTGGCTTACGCTTGCAATAGCTTTTGTGTTCTTGCTTTTTATTTAGATATTACTGCAATTGAATAAATAGTATTTTATTAGAAGGTTTTGTGTGTATACTGACCATTTTTACTAAACAGTCACAACTAAATACAACAATCACTAGCTTTAAGTATTTTTCCAGATTAATATTGATCGTTTAAACAGAACCGAAAATAAACATGGAATTCATTTAATTTTAATTTTTAATTAAAATATACAAATACAAGGCAAATGTAAAGTTATGTATACGAACATTATTTGTTTTAGATAATTGCACCAATGGCCTTCAACAACGTTTAGCAAATGGCAATATTTTAAATAGAAACTCCAGCAGAAAGGATTTAACACCCTTACTAAATGCAGTCAATAAAATTGAGTCTGAAGAAAATGGTCTCACTAAACAGCCTTGGATATTATCGATGATGTATGGAAAATCACACGAAGAAAATAAAGACGGTCATGAAGACGCCGAAAGTCCGAACGAAAACGATCGAAATTTATTATTACAATTAAAGAAAGAGAACACTGTCAAAGATTTAACGCAAAAATTATCCAATCAAAATGTGATACACAGTCCCTCTGACGACTCGAAAATAAATAGAATAGGTGATATGTCAGGCTTAATATCAAAAGCTAAAGAAGGCCTTGCCAAATCGAAATCTCAAGCAAATGTGATAAAAAGTCCTACGGTCGACAACATCCCTAAGACTGAAGTAAAGAAGTCAGAGAACGAATTGCGATGGGAAGAACTCGCCTCGAATTTAAATAGACCACTGAGTTTATGCGACCTAGATTTTAGAGATTTAACAACAGATGACGAAAATGATATATTAGCACCTGTAAATGTTCAAAACGGAATTCCTCCACCGCCACCTCCTTTAATAAATGATATTGGTGTAGCACCGCCGCCTCCTCCTCTTACCAATAGAATACCACCGCCCGTGCCTAATCCGCCTGTTTTCAGTATAAATTTACAGAGACCAAATGGAAAACAATCAACTGATACGAAGATTCCCATGAAGAAAACTAAAAAGACTGTTAAATTATTCTGGAAAGAAGTTAGAGATGACCCTATTAGTGCTATGAAATTAAAATCTGGATTTATTTGGGACGAACTGAACCATGTAATAGTAGATACTCAAAAACTGGAGCACTTGTTTGAGTCTAGAGCAAAGGACTTAATTAGTAAGGTTAGTATATTATGTATTGTGTAATATAATAATTTTGTGAAATTTCCTCTTCATGAAAACTGAAGCGAACTTGTCAAAACGTCATTAGTTTATCGTCATTCAATTTGAGTATTGTTCTAAAGAATAAAATTTTACTTAAACTGAATAGTTAAATGACAAGAAAATGTCTGTTCTCCTCGCGGAACACAAACTCGTGATCTCATTCTCTCTGGGCATGTGCCAATCACCATTAGACCACGGAGACAATGAAATTTCCCACGCGGACCACCATAATTTTTTTCAAACATTTCTGAAGAAGTAAAAGTAAAAAGAAAAGTAAAAAAGTAAAAAAGTAAAAAAAAGTAAAGAAGTAAAAAGCGGTCAAAATTAGAATTTTTCAAAATGCGTCTGGTTTGATTTTCATTTGTGTAAGACCAAAAATTGAGTTACTGTTGTGCTAAATAAGTGTTTGAAGCCTGTAAATTAGAGATAGCAAGCCATAACTAGTGCAAGAGATGGCCATGAATTCAGACAAAAACCAACATGTTCCCCATATTTTAACATTTCGCGAAATGCTTTTCAATTTCTTACGATTTTAAACGCGCCCTATCATACAAAGTTATCAAAATTTAGTATCAGTGTCTGGAGCCAATGGCCCTTCATTAGCTATAGTTAGTTATTGCTTTCGACAGTTTATATGTAGTGTTCATTAAAAGATGAACCAAAATTTGAATGACCTGTGTTAGCTGCTTTTCCTGAAGACATTATTGCCACGCGACAGCTAATCGAGAAAATCGAAATATCACCCACAGAGGACTTCAAGGACAATTAGCCGTTGGATTATCTGCAGTAGATATCATTTCGCACAAACATCTGCCTGAAAGGAAGCTGGCAGATCAATAGACTTCTTAACCAAAGAACAAAAACTAACACGGGTGGACTGATGCATGTTAATGTTAGAGAAGTTCAATAGAGACAATCTTTAAAGATATACAAAGATATACAACCTGAGATATCACAGCAATCAGCTATTTGGATGTTCGAAATATGAGAAAAAGTCAACAGAGGTTATTCGCGAAAAAGGTTAAACAAAAAATTGCTGTTTTTTCAGAAAAAATGGGTCAGTTATGTCCTCTTGAAGATCATAAAATTGTAAATGCCGATTGGTATACGGAAGTTTGTCTTACTGAAATTGCGTAGTAGTTGCACAGGATCTGGTTTGCCTGGAATTTTGTATGGCGTAACAATAAAACTTCACATACGGCTATAAAACAAATGTTATACACGAATCCGGAGTCCAACTGGTCACTTATCGGTCACCTCACACTGATTAAAAGTTTGATGTATAATAAAATTTGAAGGTTGCTAAATTTCAGCATTTTGATGGTTTGCCAAAAGAAAAGTTTTCTGCCTGCTTCAAAGAACAAGTATTTAGCCAAAGAGATTACCTTGAAAAACAATAAAATTATCCCGTACTTTTTATAACTAAAATTTTGCAGAAGTGCCCTCGTATATACAAATTTAATATCGACAAAACTGTAAAGGATCTTGTTATTGTGATAAAATACGGTTCCGATCAATTTTTAAATAAAAATTTAAAATTTTTAAAAAATATATATACATATATTATTGAATATTATATTATAAAATATTATTTTTTAAATATATTAGAAATATATTTTAAAAAAAACAGGTAAACGTTTACTGATTTGATATGATATTCCCATTCAATAAAACGAAAATGTTAGTGTTAATAAAAATTCGAAAATAAGCTATTGAAAGCTTATTTCATAGATGATTCTTTTGCATTCCCACGTTAATGGTAACGAATGCGAATGTGTGAAGAAATTTTTAGTTTCCATTGGAATTAGAATATAATTATCTTTTAAAAATAATTGAAAATATACAACTTATTTTGTATGTATTCTATCTTTTTCATTGCAGCCACCTTCAATCATTTGTTTAGTGGTATTTCATAATGAGCACGGAATTTTAATAAATTCAAAAAATTGAATTTTTGTAACTCTTAATTTTATAAATTGCCTTAATGTTCAAATTGTAAAATAATATGGTTTTAAATACAAATATTCAGTTTCATAGTTAATAGAAAAAACACCAAACTGCAAGATAGTACTACGATAATACCTAGTCAAGTCATAAATACTGGTACACAACTGGACGCACTCATTACGAATGCAACATTAGGCGCATACATTTCGTATTGATTGCGATTTGACAGTTGACATTTATGCTTGGTTGTGACGTAAAAAGTTTTTGACATTAATTGTTTACAATCATGGAATGGGGCGACATTCAAAATCTTTTGTTGTAGTTGGCCTACTAAAATGCATCATAGAAAAAGGCGATATCTTTAGGACGTTGCGACCGCTTGGAATCACTCGCAATTTTGTGTATCGTGCGGTGAAATTGTTTGAGGATACTGGTGAAGCACGAGACTCTCAAAGATCCAACCGTCCGCGCTCTGTGAGAACTCCGAAAGCGATCAAAGCCGTGAAGAAACGAATCGACAGAAAACCGCTGCGAAAACAGAAAATCTTGTCGCGGGAAATGCAAATTTCGCAAAAATCCATGTCTCACATTATCAAAGAAGATTTGGGACTCAGTGCGTACAAGCAACACACTGGACACCTGCTCACGGCCGCATTGAAGGAAAAATGCAAGCGAAAATCGAAAGCGTTACCCAGCCGGTACGCGAAAAACGCTCATAGACAAATTCTGTTTACTGACGAGAAAATCTTCACCGTATAAGAATCGTCCAATAAACAGAACAATCGCGTGTATGCTCGGTCATCCAGAGAAGCATCCCAACCCATCCAGAGGATTCAAAGAGGCCACCATCCCGCGTCTGTAATGGTATGGTGGGGAGTAAGCTACGATGGCGTTACCAAGCTCCATTTTTGCGAGAAAGGAGTAGAAACATCGGCCAAAGTATATCAATAGACCGTCTTGGAACGCATTGTGAAACCTCTCAACCAATCAATATTCACCAATAAGCCATGGACTTTCCAGCTCACAAAGTAAAAACGACTCAACTGTGACTCAAAAACAACGTTCTGGACATCATATCAATGGATGATTGGCCAGCTGGTAGTCCAGACCTTAACCCGTTGGATTACAAGTTGTGGTCCGTATTAGAGGGCATGGCTTGCTCTACTAGACACCCAAATATTGAATCGTTGAAGCATGAAGTGCGTCTCACGATCGATAAGTCATCGTCTCAAGTCGTGCTGGAAGCCAAATGGAAGTCATTTCGAATAAGTTGTTCTAAGATTTGTAGCTATTGAATAACCCAATAAAAAAAAAAAATTTTTAAATATTAATTCGTTTTTATTTGGCGTCGATTTTTCTGTGTACCAGTATTTATGACTTGACTAAGTATATATAAAATTATATATCGCAACTTATTTTTTATGTATTTGTTTTCGTTTATGCGAATGTGTGAAGAAATTTTTAGTTTCCATTGGAATTAGAATATAATTATCTTTTAAAAAATAATTGAAAATATACAACTTATTTTGTATGTATTCTATCTTTTTCATTGCAGCGACCTTCAATCATTTGTTTAGTAGTATTTCATAATGAGCACGGAATTTTAATAAATTCAAAAAATTGAATATTTGTGATACCTAATTTTATAAATTACGTTAATGTTCAAATTGTAAAATAATATGGTTTTAAATACAAATATTCAGTTTCATAGTTAATAGAAAAAACACCAAACTGCAAGATAATACTGCGATAATATATATAAAATTATATATCATAAACAAGGTTTTTATGATTCATTTCAAGGTAATTCCTTGGTTAATTAACTGCTCGAAGTAAATATTTACATATAAAACTAATAACTATCAACAGAGTAAAGTATTTCTACATATGTTACATGTTAGTTTAGGACAATTAGATATAAATTTAAATAGCAAATTTTTGTAGAGTTGTTTTGCATTTAATTTCCTAACAAAAATTATCATCAAATATGAGTCAACATTGCAATTTGGATGTAATATGAAAGTTAATGTCATGGTTAATTCTATGAAATATTTAGCATACTTACATAATATTTAACTGCTTTCAAAGCTTTTTATTTACTTTTCTTGAATTCAACCAAGTGAATTAATATACTTGATGTGACAAGTAAATAATGAAGCTTTTCTATGTCCGAAATACGCTGTTACTATATAGTAGTAGTGATATCACTGCATTCAGTAGGTTATGCGCAGTGTGCAAATCGCAGACGAATTATATCTTTAGTTTTCGAGATATAAATTTTTAAAATTTTTTTGTATTCGAATCAACATCAATTTTTTTTGTGAAACTGAAAAAGTTTGTTTGATGTACCTCATAAAAATGCCTTTTGTGCTATACTTTTTCTAGATTGTGATAGTGAAATAGTGACATCAAAGTCAGAGATTAATTGCAACGCGGAATTTCCCAGGCTTCTCTCTACTGTAAGATCGTCATCTTTGCGGGCGACGGCGACCGGCCGTGGCCACGTGGTGGTTGGACCGACTGACGTTGGTGGACGTCCGTGTTCCCGACATGGAAACAAAGAAGGCGACTCAACCCGAGGAAAATAAAAGTAAGACAAACACTAATACTACACAAAACAAAAACACGGCTGCCGAAAATAAACCGGTCGATATCGTAATCGACGTTAACGTAGGCGCGTTACACGATATGAAATCGGCCGAAAACTTAAATAGGCAACAGCTGATGGACATACTTTTGTATGTCAAGTCACTGTTGTTAAAACTCGACGAACGTGACGACGGCAATGAAACAAACAGTAACACAAACACAACCATAACAGAAAATACAATCAACACAACACAACACAACACACATAATGACACACTAACAAACGAACACAAAACGCCACAGGAAGAAGCGATGCAAATCGCGTACGCGTCAACCTCGGACGAACAAATGGAAGATAACACACCGTTTACGGTGGTTAAAAACAAACGGAAATACAGGAACGAATCCGATGAAGAAAACAACAAAGAAGAACACAAAATTAAAAAAGACAGGAAAGTAAATACACAAACACCAAAAACGACAAGCAAAGATACACACACACAAGCGAGACACACCACAACAAACAACACAAATACCAACACCACCGACAATAAAAAGAAACAAACAAACACAAACACTGACAACGAAAATAAGAAAAAAGAAAAGATACCGCCGATCGTTATCCGGGACAAAAATGCGTGGGGCCGGATCAACAGAGAGATGAGCACCAAACGCATAAACTTCGTTAAAGCCCGACTCACCGAAGAGGGCATAAAACTACAACCAGCAACGACAGATGATTTCCGCGCGACGACGCGCTATCTAGACGGCATAAAGATGCCATACCACACCTTCAGGCTCGAAGAAGAGCGCACGCTGAAGGTAGTAATACGTGGTATACCCACGGATTTCACGATTGAGGAGATCAAGGAGGATCTCCTAAATAAAAGCATAGAAACAATCGCGGTGTCCAGAATGCGACACCCGATCAAAAAGACGCCATACCCTATGGTATTAGTCGAGGCGTCGCGCGACAAGGCAGAAAAGCTTTACGGCCTGACAGACATATGTAGGCTAGTGATCCGCGTCGAAGCGCTGATCCGCAAGGCAGGAAACGGGCAATGCCATCGCTGCCAGCTATACGGACATTCACAATACACCTGCAGAGCAATCTTCAGGTGTGTAAAATGTGGTGAAGACCACAAAAGCGACGAATGCGCGAAAAGTCGCGATACACCCGCCATATGCGCAAACTGCGGTGAAGCACACACCGCAAACTACAGAGGGTGCATCAAAGCACCCCAACCTAGGATCAAAGAACAAAAACAACAACAAGTACAAAAACCGGCGCTATTACCGACGCCGGTATCACACACACCGCGAATCACATACACAACACAAAACAATACGTACGCCAACATAACAATGGGCACTAAAACACAGACGAACGCCACACAACTCCCTAAACAAAACACGCAACACATACAAAACAACACACAAAATAACACGAACAAAACCGCGATAGCCGCGGCCTCACTCGGGGAAATGTTGCTGGCCTTCAGCAAAACGAACCCGTCCGCGAACGACACAAAAAAATTCCTTGCGCACACCCAAACAATACTGCAACTTTTTTAATGGATAGTAAAATAAATCCAGCGGCACTCACGATAATCGCATGGAACGCGAATGGAATAAGGCTGAAGAAACAAGAACTACAAATATATGCCGAAGACAAACAAGCAGACGTAATACTGGTATCGGAGACGCACCTACAGCCGGCGCAAAGGCTAAACCTAAGAAATTACAAGACATACAGAAGGGACAGACAAACGCCAGGAGGTGGAACAGCGATCTACATAAAAAGGAATATAAAACACACTCAATTACCGATACCAGACACGACAGAACTCGAAACAAATGGTGTGATAATACACACAAAAAAGGGTGATATCCATGTGTACGCAGCATACCTGCCCCCGCAGGCAAAGTTCAAAGAAGACGAGTTCGACGGAATACTAGATAACAACAAGCAGACCATAATATCGGGGGATCTCAACGCGAAAAACAAAGTATGGGGCTGCCAAACCGACAACCAACACGGGAGAAAACTACAAAAATACCACGAAAAGCGCGGGGTGAACGTCATAGCACCCGACAAACCAACATTCTTCCATCAAGGATACAGACCGGACATATTAGACATCGCGATCACAAATAACGTACACAACACACCGACAATTGAAACAGAGGAGGCTCTGAGCTCGGATCACAACCCAATTATCCTTCACTGGGAAATGGGAACAAAAGAACACACATACAACACAACACACACGAACTGGAAAACATTCACAACATACCTAAACCAGAACACGCCGAACATAACACATATAAACGACAAGCGCGAGCTAGAGGACGCGGTTACACAAATACAAGACACCATTAAAACAGCCGCGGCAGCAAGCACGTTTCAAGTAACACACAAACACCACACGGACAAACTACCACACGACATAAAACAGCTGATTAGAGACAAAAACAAAGCGCGAAGAAAATTCCACAACACACTAGACCCGCGCGACAAAACGACACTGAACGCCTTACAACAACAGGTAAAAGACGCCATTCGCGATTTCAAAAACTCCGAATGGCAAAACAAACTCCAAAAGATTGACACGGACAAACAACACAATGATCTGTGGCGACTGTGTAAAACGCTCAAAAAAGAGCAAATCACAATCCCGCCACTCATCACGGAAAACGGGATCGCGATCACGGACCAACAAAAAGTAGAGACTTTCGCGGCACAGATAGAAACCCAATGCACGCCGAATTGGGAAAACACTGACATACGGCACATCGCGAACACACACAGACAAGTAAACAGAGAAACAAAAACACAAAATACACAACACGACGACTTTTTCACACCGAACGAAATAAAACACGCGATAAAACGCGCGAAAAACAACAAAGCACCCGGATTTGACGGCATAAACAACACGATGATGAAAGCGCTGCCACACAAAACACTAATGTTCATTCTCGCAATAGCAAACGCGATTTTAAAAATTCAAACGTATCCTGAGCAATGGAAACACGCGAAAATTATTGTGTTCCCGAAACCGAGTAAGGATCACAAAAACCCCGCGAACTACCGCCCGATAAGCTTGCTCTCCACAGTAAGCAAAGTAATAGACCGGCTATTACTTACCAGATTAGTGGAACATTCCGAAACACAAAACATAATACCAGACGAACAACACGGTTTCAGACCCATACACTCAACCACGACACAATTATCCAGGGTGACCGAATACATAAATGACGGTTATAACAAAAATCAAAAAACCGCGGCAATATTTATTGACATCTCAAAGGCGTTCGATCGTGTGTGGCATCAAGGGCTAATACACAAACTACACACGTACAACTATCCTAAACACATAACACGAATCATACAATCATACCTTTACAGACGAACATTCCAAATTACAATACAAGATACACAATCGTCAACACACGTGCTGACGGCAGGCGTCCCACAGGGATCAATACTGTCGCCACACCTGTACGCGATATACACCGCGGATATTCCTAAACCGCAACGAGGAATAATCGCCACATACGCAGACGACACCGCGATACTGACACAATCTTTCAAAGAAGACATCGCGATACAAAAACTACAGGAAAACACAAACAAACTCATAGACTGGTGCCACACCTGGCGCATCGCGATTAACACAGACAAAACACAAGCAATTGTGTTCAAACGCGAGAAAAAACCACCCGCAACAAACTTGACTATTAAAAACACACGCATTAAATGGACAGAAGAAGTAAAATATCTAGGCGTCACCCTAGATAAAAGACTGACATACACACCACACGTAAAAAACACAATTAAAAAAGCCAAACAAGCCCGCAGCGCTCTGATGATGCTAACGGGAAAACAATCAACACTAACCGCGAAAACAAAATTACTCATTTATAAACAAATAATAAGACCAATCACAACATACGCATCGCCCATATGGCTACACGTAAATAAGACATACAAAAACAAATTAAACGCGTTCCAAAACACATCACTACGGATGGCACTCAGGGCGCCGTGGTACATGAGAAACACACAAATACACAGAGAGGCGGGATTAGAACCGCTAATCGATCACATTAAGAACCGAGCAAAGAGCTTCTACAAAGCGATAAAAACACACCCAAACGCGACACTTACACACGTAACAGATTACCCGAAAACACACCAAAAATACAGAAGGCCAGCGATGGAAATAGACAGCGACGAAAACGATTAGATATCGGAGTAGCTCAAACGTCAATGTGAAGATTAATCACGACGAAGATTGAGAGCAAAAGGGCAGAGCCCTAGCTCGAATATACAATAAAGAAGTCGTAGTCAAAGCCTATTTTGTTGTAATTTTTCGTTTTGTTTCTATGTTAGTTATAATATTATTTAATTTTTAATACATTTTCTTAAATACGTATATTTTATGATTTTCAATTTTGGCCTTATTCCTTTTTTTAGTATAGAACAAAACATTTCGATAATTGGAATCCGCTATTGTTATGTTTTTCTAGCTTCTCTTTCCACCTATTCTGGCGTTCAACAGAGAAGAATTTCTCTACAACTTCAATTCATTTATATTTTTTTTCAATATAGAATCCTATATGTTAATTATTTTATGAACTACAATCTGGTTAGAATTATTTCATTAATCATCTAACATTTTTGCACATATTCTAAGAACATTTCAAAAATCAATTAAATGAAAAAATATACACTATGTATTATTAAGAAAATTAATTCTTTTTTCACAAAATTCAAACAAATTATAGTCTATGAAATGACGGGTAGATGGCGCACTTACAAACTATTTTTTGTGGTGACCTGGCAAATTGTCTCTTTCATTTTCTACTGTTGGTGAATAGATTCGCGAGTTCAAATATGATCGTATATCTGTTAAAGATCATTCACGCAGTGACTGTCAGACTGTCACTATACTGGAAATTATTGAAAACGTGCATACTATGCTGTTAAAAATTTGTCGCTTGAAAATTTCTGTAATAGCAGAAACTGTAAACATCTCTAAAGAACGCGCAATATGCATTTTAAACGAAGAGTTGGTTATGAAGAAACTGTCCTTGAGGTGGATGTCTCTACTGCTCATTATTGATTAAGATAGATGGGAATGCACCATTACCACAGATAAGATTTCGAAATATCATTATACATTAGAAACAAAACAACAATCTAAGTAGTGGCAGTATAATAGTTTTCCTTCCCTAAAAAAAGCTATAGCTATTTCATCTGCAGGAAAAGTAATAGCTCTCTCTCTCTTGGAATGCCAAACGTGGTACAGAGATTTTCCATCATTGCTGGTCCAAATGTGTCAAGGTAGCAAAGGATTATGCTGAGAAATAAACACAATTCCAAACAACAAAGCTCTTTTCTTCATTTTTATTCCGCAGGCTCTTCAGCTCATCCTCTTAGTATATTTTTTCATGATGAATATGTGTGGCACACGATTTTTTAATATTACGCATACTTTGCAAAGTTAGAATTACATTTTAATTTTAAATTGAATGAGGATTATATCTGTTAGTAAATAAATCTTAAGTAAAAAAGATGTATATGTCTAAATAATTAAGTTTAAAATAAATTTTAATTGCAAACATAACAGAAACACAAATATATTGCCCCAAAATCTTATTAGCAATAAATTATCATCCATCATATGGTGGAACAACCTTAAAAATGGTTTGAGTGAGTTTGAAACAATGCTTCTCTATTTTCTCATTGCCTTAATGTAAAATTCAGTTTCTTATTTTATGATGTTATTTATTTAAAAACCGAAAATTTTTTTGTCTCCCTCGAAATTGGTGCCCTGTGGGATATAATTTACTATGTTTCTTCTAAATGTCGTCGTTTTATTTTTAGAAAAAAATCATATTGTTTTATAAATAAATTTTTCATTTATAAATACTTTGTTAAAATTACTAATAAAAAGCTAGTAGCGCACATAATTTCTAATCACTAAATAACTCATTTTTTTTCTTTGGCAACCTACACGTGGCATGTGCTGCCCATAGGAGGTGAGTTTTAAGCAAACTATAGGTGATATTTATATCTGTACCTTCTTTTCTATTACATATATTTCAATATTTACATACATATTTACATATGCCTGCGAAATAATTTATTTTCCTCTACTATAAAAAGTGAAGGCATACTAAATTTGGATATGATTGTATATTTTATTAAATAAAAAATTGAAAAAATATGATTCATTTTGTAAAAAGTGCACTTTAACAATATATTTGGTTGTAGTTTGTTTTTAAATTCTTAAATTTGACTTTTTATTCCAAACTATATTAACCCGTTCTTGCACATAATGAAGGTATTTAAAATTTAGTATGCTTTGATTTTTTAAAATAGATTTTTACATACTCTTTTCTTGTTCTAATGAAAGATTTCTCACCTAACTATCTGATTTTATATTTTACACATTACATACAATTTTTCAGCACTAAAGATGGTTTTCATTTTTATCCATATTATCTAATAGTAAAAAATATAAAAGTTTGCAGTTTGAAATGGTTGTATCGGTTTTTTTGAGAATGCAAAAGCTAAGACATACAGTGTACCATTAATATTACTTTGTAATTAATAATATTATGAATATTATTTCAGATTATATTAAAAATAAATTGTCTTGATAACTATAATAAGATATATTAATATTCTTGTGCATACACGTTTTCAATTGATTTTCTTCTTTGCATAGCCTATCTGATTTTTTTAAAAGATGTTTTCTTGGTTTGTCTTTTCTTTAAAATACTGTTTTTGGCCAATGTGTTATTTTTTAATATTTTTCAGGTCAGTAATTTTCTTCAAAACTGTGTTTCTGCTTCTTCGCAAGACCGAGATTTTAGAACTAGCTTTTTTTATATCTCTATCTAGCTCTAATTCTTTACCGTTTGCGATGTATGTACTTACCCTGTATTATAGTCTCTCGAGAAGGTATTTACGAGGGTAGTTTGACAAGTAGTGAGAATGGAAAAGAAAAACGAATTTTTTAAATACAAAATAATTTTTATTTTTCAATATATTCTCCTAAAAGAGCAATACATTTATTCCAACGGTGCTCCAATGCCCTTCTGCCATCTCTAAAATACGATTCCGGAAGGTTTGCAAAATACTCATTTACGAAGATGATAAGCTCGTCGTTAGACGAAAAATTTTTTCCACCTAGTGCCGTTTTCAATTTTGGAAAAACGTGGAAGTCGGAAGGGGCTAGATCCGGCGAATAAGACGCATGCGGTACTAATTGGAAATGCAACTCGTGGATTTTGGACATCGCAACTGTGCTGGTATGCGAGGGAGCGTTATCTTGGTGAAACAGAATCTTTGTCTTTGCCATTCCTGGCCGTTTAGCACGAATCTCAACATATAATTTTTGTAGAAGTTCTGCATAATATTGTCCTTTTATTGTGGCACCTTTCTGAAGGTAATCAATGAGCTTTGAATCCCAAAAAATTGATGCCATCACCTTGTTTGCCGATAAAGTGGTTTTCGCTTTCTTTGGAGGTGCAAAACCATGTTCTAACCATTGTTTCGACTGTTGTTTAGTTTCGGGTGTACTGTAGTGTATCCAAGTTTCATTGCAAGTAACAAATCGCCTACAAAAATCAACCGGATTCCGCTTATAAAGGTCCAAACACTCATTGGAAATGTGCAAACGAGTGAACTTTTGATCAGTCGTAAGCAATCGCGGCACCCATCTTGCCGAAAGCTTGGGAAGGCCCAATTCTTTAGTTAAAATGTGGTGTACGCGTTCTGTTGAAATGTTTACCATGTCTGCTATCTCTCTCACTTTGAGTCGTCGATCTTGCGTAATAATATTATGGATTTTTATAATCATTTCCTTAGAAGTCACGATTTTGGGTTCTTCAGAGCGCGCTTCTCAACACAGCTTGTTCTACCACGTTTAAATTTATTTACCCATCTACTTATTGTAGCGGATGATGGAGCAGATTCACCTAATATTTTCCGTAACTCATCTTTTATTTCGTTAGCTTTCATACCCTTAATTACGAAGTATTTAATTACCGCACGATACTCCGCTTTTTAAATTTTAACAAAACGACATGTTGCTTCTTTTTCAATCAGCTGTCAAAAATAAACTAATTAACTGATTTATCTAAATATCGGAATGTAAACATATAAATAGGCAACCTAAATTACAGCGCATTTGTTTTACCAATTAGAGCGCCACCTATGTGTCATTCTCACTACTTGTGAAACTATCCTCGTATTCTTTGCATTTGCTTGACAATGCTGAAGCAAAATCTACTTAATTTTTACGTACATTAAGTAATGTTTTCTGCACAGTCCTTTTTCAACTACACGGTTAGTCAAGCGGGACTGGACTCCGCGTATAGTAAGATTGTCAATCATCAGAAATCAGTTTTAGATATTACTTTATCGTTTGAGCCAAATCTGATTCCTATAGACATTTTTCAAATTGAAAAATTGGGGAACAATTTACGATTTAAGTTCTACAATTAAGATGCTTGTGGAAGCAATTTCTAATGTGGATGAAACACTTTTTTAGTTTGAGTGTCCAACTTGTTTGACGATGTTGATTGTCCCAAATTCAAGAGTTATTATGTATCCAGTTGATGTAATTGTTTTTGTTTTCTTTAAAGCATCTGAACTACTTTGTACCCAATGTCTAGTCTATTGTTTTGTCTGTATTTAGGGAGAAATTCAAAAGCACTACGTCGGAAAATCTGTAAATTTTTAGTGTACAGTCTTTCATGTTTTTGTTGATTGTTATCAATCGTGGCACACACATGATTGAGGTATTATTTACAAAATATAATTACAAATTATTATAAATATTATTTATTAGGCCTATAACTTTTTGTTTTCGCATTTTGATACAATGATCGTTTAGCACCATATTGTATACTTTTTTATTGATATGATTTTGGCCATTCAGAACGATCATTTTCTTTTAAGAGTCAGTTACATCAAGATTTTGATTTCGGTCAGTGTGAAACCTTGCAGAACGGAGTATTTAATTATTGTCTTATACTCAACTTTTCTATTTTAATAAATGGATAAAACTTGTTTCCTACAAGCTCGGACTTTTTGAATATACATTAACGAATAACGACTGACAAATTATATGGTAACAGCTACAACTTCAAAAATAAACTATTTGACACTCTTATCGCCATCTATATATTAGGCCTAGAACATTTTACTTCACATTGGTATCTAAAAAGAAGATTTGTAAAATATCGTGGTTTTATTTAAAGTGCATTGTTTTAGAATCGATTATTTTGATGTTTAAAACAATTTAAGAAGTCGTTTAGCTAACGAACAATATTATATACTAAGTTTACTAGTTTTATTATTAAAAATCAACAAATATAAAATTTATGTCTACGAAAAGCACAATAACTGTATTGCACGGAATACTTAAATTATTAATCCATTTTCGACATGTAAAAGTTTTAAATCGAATTTATTTTGAATTTCCGTTGGAAATAAGATTAAAGGTGGATACACAAATATTGCATTCTCTTGTACCGATAGGCTATTAATTAACTGTACGCTTTTAAACAATAAAGTCAAACCCAGAATACACATATGCTAATAAGTTGTGTAGATTTGCACGTTTACAAGTGAATTTCAAATTCACTTTAATTAAAGTTTGGTACGTTTCCTTTCGATCTACCATCGTTAGCGATCTTCACAAGATGTAAAATCAAATAGAAATTTTGTGGTTAAATAATACCTAATTCAATTTTGTCATCGTTTTAAGTCGAAAATGATGTAAATGCAATTCTATTTTGATTCAAATACACTAGACAAGTTAAATCATAATTTATAAATTGCTCATTTATTTCTAATTACCAAAATGGTCAGAAATAGTAATCGACCTTGCACAGTATATTTCAATTTTTCACTATCTCTATATCTAGAATGCAAGGAAAATAATTGAGCCCTATTGAGTTACTCATTTATTACTTTTTGGAAGACAAATATAGTGTCCACTGCCAGTATCACGCCATTGTCTTTGCAATAAATATAAATAGAAAAAAGCAGGTTGATAAAAAATTATTATTATTATTATTATTATTATTAGAGATCATTTTCGCCAACCAGTGTACAGTTGGTTGAACTTGCGATGAATATTGTAGAAGCAGCCTGAGTGAAATAATATACAATTGCGAAATTTACCTATAAATAAAATCATCCCGCTCAACGCCAGCAGAACTAGTACCGAACACATTATTATTAACAGTATGAAAATAACTTTCTGTTTCACTACGTTGGCGAACAAGGTCATGTGTCCAAATAAACAAATAATATCCAGATATAGTATAAAATAGGTCAAATACCTTGCAATGATTTTGACTTTAACTAAGAAGTCATTTGTTGTAGCCAGTCGTTGAGAAAATTTGTAAACGTGAACGCATACGTAACATTCATATCATAAGAAAGCTTCACAATGTCAATACTTTGCTCGGAATATTAGCAGTGCACCTGAAGTTAAATTCGAGGAATGAATACTCATTGCACTCAATTCGTTACCAGGTGGTCGATGTGCGAAAGGAATCATACCTATTTATTTTGTGCAATCTATTAGGTACCACTCGAGTAGGCGTGCTTAAAAATTATATGTATGAACAGTAGTCCTCTAAAGTCATTATTTTACGCAAACAAGGTGTCTAATTAAACGCTTTATTTGCGTATAGGCAACTAAACTTTCAGGCCTGCAGTAAGCTGAGCTCTATATTTGTTTTCACATTTTTTGCCGTTTGAATTTGACTAAAATTTCAATTGACATAGTGGCTAGCTTCTTACAAGTTTGTAATTCGCGTTGCCTATATACAAAGTCTCATTACTATATATATAATATACATATATATGTATGCATATATATCTAATTACTATTTTGTTAATGTTAATCGATATTGCATACTATTTTAATATCATGTTAAATGGCTTGTTTTTACAGTAACTTTGTGGAAAACAATGCGTAAGCCGTGTGCTGAATTAAAATAATATTTCGGAAAATTTTAGTAACATAATATATGAATTATCATCCTGTTTAAGTGGCGGACTCTAGCATTTAATTACAGCGTCTCCCCTAGAATTAAAAAAAAGGATACATAAGAAATACTTGTCGGATATCTTTTATGCTGAAATAGTGCGCGAATTTTAATATTGTCTTACTCTATGAAGTACTGTCAAGGCAAAATACATACACATAAATTCCTCAAATAAGGGAAACTATTTTGCATCACTATTTTCGGATATGTATTAGTCAAGTAAATAATTTCGCTTTATTATTTATTCTGTCAGTCAAATAAAAACAGAGCATAGCTCAATAGGACTTTTCATTGATTAAGTATAATCAACATCTACTCCGAAAAAGAATGATTATGCCATTAAATAATACATCGAGTCGTTAGTCGATTTGTGTGGACTGATCGTGCCCTTATCATTTTTTGGCGAAATTGAACAAATACGAGCTTTTGAAAGTTGATTCCCCAGAATTTAAGTTGTTTGTATATTAACTAAAATATGAAATGATAGCGTATTTATTTTGAATAGATAGAACCATTATTTTCTTGTATTTTAGATTTAGACTATTGAATTTATCAAAGCCGCCTGCTCGAAACCTATACTTTTTATTATTTAATAATTGTACATATATGAGTGTTTGATAATTGGGAAATAGAAATTAGATTACCTTAAATACAAATAATATAAAAGACCATTTTTAGAGCTATGTATGGAAAAACAAAACTGATTTCTCTGTGTATTGTATTTTTGTATGTGTTTTGTCATAACTCCTTCCCTTATAAAATGTGCATGGTAGATTGCACCTACATTAAGGGCTTCTTTCCTTACTTGCTATATAATTCTAATGTTATTTTTTATTCTTTGCAGAAACAGCAAGAATTAAATAAAAATAAAGAAATAATCGTCTTGGATCCGAAAAGATCGAATGCTATTAATATTGGTATGACAAAATTACCTCAACCACGTTCTATAAAAACTGCAATATTAAAAATGGATGCCACGATAATGAACAGGGAAGGTATAGAAAAATTATTAACGATGTTACCAACAGAAGAAGAAAGAACAAAAATTCAAGAAGCGCAAGCAGCGAACCCCGATTTACCTTTGGGTAGTGCAGAACAATTTTTATTGACATTAGCTTCTATATCGGAGTTGCCTGCGAGATTGAAATTGTGGGCATTCAAATTAGATTTTGAAAACACAGAAAGAGAAATAGCGGAGCCCCTTATGGATCTCAAACAAGGTTTCGAAGTTCTTAGAGTGAATAAGACTTTTAGAGCAATATTAAGTACATTACTATCAGTAGGCAATTTTTTGAATGGAAACGAAGTTAAAGGATTTCAAATCGAATATTTATCTAAAGTTCCTGAAGTTAAAGATACAGTTCACAAACACTCTCTATTACACCATCTTTGTCATATCGTGATGGAAAAATTTCCAGATGCGTCGGATTTGTATTCTGAGGTAATAATTAGAATTAGTGTGTTTTGATTTATATAAAGTTCTGTTTCACAGATTGGTGCTATAACTAGAGCCTCGAAGGTAGATTTTGATGAACTCGCATTAAATATACAAAGACTAGAAGCAGATTGTAAGGCATCCTGGGATCATTTGAAACTGATAGCAAAACACGATGGATCAAACATGATGAAAATAAAAATGTCTGACTTCTTAGCTGACTGCGCGGAAAGAATTATTTTATTAAGCATAATCCACAGACGAGTTTTAAACAGGTTAGTTTTAAAAAGTAAAAGATGCTCTGCTATTTTACCTATCAGAAATACGTATTACAATGGATTTACGGCGATATTTTATTTAAATTTAATTTATAACTTGATTTTGTTTACAGAGTGTATTAAATCTTCTAATTTAATAAATTGAAAAGAAATATAAAGAATTCAAGTAAACTTTTTAAATATATGTACTTCTGAGTTATGTACGAAGTACTTTATGTAGTGTTTACGAACTTGAACTAAACCTGTATATACAGTACCTGGTTATAAAACAAAGACGGACATATATTACACAGTGTTCCATCTTGCATGAAGGTGTATAGCGCTTCTTCATTTAGTGAATTTAGGAAAGGCAAAAATATAGTAATTAAGTGATGCGGCCTTTCCGAAGAAGTCACAACCTTTGTGAAACACATAATTGTTTTTATATTTAATCAAAAATGTAGTTTCAACAACTTTTATATATTGTACTTGATTTATTCCATAAAATACAAAGGTTCGGTACCAATTGAGATTATTTATGCATGTCATGTTACAGACACATGCAAAATCGCGATTAAAAAATAAACACCCACCAACAGTTGGTGGATGTTTAATTTCTTTCTGAACAGCTCTATCACTATAATATTCATTCTATATTTACCTAACTGACCAAACTGACTGTTTGGTTTTTTGCGTTATTGCAATTTGTCGGTTCGAATACATGCCTGTTTTTAATAAAGTGTCTATTTTAATTTTACCTATGCTACTAATATATTAATTTTTCCCATTTTATATAAATTATAAAGATTGAAGGTTCACCAAAAAATGTAAAGTAATAATAAAATTCACAATATATTACTAAATACACTTCTTAATAGGAGCACGTACAAATTTCAACTAAAATTAGATACTATTCGTAATGCTTTCACATATTTCATTATCTATATTGTGATCCTGATAGCAGGTACCTGACCCGAAATCGATAAAAGGGAATTTTCCTAATAATAACGGGTGGCTGATCAATTTTGCTACATTAAGAAACTCAAATAACTTTTTGTAAAGTTTATGTAATTTATTTTTAGTAATTCATTTGAAAAATAATACATTTTTATTAAAGTAATTCGTGAAGTTTTGAAAGTAATTGAATTCAAATGGCCTCCACCCTCGGTAACACATGTGCGACATCTTATCAAAAAGTTATTAATTACTGCCTGGAGTGTTGCAGCGGGAATTGCCTCAATTACCGTTCGAATGGATTGCTTTAAATCATCCAAATTTGTTGGGTTTCTTTTGTAAACTTCTTGTTTGCAATAACCCCACAAAAAAAATCAGGTGCAGTGAGGTCAGGAGACCTGGGAGGCCAACGGAATGTAGAGTTTCTTGAAATCAGTTTATTGGGGAATTTTTGCCGCAATTCTGTCATAACAGGCGTGGCTATATGACAAGTTGCCCCATCTTGTTGAAACCAAACAGAGTTGAAAGGGATTCTCTTTCGGCGTAATTCTGGAAAGAAAAACCCTTTCAACATCTTTAAGTAACGGTCTCCATTGACCGTAACAGTAAGACCGTTTTCTTCGAAAAAGTAAGACCCAACACACTGTGACGCGAAGTGGATGTAATTGCATCTGATGGAGTATCTGTGGGTTAGAATTACTCCATATTCGACAATTTTGTTTGTTAACATTGCCGTTTAAATCAAAATGTGCCTCGTCAGACATAAAAATGCAGTTCAAGACGTTTTCATCCTCTGACGCCATTTGAATGATCTCACAAAATTCCAAGCGAATCGGGAAGTCTCTTGGGTTCAGTTTCTATGTTAATTGAATCTTATATGGAAATAAGTTTAAATCTTGGTGCAAAATTGTCTGCAGTGACTGTCTGCTGACACCCATTTGAGCAGATAAGCTCCTTGTCGAAACTCGAGGATTGGATTGTATGTCAGCAGCTACAGCAGCGATAGTTTCCTGCGTCCGAACTGAGGGATCTCGATGATAAGGCCTTCTTGCGATTGTGCCACGCTCGGCAAAATTCTTCACGAACCTCATTATAGTCCATCTGCTAGGAGGAGTGCCGCCAAACGTGCGCCTATATTCTCTTTGGATGGAAACTACGGACTCTAAAGCGTGAAACCGTTGCACTATCCAAATTCTTGTTTCATTGTTCCAATTCTCCATTTTAGTTAAATTTAAAGATCAATCTATAAAATAAAATAAAAATGGAACAGGTTGGTTACACAGAAAACAAGTTATTACGTTTTTTTTTTGGTAGCAGCTTTCATCAGCCACCCGTTATAATGGTTGCTTTTTCTAGGAATAAATCCTAGAACTAAATCCATTTACAAATGAAAACTTAAAATATATCTAAATACGTTGTTTGAATTACATATTTCTTGATACGCAATGGTGGTTCTAATTCAATTACCAGGTACTGTGGTAGTCATGCTTGTATAAAATTATGGCAATTTGATAAATTGAAAATATTCGCATCCTTACCCTTACTTTTGTATACGAAAATGATTTCTGAGAATGTTTTTTAAAGATACCAATGTTTCAATTATTTCTTAATAACAAACATAATGAGACCTGTAAAATTGTTAACTAAAAAAAAGTGATCTCGAATTTAAATCTGGTTAAAATAATTAATCAGTAATTGCAATATATTCATTAAAAGACTCCAATTTAAAGCACTTTACAATTTTAACCCTCATTTTACTAGAACGATATTGCAAAATGTACATGATTTATTACATTATTAATTTGAGAAGAGAGTTTAAATTAAAAAATTGTGAAGGAGTTGGTAAGACAAACGTGTTTAGCTAATCATCTGTGTCAACTTCAAGTTTAAGAATCATTTATATACACCACATTATTTACTGATATCATTTTTTATCAATCAGAATAAATATTAGTTAGTCAAATTCTTGTATTATGTGAACGGTTTTTTACCTAAATTTTATAAATAATCTGCTATCAGTTTCTACTTTCTAGTGGTGGTTCGTAAGTATTATTTTTTGGAGGTTTTTATTATTTAATGAAACATAAGCAATGTAATAAAATTTTTTAAAAATCTCACCTATGTTCATATTCCAGTGAAAATTGATTTGTAATAACGTAACAGGGGGTGAAAGTTGAATCTATAAATATTATTCCAATAGAATCAACCCAAACTATCTCAGCGATATCCACACGTCAAATATAAGTAGCCTGGAAGGCGTTTCAGATCAGTAAATTAGCTCTCGATGTTTTCAAAAGAGATATAAATGATTTGTTTACTTCCAGAAAAAAAAATGTACTAAATAAAATGAGAAATATTTAAGAACGTAATCAAATTTTTAGAAAACATTGTTTACGGTCCCTTATTATCGAATTTTACTAAGTTATCGATGTATTTTATTCAGTGATTATACCCATAATAGAGTAATTGGTAATAGTCATGAACTTTATTTCTACAAGTTCATTTGTTTGTTTTCAAATTTATATGTAAAATCAGGACCTACTATTTCTCGAATTCAGTGGAAATTAATCTGGGAGTAGCTAATGTTCTGTTTCCTCTCTTTATATTGGCGCTGAAGATTATTTAATCTGCATGAATATGCTTAAAAAGTGTCATCCATAACCAGGGTGAATTAGTTTTAGAGACACTGTATCTTCGCTGTATTCTAGAATTTTACATTATTAAAAGTTTTTCTTGTAAATGAAAAAGGCCAGGACTAAGGATAAGTAGTACTAGTCCACCGGATAAACGTCTTCAACATAAGGGCATAATTAGACGATTAATCATAATTGAATCAAGCTAGTTCTACTTGGTAGATAATTAATTATTTTAAGTTAGTGAGGGGATATAGATTTGTGATTTTTATATCTTACTTGTGTAAAAAATTTAATTGACATTGTTATAAAAGGAAATGTTGCTACTTAATACTAAAATGAACTTATTTCAGGTTTCATAAATTTTTACTATGGTTGGGTATTCCACTACATCAAATAGCTGATACGAAACCAAACGAATTCTGTCGCATTATTTCAGAGTTTTCATTAGAATATCGAACGACAAGAGAGAGAGTTCTGCAACAATTAGAAAAGAAAGCTAATCACAGGGAAAGAAATAAAACAAGAGGAAAGATGATAACCGAGGTAATAGGCTGATTTTTCAGGACAAGTAATCAAAACTCTATATATAGGTGCGCAACTAAGTTCTCGCTGTTTTTTTGATGAAAATGCAACTCTATTGTGAAAAAATGTTTACAAATGAATCATTCAAAATATTGCCCATCGCTAGCGACAACTTTTTCCCATCTTTCTGGCAGAGCTCGAATACCGTCAAGGTAGAAGTGTTCGTCTTTTGAGACTATCCACGAATCAAGCCATTTTGAGATATCCTTATATGAGCGCAACTGCTGATTAGCCAGATCATGTGCCGTCGAACGGAACAAGTAATAATCGGACGGCGCAATATCTGGGGAATATGGCGGGTGGGGTAGGACCTCCCATTTGAGCGTTTCTAAGTAGGTTTTAACGGATTTGGCAACGTGAGGCCGAGCGTTGTCATGCTGTAGAATCACTTTTTCGTGCCTCTGCTCGTATTGTGGCCGCTTTTCGCGCAGTACTCGGCACAATCGCATCAATTGAGTTCGATGCCGTTCCCCAGTGATGGTTTCGTTCGGTTTCAACAGCTCATAATAAATAATACCGCCCTGGTCCCACCAAATACACAGCAAAACCTTCGCAGCGTGAATATTCGGCCGAACCGATGACGTAGAAGCATGACCGGGCAGTCCCCATGATTTTGTTCTCTTCGGGTTGCTGTAATGAATCCATTTTTCATCACCCGTAACGATGCGATGAAAACAACCCTTCCTTTTTTGCCGCTGGAGCAGTTGTTCACAGGCGAAAAAACGACGCTCAACGTCTCTTGTCTTCAAATCATAAGGAACCCAAGTTCCTTGTTTTTGAATCATTCCCAACGCATGCAATCGCTAGGAAATGGCTTGGCGGGTAACTCCTAATGCTCTTTTTGCGTTTGGCACGGATCCTCATCGAGCAATACCTCCAATTCAGCGTCTTCGAAGGTTTTTGGTCTTCCTTCACGCGAACGGTCGTCAACATCGAAATCACCGTCTTTGAAGCGACGGAACCAATCAGGGCACGTTGTTTCACTTAGAGCAGCATCTCCGTAAACTTTTTGGAGTTCTCGATGCGCTTCAGCCGCCGTTTTCTTCGAATAAAAGAAGAAAAGCAACACTTCTCGCAAATGACGATTATTTGGCACAAAATCAGACATTTTCACACAATATATGTCTAAGCTTGATTCATGACGTTTTGGTTATGTCACAATCGACCAGCACTTACTACTGGAGCCATCTCTTGAAAAACAGCGAGAACTTAGTTGCGCACCTAATAGTTTCAAGACATGCACGTAATTACAGATAGATTATAGATTGAAATAATATTCTACATAATGTAGTAGTTTATTGTTATCTTAAAAACTACATTTCCTTATCAATTTTTATATATGTTGGTATAAGTAAAACTTGTTAAAGAGTTGTAAATTTATGAAATCACTGCGTTTATTTTCTACTTAAAAATTCCAATCTCTTATTTTTGCCGCAATGTAGAACTTTCCAAAAATATTAACAGGAACCGTTAAGGTGGAAATTAGTTTTTGTTTTGTATTATTACTTGGTAAATCTTATATTAGCCATTGTTATTGGAAGAAAAAAAAAGATTGAAATTTTTAATCATTATATTTATTTTCAAAGAATTGTTATGACTTATTAAGCCTTTTTTTTCCTTCTCATATTTATTAGACTGGAAAGTTTCGCACTAAAGAAGATCGAGCTGATGCAGAACTTCGACAATTGCTTGGAAGTGATATTTCTGACGTGGACAGTATGCAAGGTACCTTACCATGGAGGCGAACCAGGAGAGAGTCGAACAGATCATTTATGGGTCAAGTTAATGGTAATCTAACGGATGGTGATGACGAAATTTTAGAAAGTCTCGTAAAAACGGCAACTAAAGCACCTTCAAGAACGGCTCCACGCGAAAGAAAACGAACGCGTCATGCGGATAGAAAATCATGTAAGTATTATTTTTTCTAAAAAAATCATTCGTCAGCGGAATGCTTTAAATTCTGTTTCTTTTTTTTCTGTTTATAAGTTTCTCAAACAAACTACTATGACTGTCTATATTATTTATTATATAGTTAAGAAATATTTTAACTGTTAATATTTGAAAATAGTAGACGAAGGTTGCACCTTAGAAAAGGACAAGCTTTTATATCGCGTGTTTATCATTTAATTATATCGTGTGTTCACTGATTTTTGATATCGCCCATTGAATTGAAGCGATTTTGGCTTCTAAATGATACTAGCAAAAAAGACAACTAAAAGCAGTAACTACAACTGCTTTTCAGGCAACTACCCTAAGTTACTACTCTAACGCAGTCGAACGTATTTAAATAAACGTTTCGGGCCGCGGTGTTACTAGCGTTTCACGTAACATAATTTGTATTTTTATTTGAGGTTAATTATTTCGATACAATTCAGAGTAACTCTGACTTGTAAAGTGCCCGTTAATGACTGATGATGTCTTTATTTGTAAATAACTTTATTATACTTCATCACATCCAGTTGTTCTTTTAGCAATTTAATTATGACATTTCATGAAATACTACTAATTTCTAATAAGTAAAAAATCTGATGACTTAGCAACGAAGTGAGCAAATACTTTACATGTTTGGGTATATTACTTGTTTGCTGCAAGCCAAAACAAAACTCAAGTTGAATTCTCTCAAATATTTTAGATTTATCTATCGTTACTAGCTAATACTACATTATAAACTTCATTAGAAGCATTCATTTCTTCGCGAAAACTTTCTGTCAAGTATTGATCAGAACAACATACTTTTTGATATTAATAATAAATGAAAGGACAGTCGCAGTAGTTAAATATTCATTATTTATATACTATAGAGGTTCAATGACAGTTGCTGTTATTATTGTATTTAGTAAAACGTTCACGTACAAGAGAAAATAATCCAATGGGTAGCAGAGATTCGCCGTAATAATTTTGGTATGTCGTTGTTGGTGATGAAATGTTTTTGCGTTTGATGTTTTAGTTGCCATAGAATGTTCCTGTGTAAGAAATACATAAATATTGTATGTAAATCTAAATTATATATTTTATCCCATAACAAGACATGGCTCAATGAAAGATAAAATCAATTAAAGTAAAATCTTTTTATAATCAGTTTATGAGAAGAAGTAAAATTCGGAGAGTTGTTGGTTAGGCTATTATAAAATTTGTTTGTGTTCGGACGATTTTCGGAATGAAGATTTTCAAAAAGAAAACAAGACTTTATTACTTACTATTACATATACAGGTTCCTCTTCAATAACATCTGAAAATTACTATCACCAATTATTACTACTTGCTTGGTCTTCCTAATCCTCTATTACGTGCAAATATGCCTGTTTCATGAAGTAGTTAATGAATATTTTCGAAGGTTTTTCTATCCAAAACATGATAATTAGGGAATCGTTTACTATACAATTATCTAGCCTCTAACTACCATTGGCAAGTTCATATAAAATGTAAATCGGTCATCTCCACATTGGTATAATTTCATATTAGTAACAAAATTACGAGACACAATTAATTTTGATCACTTCACTCTCACAGAGAGAAAATGTCAGGTTACAACGGAAAAGTAATCAACAATGTAAGAAATCTGTAGTTAAGTTAGAGAATGTTTTCGGTATCTGCATTAACCTTGTGTGACTGCAAATAATATCCGTTTTTGGTACGTAGACTTCCGCGGTCGTGGTCCATGCTATCTGCTTCTGGGTTTCCGGGCTGGAACCGCGTCACTAGTATATCTGCCGACGTTTCGTACCCATTTGTATGGGACATCTTCAGGGCTGAACTACTGCACTGAAACTCAGTTTCAGTGCAGTAGTTCAGCCCTGAAGATGTCCCATACAAATGGGTACGAAACGTCGGCAGATATACTAGTGACGCGGTTCCAGCCCGGAAACCCAGAAGCAAATATCCGTTTTTTCTAATCGGAATATTGAAAACATAAAAACGAATATATGGACAGTTTTGTATTTGGTAGTCTCAGTTCAGTATACCATAGTTTCACTTGGAGTGCATTAATAATTTAAAAAAATATCTAAACCTTTATCGCTCAGTATCATTGAAATGAAACGTCTTTCCGAAAATCATCCCGACTTTTGCTGCATCTTTAGTAAATATGTGTAATGAATTTAATATACAACGGATGTTTTGTTAACCTAATATAGAAAATAAAAAATATTTTGTTTTATAAACTTTTCTATATTTTTCCAAAATATTGAAAATTTTGTCAATGTTTCTAGGGGTATGTCATTTAGTTCTCTTTTGAAAACCTCGACAGTTTCATTGATTGAAAATTGTGCTCCTCGCAATTTGTCTTTGGTATGTGTAAAAAATAGCTGGAACTAAGTCGCAACTAGGTATTTTGTGGATAAATAAATTCAGTGTTTTACAAGTGTAAATAACAGACTATGTAAAGAGCGGTGAATGGGTGAGAGTAATGATGATGCAGGATGATCCTTTCGATCGATTATCATGGATTTGTTAAAATGCTTCAGACAAACATATCTTTGTCTATTATTCAGAATTGACCAACACACGATCACACGAGAATTGCAGACATGTGAAAAATATATTTGAACTAATTATCCCAAAACAGAATAACTGTATATAACGCGGATAAACTTGGTACACAGGCGAACCTAAGATCGAAAATGCTAATGAAACGCATATCCTGAAAAATGGTCCGTATATCCTTATTTCAAGCTGAAGTTTATGCAATTTTAACACATTCAAAAGTATGTTTAATAAGAGAATAAGAATGTTTATTCACATACGCAAATTCATATTCTCACTGATAACCACACTATATTAGGAGCATTGAAAAGCCTCAAGCTCTCCCTATAGTACGAGAACGGAGTGAAGAACTCAGAGAATTGGCGCAGAATATAGAACAGATGCGTAGATGTCGAAACACTGTGAAATCACAGAAAAACTTCTTCATTTTACATAGGGCCAGAACTTATATCGGAAGTGCTTAAGTGCACTATCTGGGCACGAATAGATAGATGGACCAAGCCCCAACTTAGAACATTTGAAAAATAAGGCCAAGCATGAACTTCAGAAAGCCTTTATTGACGAGCTAAATTGTAAAAAGACAAAAAATTGTTTTCTTTATATAGATGCTAGTTTAGAATGACAACAGGACACCTTGCTAACCACACGCCTGTAAAACGTTTTGCACAAAATTTAGAGATATAATAATGCCGATCTCTATTGCAGATTATGCGCTTCAGAAACAATTAATCATATTTTGTAGGAATGTAAAGCATGGGATCACAAGAGATAAGCCATTTATGGGCAGTCTAAAGTAGATTCGATATATACAGAGCCCGATCTGTCCTGGATCAGTGCAGTAGGTAACATTGAGGTAATGCATAAAAAGTCAAATAATGCTGCAGGGCTTTGAAACAATGGAACAATCTCTAAGGAGACATAGAAAAAATTAGCGATCAACCTTTGTTAAAGCAGATCCATTTAGTACTATCCAAACAACTGACATTTGTTTTGTATCAATTGGCACCATCCTTTTTTAAAATTAGGTTATAGTTCTGTACTTCCAAATACTTGTGGAAAAGCGTGAATTGTTTGCTACTTGAATCAAGCTAACAGAATATAATTTTTTTATCACGTTCTTGCCAATGGTTGTTCTTATTTTGTATAGTTGATTTGACAAAAATTTACGAACGAAACAAATATTCATTATGTATTCGTTCCATTTTACGGAAGCTAATATATTATGCGAGCCTAAACATCGTTTTCAATTTATTGAAACATCCTTGCCGGTTTAATCTATGCCTGATGAAAGGAAGATATCTTGAAAGAAACAAAACATTAGAACTCGTGTTTCGTTCTTTTTAATTTAATATATGCTATTCGAGTTATGATTAATCTAATATTTGATTCTAAGAAGGGACTATATATTTGAGAAGAATAATCAAGACAGTCATGTAGCGTACGGATAGTAGCGATGAAGTTTTGTTCATAAAACAATGAAAGTTGTATCGAAAATGTCATCATGTACTTGTTATTTGGTACATAACGAATTATTATTATTTATGTGCTGCATGTAACATTTATCGTAGGCTACAATGTGTTAAATATTTGTCTCATGCTACAAGACGCACTACTGCAGTTAGTGGTTTGAGAATTCGATGAGTTGATGAGTTTTTTCGGAAAGAACTTAAAAAAAAAGTTAGTGCATGGAGGTTGCCGAAAGATTCGTCCAGTGTGGAAACGAATTCAAAATTGACAAGATCTTATTCAAAGTGTTCGAAATGAAGGCGATGATGTTTTAGACAGCATAATAACAATGATTAAATCTAAGATTCATCATTATATTCCAGAAAGTAAAAAGGCCAGTAAGAATTGGTATCTCTCAAATTTTTCATCGTCAAAAAATTCAAAATCACATCCGCAGTCAAGGTGTTAAAGTATTTTGGGATATCTAAAGTGCATGATGATGGTTTTCTTAACTAATATGAGAACTATCAATCAAGAATATTGTAGTCGACTTGTTTCTAAAATCAGAGACTGTAAGAACAAAACGACGCAAACTATTGAGTAAAGATATCATTTTTTGTTTAATACAGAGAACGCTCGAACAGTCACGATGGGAAATATTACTTCGCACGACATACTTTCCAGATTTATCATCCTGCAACTGTCATCTTTTTGAACACCTTAACGAGGCCATGGGAGGTAAAAAAATTCATATCGGGTGAAAAAGTGATGAAGGCATAAATATTCGAACGCAGGAACAAATGTATAAAATGCAGTGACTTTATATTAACTAAGTTTTTTTTCATTTTCTGTGTTTTGTTACTTTTATTGCCATACAAAAAAGTTCAGGTCAAATCTATACACTCCTCATACTTATAGGGCAAATAGTCTACTTTATTTGTATATTAGTTTTAAAATAATGAAAAATTTTTACGTAACTGCTGAATTTTTTAATAACAAGCTACTACTAATCATTTCCTAACAGTTTTTGCATGAATAGTATTTATTAATATTGTGTCATTCAGTAATTTTATTAACACTTTAAACTTACATATGCACCAATGCCTATGAAATTCCATCAGCAATTAATTTCTGGATAAATATCTTTTATTTATGGTATCTTGCCGATTGACAAATTTTAGTACCATTATATTAGTTTTTATAAGATCGGATTTTTATTAGAAATGCAATATATTATGTGTTTATCTATCTATTTTTATAAAATATATTTATATTTTTCTAGTAAGAAGAACATTGAAAAACGGCTTATCGGAGGAAGAGAAAAAACATATTTCCACTTACATAAAAGGATATTAAGAAAAGTGAAAGGAAGTTTATGATCAGAATTAATTTTTAGGTTCTCCTTATAATTTATTTTTTAGTTGTACATCTGTAAGATGTAAAATTGTATACTGATTTTATTATGTGATACCCTATTGTTCTCCTACAGTTAAAAGTTAATATTTTAGCAATGTATTTTGCTATTATTAAAATCTATTTGAAATTGTTCTAATCTCTACTGATGATGTGTATAATACTTCTTGTGTTATACTTGTTTTCTCCCTCTGTTTTTTCTTGGTAGTTTGTAAACTTTTTACATTGAAAAAAGCTTAAATACTCACAGTTTAAATATTTTGGAATTTGAAAGAATCCTTTTTACTGTTTATGTTGTATTTAACTATTTAAAAAATGTAAACAATCTTGTATAGTACATAAAATAAATTTGTTATAAAGATCTGAAATTATAAATTTCATTTTCCACATTATAATTTATAGAAGAATGAAAGAGTTGAGTTTTACAAAAGTTTTTATTAAATTTTCCAACCAATTTACAAATATTTCCACAAAAAGTATAAAATATGTAATAACAATAGGAATAATAACATGACTAAATTATAGCATATATTTTGTAAATATGTTAACAACGCAATTGAGTTGTATTATTATAAGTAATAAAGGAATGGAATGTAAGAAGAACTTGATAAATTACAATGATAATTCTGACTACAGAAATTCAAAAGAACAAAAGAATATAGGCTTCGTTGTTTGTATAAAATTGTATCAATATGTGTTAACAATTTTTTTTTTGTGTGTGGTAATAATTTATTTTACTGACTAAATGCAAAATCAGTCAATTTTTAAAGTTCGTCATGTTTAGGGCCTGAGAATTCATCGTAAGAAATAAAACCATTTTTATCCTTATCTTCATGTTGGAAAATTTCTTCTACTAATTTATCATGATCTGCCAGCATATTCTTTACTTCTTCACTTTGTTGCTCGCCATCAGCAGCAACCATTTGTTTTTTCAAATATTCGCTAACCTGAAAAGAGATATTACTGATTAACATCCAATAAAAATTTCAATAAATAAATCATATTTATAAAGAGATATGAGTGGTGTTAAGATTCTAGTCTCTTGACGCAACGTCGTCACGTTGTAAATTATGCGCGTAATTTATTAGATAATCTATGTTCGACATGGGCGTCACATCAATCAAATTTAATGATAATTACACCACCTTTCCATTTTTCAATTATAAATTGTTAAATTATTATTAATGATTAGCCTACATTTTATTTTAAGATCGCACGTGGATTTCTTTACATCGCAATTAGTTAAGGGTGCGAAAAGCTTTCAATAGTTTCACTGTACGATATAACATCCCAATATCTGTACTTCAAAAATATCCACTTTTAGTATAAGGCGGCCCCTAAATTCATCTGGTATATTTTTTAAGTAGTCAATTAATGATTCTAATTTTGAAGTGATCTCTCTTGAAGGAAATGTTGGGTTTCGAAATAATCAATACAATCTAGCAGATATTTGAAATTATTTTCAGGTTTTTGAAGTATATCTGCTTTTTACAACACTTTAAGCGTGGTTACCTAAAAAATTGAGTATTGTTTTTTTTATATATCCAAATGAATTGAATAAAAAATGCTGCTTTGATCTACATTCTGCAACGAGTGGTTATTGGTGCAGATGCAAATGCAATGCAGGACAAAATGTTATTAATTTGTTAAGGTCTTTAAAATTATTTCATACAAATTAATTAATTCTATGAAGCATAATAATATGGTACATATAGTAGACTAGGATAAAATGCTTCAACGACTTTGCCAGTCTTTAACAAGTAAACAGCTGCATTCATGACATATAATACTTTATGCAGTTCTTATGAATGTTTTTAATTAAATGATTTAATTATTGTTACATCTGCAATGCCTTCGGCCGTAATATTCGCTATTATTTTTAATAGCTATTGTGTGCAATTTTTTGGATTTAAAATATTTGTTTTTCTAAAAAATTTTTGCTCCAGTTTCTTTAATAGAATATTAGTAACTACAAAGGCTTCGCATAAATTCTCATTAAAATAACCACATATTTCATTAATATTCAATTTGTTTAAACTGAGTGATCTTTTTTTACATTAACAAATTCTATTAAAAACAAAAAAAAATACGTCGTTTTATATCAGTAAACAGACCTTTGTGTTTTCAAGTATTCGAATAAAATCTGTGTATAATGAGGCAGACATCCGTCGAGATCATCGTTATACTACAAACAACTAAAATCAATCGTTCAGCAACTTCGCTAAGCTCATTTCAATTAAATAGATTTGTATACAGCGAACGTGTTTTTATTTGTGCCACAATAAAAAAGTGCCAAACTCATCTCACAAAATATTACATTTCACAGATCAAAATTCTTAACTGACTCAAATAAGTAGAATAATAAACGGATGTATTTGAAACTTAGTATACATTTATACGACATATGCCTGAAAACATACGTGGTATGTTTTCTAAGTTTTGCATAGTCGGGCATAGAGGACGCCATTAATCAAATGTCAGTACTAAAAGTTAACCTCCATCTTTAGTTAACCTAAGTTTCAGTGCGATACGTGTAGTGTTGTAGCTACAACGAATTGTCAAAGTTGACAAATTAGTTGAAAAAAGAATTAAACCGAGAACATTTTCGCGGAATAATTTTTTATAATTTTCGAAGACAATTATCTCAATAAGAATGCTTCGTTGAGTTGGTTTCTGTTTTCGGCAATGAAGCACCACATTAGTGAACAATTTCTCGTTGGTATGGAGAATTCAAACGTGGATATGTTCTTGAATAGTCTTAGCGACTATTCAAGAGCAGGTTCAACGGCAATCACTCAGGAAAGCGTCGATGCTGTGCGCAAGATCATCAACGAAGATCGACATGAGATTGTTATTATTATTGGAGATTTCAAAGACCTCTATTCAAAAAATTTGGCTTAAACAATTGTGTTGACCGAAGAATAGAAACCAGCTAGGGTAAATTGGTGTTAAAAAACTATAGTTCGCTTCAGCGCCGGAAACACTAAAAACGTGTACAATATTGTCGGCAGTGGTGAATCTTGAATTTACTCATATGAGCCAGAAAATAAACGCCAGTCGTCTATTTGGGTGTTCCAAGGCAAAGAAAAGTCGACAAATATCAATCGTTCTCGAAGTGTGTTCAAAAACATGGTCGCGACATTTGTCTCGAAAGCAGGTGATGTAGCAACATTTCCTTTACAAGATCAATGAACTGTTGCTGCCGATTGGTATACAACCATTTGTTTGCCGCAAGTCATCGTTGAGCTTCGAAAAACGAAACCCAAACGAGGAATCATCGTCCACCAAAATAATGCAAGATCGCACACAGAACGCAAGACAATTGAACAAAACAAAATTGGACAACGTCGAATTCGACGTTGGACTCCGTATCGTTCAAACCAAAGTCCCAACGATTTCGTTACCTTTCTGAAAATCAAGAATGGACTGCGTGGTCAAAGGTTCCAGTCGTCAGAAGGAGTAGTCGATGCCTTCAAAAACGCAAATTTGTCCAGCAAACAAACTGTACAAACAAAAGTGCATTAATCTTCGTGGAGAATACTTCAAAAACCAAAGAAGTCTTTAAAAGCTTTCTACTGTTTTATTCCAGTTTTATATGCAAAACTTAAAAGACAACCCAGGTATTGCACCATAGACACTTTCTTTCGGTTTTGCATAAATTTATCAAATCCCATTACTTTCGATTTAAATTTGAAAAACTCTGTAATTTAATTAACCCAAATGAAACGCTAACACTGTAAACAAAAGAACATAATTGAGTTGTTCTTTCTTTAATTCAATCGGTCGAATTATCAGAAGAATGTCTTACATTAATATTGTTATTTTTACGGAAAATGCATTTTTAAATATATAGCTACTATACTGGAATATAATACAAGAAAAGGCACTCATAAATATAAAATTAATGTGAAAAAATAATAAATAGGAGGGGGTGCTGAAACTGATGGATGGCGCACTTTCAGACGGTTTTTACGGTTCACCGATAAGCTGCTCCCCAACAATGTGAACTATCATATTTTAGACTGCTACGCTTAGTAGTTTTGTTGTGATGGCTGTTTAACTAAGAGTATCTTGGAGTTTTTTACGAGATAGATAGCATTGAAAATTGTGCTGTTGTTAAGTATTTTTTTTGCAAGGCTTATCAGCAACAAATATTAATAACGAAATTAGGGATAGTCTGAAGAACTTCCTGAGTTTAAATGTGGTCGTGTAACGGTCGAAGATGCACACACTACGTACCAGGCAGATGCCCCAAAATCTGTCACTATTTCGGAAACGGTATTAAAACCTCGTACATACATTTCGAGCGAAGAGTTGACTATAAATAGTAGCTTATCCATAAAATCATGTAATAACACTAAAATGTAAACTATAAAATTTCTAACGGTTTTCGTAAAATTTCTAAAATTAAAAAATTTGAAAAGTTAAGCCATAACTTTGTGATATTCCGTAATAAAAATAAAATACGTATTGTTTTGTTATATTACTATAACTATATTCACAGTAAATGTCTCTTCTGTGAATGGAAAAACCGTTCTTTTGTCGCCGCTTCCACAGCCAGCTTTCAAGCATCTGTGTTTGTCAAGCTATTACTTTTCTTACTCAGTATGACCTGCGTGTATAAGTAAGATTAAAAGGGGTCAGACAATCTTCTTAACAGAATTTATAAATTGCTGCATACATATAATTGTAAGTCAAATAAAAAAATAATTCAAGATAAGTCAGTTTGCAAAAACCCAATGCAAGTAAGTTGCAAACTCCTATATTTAGTACTAAACGTAGTTGTTCCTATGTGAATCTAAAATATGTACTTGTATAAGATACAGAAGACTTATTTGTAATAAAAACGATAAAGTGTTATGCATGAAAATGATTTCGATATTTCATTTTGTGTGTTTTTAAGGTTATAGGTTATTTAAAATTAATGCTCAGATTTTAATAGAAATAAATATTAACTTTTTATTTCATCTTATAGGTAGTTGTTTCAGGATTACATAATTTAGAAAATATTATTTTATTGTTTTGTTTTTATAATCACAAATATATGTATGTATATTGCATACATTTCTAAGTTGAACTCCAAAATACAATTATGTTTATTTATATTAACTCTACTATAGTGGTGCGATTTGAAATTGCGTTTATTTGTTAACATAATTCCCAGTTCGATATATTTGGAATTTCTGACTTGCGAGGTATCTTTTATTCGCCGATTTTTGCCACAGTATCAACGTCTGTGTGGGACAGTGCAGTCTTGGTTGAAAATTATTGTTTCCTCGCTAAACCGGAACACTTTTCATTAATTTTTTGCTTTAATTCGTTTGATATGCACCTGCGATGGTTCGGCCTTTTAGAAGGTAAAAACAAAAAAACACCTCTTGTATTCCAAAAAATAGAAACCATTACTTTCTCGCAGATGAAACGGCCGTCGTCTTCTTTGGTGATCATCATGGAACATCAACATCTGTGTGGGACAGTGCAGTCTTGGTTGAAAATTATTGTTTCCTCGCTAAACCGGAACACTTTTCATTAATTTTTTGCTTTAATTCGTTTGATATGCACCTGCGATAGTTCGGCCTTTTAGAAGGTAAAAACAAAAAAACACTTCTTGTATTCCAAAAAATGGAAACCATTACTTTCTCGCAGATGGAACGGCCGTCATCTTCTTTGGTGGGAAAATCACTGTTCCGCCAGTGTTCAAATTATTTCAGACCAAAATTTCATCTGTGGGGATAAATCGGCGGATAAGATCTACCGTGGTTTTCCGAAAATACTCGAGAAATTTTTCATTTGCACTAATTTTTGATTAACACTGAGCAGTCGCGGCATCCATCTCGGGGACGCCTTCAGTACTCAATTTAATTAAAAAACACTTTCATCCTACTTGAAACTGATTGTGATTTAAATTAAATACGAGGGTAGGCGTTTATATTTCGGGAACTGGCAGCGAAAAAGTGGAATTAATTCGCGAATATTTTCATGCAATTATTTTTCCTAACTTTCGGCGTGGATTATCTCAACAGGAATGCATCGACAAGCTGAATTCTTTATATGGTGATGAAACACCATCGAAAACTACAGCATATCGTTGGAATAGTGAATTCAAATTTGGACGGCGTTCTTTAGACGATGAATTTCGTGAAGGTCGGCACACAAATGTTGTTGTGTCGGAAAACATTAATGCAGTGTCTGAATTGATAATGCAAGACCGTCATGTGACACACCTTGAGATCGAGGCATCTCTAGGTATTAGTAACATCAGCGTGCATAGGACCCTGCATGAACCGTTAATCAGCTATGTTCACGTTGGGTAGGTACTACTTAATTTGACAACCGCTCAAAAAAGGACTCGCGCCTATTGGTGACAAGAAATGCACAAAAAATACAATGGCGGTGCTTCAAGGAACATTTATAAAGTCGTCACAGGTGATGATTCTTGGATCTATACGTGTTAGCCCGATAGAAAAGAGCAGTCGACTATGTGGGTATTCTAAGATGAGGCATGTTTGGCAAAAGTTTTTGAAGAAATAAGGAAAACAAACCGAAAACGACAGATCGTTCTCCACTATGAAAATACGAGCTCTCACAGGTCTGTTCAAACAATATATTTGATATAAAATTATTTTCGATAATAAAAATTTTTTTTCATTGCTATCCCCGAAATACAAACGGTTACCCTCGTATTAAAGAATTTGTAGACTTTTTACTAAGCTCGATTTATGACAATTATAAAAGGTTGCGGTCAAAAGTTAGTATTTATTGAAATGTCTTCTTTGTTTACTTCTTGCTACTACTCTAGTGGTTACGAAGTTTGGAAAAATAGTGAAATTGTACGCCAGGAGAAACAAAATGTATGTGTAAGAAGCCAAATTCTAGATCTACACAGGTAAGAAAACGTATGTAATAAGTACATTAGTCTATTTCACAGTAATGATAACGCTCAATAGAGACAACATTTTTCTATTTAAATATTAAATTTGACTTCAATTCATTTATTATTCTGTGCTTTATAAAATGTCTCGCAACAAAAAATGAGTTTCACTGATTTAGAACATTGTCGTCTTATCAAAGTTTTTACAAAGCAATAGTTTTGCAGTGATATGATTGCAGTGTATGGGGATAGGACTCTGTCATAATTTCAAGTGGAAATATTGGTAAAATCTGTATCAGTGACCCCACTTGGGTCATCTTCAATGGATTCACAACCCTGTGAATCCATTGAAGATGACCCAAAAAGAAGTCTTATGTTTGTATGAAAGTTGTTTCTTGAAGAGCGTCATTTTAAAGTTTCAGTTATTGCATACATCTGAATCAAACATGAGTAACATTTCAACAACATGTGTTCCGAGATTCTTGATTTCCAAACAAAAACTGCTTAGGTAACAAATTTCTCAAAACGATTTGGCGATTTTTAATGCAGACGCTTTTTTGAAAGCTAAAATTTTATTGAGAATACAAGCTTAGTTTTATAGTTATATTTATATAACATGTTTTTGCATTTTATGAACACTTTTATTTTTTTATCTTTTCTTGAGCAAAAATTAATCACATCGAATTCTTGCGGTAACACATTCTTGGGTTATTTAAGTACATTCATTTCGATTTAATGAGCGTTTATCAAAATTCTTTACTTATTAATTTATACGGGTAATAATTTTGAATAAAAATGTCACAGATAATCGTCTGCTTTGTGCAGTACAATTAGCACTTATTTGGTCCAATGAAGTCGCTAGGCCTTTAAAACTGGTGTAATCATTGTCAGACTTTTTATTCTCAAGATCGATTTTTTTATTCTATTTTGTTCTATGACCAAATAATACTGAGCCTACGGTTATTGTTGGATTTGAATTGGGCAGAAACACCATCTTGATGTAATGTATTAATAATACTATAGACAGGAGCCAATTATATTGATAGGAACAAACAAATTTCTTGCTCTTTCTTTCATTGCGTCGTATAAAAATGAATTGGCCAGATAAAATATAATGTGTGAAACGCACATGCACATAATTTTTTAACTGTAATTGGCCGGTTGCTTCGTCAAATACACTACCGTCCACATTAGTTCGGACACTGAAATAAATTTACAAAAAGGGAAAATAGTTAAACTAATTTATAACAAAACTTAAAATTTTTAATGCATTATTGTTTATAGATGTTTATAAACTATAACAATAAAAATTAAAAAAGAATTACTTTAATGTTTATTATTGGAATAAACAAAGATATCTTAAACATTCCGCTTATCGAAGAAACCCCTTTTGCACGATGAATAGCCCGTACAATTCGAGGCATCCGTTTCAGGAGTTTTTCAAGGACTCTTTTCGGTATACTATTCCATTCTTCTTGGGATATGTTCCATAAGTGATTTGTTGCGGTAGGACACACTTTTCGGACCCTCCTGTCCAATTCATCTCCTAAGAATTCTATGGGGTTTAGGTGGGGGCTTTGCGGCGGCCATGTCATTATTTGCAAGGCATTATTGTTTTGTTTGCTATTTAAGAAATTCTTACATATTACTGCTGAGTGTTTAGGGTCGTTGTCCTGCATAAACACAACATTTTTGCCAATTAATCGTAGCGCCGATGGTATTGCAATATTTCTAAATAAACCTCCTTTCGCAAAATACCCTCGATTCGCTTCAAGTCCCATGTATCGGCGTAGCGAAAATAACCCCAAACGAGCACAGAACTTCTTTCTTGTTTGACGGTTGGTACTATACAATCCCGCAGCATTTTCTGACTACTCATTCTTCTTACTAAAACACGCCTTGATAGTCCAAACACTTCAAACTTTGATTCATCAGTCTATAAGACCCTTTTCCAGTCATCCAGTGTCAAATTTCTGTATATTTCTGCTCATTGTTGTCGTTTTTACCTGTTTCCGTATCGAAGTAAGGATTTGCAATGCGGTTGTGAAGATTTGCAGCTTTTAATCCTCTTTTCACTGTAGTAACAAAAATTTTTCTTTCACTGTTGCGATTCAACTATTTTGGGTGCGGTCAGTCTCCTATTTCGTTACTCAGCAATTTTATACGATCATCGTCGGCGTGAAATATTATTCGTTTACGACCTGAACGTGCCGGATCTCTGCCCGTGCGTTTATGTCGCTGAATGATATCACTAACAGTCGATTTATAAACATGTGCCTTTTCGGAAATTTGACGCACTGAATAACGTTCTTGATGAAAATTACAGAACGTTTTTCAAAACTTGTTAGTTTTCCTCTCGGCATTTTAAGAGGTTCACATAAAAAATACAGTACTATCAGTGGTGCGCATGATAGCAAGTTTATTTTAAAACTAATGCATATTTAGACTCTTTGGGGTGAGGGCAGGTAAGTTTCGCAAGTTTTTTGATTGGAATATTATCTCGAAAGTAATTGTATGGTGGTACGCATTATTCCAGGAATTACCGCAGTGAGTCATAAAATATAATAGTTATTTGTAGGTGCTCTAATAGATATATTTGTCTGCAATTGGTTATAAATTTCGTGAAGCACCTAATGTAAATATATTATTTATATTTAAACACTTTTATATTATTTTTAGAAGAGTTTATTAAATTTCGCAAGCTGTCCGAACTAATATGGACGGTAAAAGCATATTTTCCACATAAATATGTGGTTTGGAACTTTCACGATTAAAAAAATTATACGTAGTGGTAGAAGCTTGTGGAGTTTAAAGAGAAACAAATTTGTACAATGCAAAATATAAAAATTATTGTACTCTTTATTTCAGGTATAGAGGATTATGGATTATGGAGGATTAGGATTATGGGAAACAGGAACTCGTTATGTCTTTAATTAATATTAGCTTTTCTACAATTTTCGAGCACGCCAGCCCAGTTAAGAGTTAAATAACAACTAAGCTTATGAAAACTATATTATTTGTAATTCGCATACGTTTATGAATATATCTAAGTAAAAAATTGGAAATTTAGATTATAGTGGTAAAATTTATTAAGACTTATTGAACTGTGAAAGAGAACAAATTTTGTGAAAAATATTTTATGCATTAAACAGAAAATAATTAATTTCATTTACATTCCTTTAATTAAATCTACATTTTTTTCAGTCGATAGATTCTTATTTACGAAAATTTATCATTACAACTTCAAGCGTTATTAGATTTTATATATTCATGTATAAAATGAATATAAGTTTTGGAATGACGGGCAGAAAATTTTAATATATAATATATAAGTATGTAACATAATATAAATTATGTTATAGGAAATTTACAAATGCTTACTTGTAAAAACAAAAGGAAATTCTTTAACTAAGCCATTAATATTAATGACTAATTATGCAAATAAGTTTATAAACTTATTCACAAAACGTAGAGACCAAAAAATATATTTTTAGACAATAATATAAGAATTTTATTCTTATATTATGTTTTTAATCATGCATGAACATTTCTTAATAAGTATATTAGCTTGCCTGACGCTAGATTGAATAAATTTAACCTTGCGGTATATATGAGGACGGATCAGTAATTAAAAAAAAAAAGAGAAGCGCTAATAAAGAATCTGATTTATTTTGAACTTGACGATCCTTCAAAGTATATCTGTTAAATATTTTCCTTAATTCCTTTCGTAAAGATACTTGTTATTTGAATAGAAAGTAAGCAGATTTTAGCTTGTTTTAAAAAATGAAAAAAGAGGAGTACCCCCAGTGATTTAAGACCTTATTTTAAAAAACAATCCGAACGATGAAATCAAAGTTTAGTTGGAGTCTGTTTACAGGGTGTAATTTCGATTGAGTACAAGCGTAAAACTATGAACATCTGAGTTTTCGCGTAGTCAATACAGTACGAATAATGAACAATGGAATAGACATGCAAAAGGCGTGTGTATTTTTTGAGTCAAGTAATAGTAGTTGAGGAAACAATTATGCACTAGAAATGAAGCACTAATAACTGCAAATTACTTATTCTATGGCTTTCCTTTGGTGATAAGATATAGCTTTCGGACCGATGTGTTTTATAACCAAGTCCTGTAAATTCGAATAAGTACTAAATGCCCAGAAAGAACACTTTTAGTTGATTATATCTTGTATCATTTTCGTTCATTCTTTCGTGTATTTTAAATCATTGAATGAGAATGGTAGAAATGCAGTCAACTGCTGCATGTTATTGAAGGCATTTCTTTAATTTTGTGGTGTAATTGCCTTACAGAGATTTTAGGTGTGTATAAGTGAACATTAAATATAGCTGTATTTTTGTTTAATACTAATATTTTCCTATTTCATAAGCTAACGTTTGTACGTAGTTATTAATCAAGGAAACGTAAGTTGATCTATCAACGGCGTTAGCTAACTCATTTATGTTACCAACTCAAGTTTGAAAAAAAATAACTTTCTAGAATATAAAAAATTTCAATCATGTGGTATAATATTAATGTATTTATCTCTTAGTTTTGTTTCTAAATTTCATTTAGACCTACTCAAGCTATAAATGAAGTATTGAGAAATATTTTTGATTTTTTTAAGATTATGATGAAGGCGATAGCTAGTTTTGTGTTTATGGGAATTTCCAGTTATCTACAACATAGGAAAAAATATGATTGTCCTGCTTATTATCTCTTTCGCAAAATTCCTTTCGTGTATTTGTACAGTTGAAATTATGCCCAACAATTTTGTTGTGAATAACAATAACCCCATATCAGGGTGCCGAAGAATGTAACTATATGATTTTTTTGTATTTTATCAACTATGTTCTTCGAGCATGACTACATTCTTTATATAAGATTTAGAAAAGAGTTTACGAAGAAATTATTTAAAGCAACGTACTTCAGTAAGTGTATGCCAGAATATAACGAATTTATGTTAAAGCTATCGAATTTATATATGGAAAAGTTTATTTCAGGCATTACATTTAGTTCTTAATTAAATTCGATAAAGGATATATATACATAAAACTGCGGATTTTTTGCTAACTCTTCACAAAGAAAACATTTTATTTTTCAGAATAATTTTTAATTTAGCCAATCAATTTCATATTAGACAACACTCTAAAATATATAATTTGCGAGAGTAATTGGAAAACTAACTCTTATGCACTCACCTCCTCTCTACTAAGTTGATTATCTTTATCATCATCGATTTCTTTGAACACATTTGTCGTTGGTGCGGAATCACCAATGTTAATCAGTTCAACGTCAAATATTAACGTAGCACCTCCTGGAATTAGATTTCCAGCACCTCTGTCGCCGTAACCAAGATGTGAAGGAATTGTAAGTTTTCGTTTCTCACCGACACACATATCTAACAGCCCTTGGTCCCATCCTTTAATTACTTGGCCAACACCCAGTTGGAATGTAAACGGCTGATCTCTGTCTAAACTGAAATTTAAAAAAAGAAATTTTTATACTAATTTGTTTATTATTTATTATTAATTTATAATACATAGTCTGTCTCAGAGAAAACGGAATTTTTTTAAAATAATAACAGAAGCTTACTATTTAGGTAAAATGTATTTATTTTATTCAAAGTAATCGCCTTCCGACTTCAATACAATGTTTTGCACGGTCAATTAACATGTCGAATGAATTTTTAAGTTAATCTTTAGAGATGTCCTTCAAGAGCGCTGTCGATGCCTTCTTAATGGCTTCGACGCTGGCATAACGCTGTCTTTTTATTAGTAAATGTAGTTTGGAGAACAGATAGAAATCACTCACAGGGGGCCAAATCCGGTGAATACGGTGAATGGGTGATGGTTAAAATGCCATTTGTAGTTAGGCAATCAGTGATAAGCGTCGAGCGATGAGAGAAAATAATATACAGCATTGACTAATTTGGTACGTAGACTTCCGTGGTCGTGGTCCATGCTATCTGCTTCTGGGTTTCCGGGCTGGAACCGCGTCACTAGTATGTCTGCCGACGTTTCGTACCCATTTGTATGGGACATCTTCAGGGTTGAACTACTGCACTGAAACTGAGTTTCTGAGTTCTGAGAAACTCAGTTTCAGTGCAGTAGTTCAGCCCTGAAGATGTCCCATACAAATGGGTACGAAACGTCGGCAGATATACTAGTGACGCGGTTCCAGCCCGGAAACCCAGAAGCTTACAGCATTGACTATTTTACTAGTTGGTACAAATTCTGTGTGCACTATGTCTTTGGAATCATAACAACAAGTCAACATTGACTTCACTTTCGACTTCTTCGAACGGCTTTTTTTCGGTCTTTCTTCGCTTGGATGCTTCCATTCGGTACTTTGAAACTTGGTCTCTGGATCATATTGAAAACACCACGTCTCATTATTACGGTAGAATAACTGGAACTTTCGCCCTTTATTGAGTCTTTAATAAAGTCTGTACAATGTGGAATTTGAAGCAATTCTTTATCATCTGTCAGTTTGTGTGGTACATTCCCACGTATCGCAGTGAGGATTTCGGTTTATTTCTGATAAATTCACGCACAAGTTGCATGTTACTTTCCGTAACCACAGATTTTTCTTGTACAAGGATGTTCATCGTCATTTGTGTTCGTACGGCCGTCTTTAAGTCATTTATACCACTCATATGCACTCGTACGTGATAAATACGCATCACCATACATTTGTTTCATCAAATTAAGCGTGTCAGTAAACGATTTACAGAGTTTAAAACAGAACTTGATATTTGCTCTTTCTTCAAAATTAATTTTTCTACCAATGCCAAACACATACTGTTGCTTTATGCGCAATTTCTCTGCTTCTAATGATGCAAATGTTATAATATTTTGACATAACACTGGTAGAAAATGTACCTTACCGACGCATATTTTTATTAATAAATGGCGCCATTAAGAAGTACTATTTTAAGAAAGTTTTGTTTTCTCTGCGACAGCAGAAATTTCAATAAAGCATAGATATGATCCTGTAGAAATACCCCAACAAGCCTAAGAATGGTTCAATTTTTTTCATTGGATTAGCGATGTTTTATCTTTACTATGTGGACAATTTAAATATTTTAGTAAATGGCTATAAACAAATAGACGTATTTAAAAAAATTTGTATTTTAATGAGTAACAGTCAATAATGAAGTAAGTAGTACAATATTAGACACTAACGTCAGGAGGAATTGTGTCTGAGTTAATGTTCCTGAATAATATCATATCTCCCTCTCTCGACCAATACATAAATGTATTTTCTGTATCGAAAGATATGATAATACACTCTGAAGGAATCATTCATTAATAACACAAATCAACCTGACGATCCGTGATATCGGTGAAACATATGTAGTTGATAGGGTGTTATTAATAATAGAATGATTCCTTTTAACATTCTTTAATGTTCCTGGTTGAAATTGCATTAAGAATAATTTTTGTGGTTGTTTCCTTAGAAATTTTGGGTTTCGATTATGGTAGGCTAGTATGTAAGATTATTAAAGAGTGCCTTTCGTTTTGGCTCAAGCTGTAACCAAATGCCGTACTTATTTAAGTGGTCGTTAATCGTGCAACTATATTAATTTTCACTTCATTTACGATGACGTGCATAGTTATTTTACTGAAATTATTTTTTGCGACTTTGTACGGAAACAAGTCAAAATTCTGCAAAATTTTCGCTGCAGTGATAATAGAAACATCAGCTTTTTGGGGAGGATATTTACTTGGTGTGTCTGACTATTCGGCCGTGGTTAAATTTGCATAACAGTGCAAGACAGCGCTTACATCTTACAACAATAAACAAACATTTTCAATTTATCTGGTAACTAAAGTCTTATTACGAGCAAAATTAACTATGGCTGAGAACAATTATAGATGTCTAAATCACATTTAATTAATTAATACCATAAATTCTCAAGAAGCCAGCAATAGTAGAAACGGTTGGGATTTTTACTAAATGTTATCCATTTACTATTTCCTAATGTTTCTTTAAAACTAAATATATGTTTATTTACGTAATATTATATTTATATTATTAATTAAAAATTAATTCTGAAATGTAAATTTACGCCTCGTAAATTCCTTAAAAATTTTGCAACGATTGTTGGGTGGATAATCGTATTTCAAAGAAATATATCTAGATTTCATACGTAAGTAATTTCCTTAATGATGTTTAATTTTCATTAACAACGCCAAATTCTCTTATTTAAGTTATATTTAACTCGACTTTTCGTCTTTACTGAACTGAAAATGTGTTACACACTCTCGAATTTCAATGTGCGCTTACAAATAATCACATCAGTGGATGTAATTTACTTCATTTTCTCCTTTCCATCTCCAAATTACTTATTGTTAGTCATCTAGCAAATGTTCGTAATATACAATAAAAAGCAAGGCGTAAATTATAATTAAGTTAAACAATTTCATTGTTAATTTTATAATTTTATTCCTTTTATAGGAATCTATTTGATTAATAATAAGAATTTGAGTTTTTAGTGCCTTTAAAATTCTAAGCACAAGAAATAAGTGCAATTTATCAGTACACTTGTATATTGCTGAATAGAGCAATAATTTTATAATTATATACTTTCAATTATACGATTGGGAAGATGGCGTGTTATTCACTCTAGACTATGTATATACACAATCTAGTCATGAATACTGTCCATAACTTAATGACATACGAGGGAGCGTTTTTATATTCGCGGAATGAGCGGGTTGTAGAGGGGTGAGTAGGCGCATTGGGGGTGTGGCCTGTGCAGCGACTGATGATTAGTATAAATACGAAGTTTCATTGTTATTAGACAGTTAGTCTTTGAGCTATCGTCAACCAAGTAACATAATCAGGAGTGAAAAGTGAAATATGGAAAAAATCGCATATCGTGCCGTTATAAAGTTCCTTACCAGGCAAGGAAAATCAGTCGCGACCATAATGAATGAGATGTCATTGGTTTACGGCGACTCTTGTCCAGGAAAAACCATGGTGTACAAGTGGCATAGTTTATTTAAACAAGGAAGGGAATCCCTTGAAGACGACCCGAGGCCGGGCAGGAGCATTGAGGTGACCACGCCAGCACTTATCCAAAAAGTTGAACAAATTGTACTCGAAGATGCTCGACTAAAGAAGAAACAACTCGCAGAAATGGTTGGAGTATCCGATACAACAATTTTTAAAATCCTACACGATCATCTCGGCATGTCTAAGGTCAGCGCAAGATGGGTGCCGAGAATGCTCACGCCGCCGCAAAAACAACAGCGTGTAGAGTGTTCGCGTGCATTTTTGGACCTGTGTAATGAAGACAATGATGGTGTATTAAGTGGAATTGTTACTGGAGACAAAACTTGGGTTCATCGTTATGAACCTGAGTCCAAACAAGACTCCATGCAGTGGCATAAAAAGGGCACAGCACCTCCCAAGAAATTTAAAGTGTCACAATCAGCTGGGAAACTCATGGCAACGGTATTTTGGGACTCGGAAGGAATATTGTCGATTGATTATAAAGATAAAGGTGTTTCTATAACCGGAGAATATTACGCTTCAATATTAGAGCGACTAAAAGAAGCCATTAAAGAGAAAAGACGGGGAAAATTGACAAAAGGTGTTCTGCTTTTGCACGACAACGCGCCCGTCCACAAGAGCCGCGTTGCGTTAGCTGCCCTGCATAAGGTGGGCTTCGAAATTGTGAATCACCCACCCTACAGCTCAGACCTGGCCGCGAGTGATTATTACCTGTTTCCGAAAATGAAAAAAGAGCTGCGGGGTAAAAAATTTACTGCCGATGATGAAGTCAAGGAGGCAGTTTCGGCGTATTTTGCAGATAAAGAGAAATCATTTTTTTATGAGGGTATAAATAAATTAATTGAAAGATGTGAAAAATGTATCCGTTTTGCAGGTGAATATATTGAAAAAGAAAAATAATTTGGTTTTTTTATTTCCACCCCTTGTCCCCCATTCCGCGAATATAAAAACGCTCCCTCGTATAAAAAAATTGTCGGACAAAACCAAGACATATATTCAAAAAGTACAGAATAGCTTTCAAACGATGTATAGTATAGTTTATTCGAAGTGCTCGCTCTCTGCGTTCACACAAAGTTAAATTTACGTTTAAAAGAAAATACAGTTTTAACATATTAACTTGATAAAAGCTTATCCCAATGATACTTTTAACGTAGTGTTTGTAGAGATATTTTTGCTGATAAATATTGCATTTCAAAGACTTCAAATTTGGACGACGTTTCTTACAAGTCATATCTTCGAGAGCAAGCATACACGATAGTCGAGATAATTCAGGAACATTGTTTTCCAGCCATATATGAGCGGATGCCGAATCCTGCTGAAATATCCATTTTTTTCTTTCTAAATAAGGAGACTGTCAGAAATTGTCTCGTGGTTCGCAATACAATTTCTTGACATATTCAGGCCAATGTCTTCATTCCTATGTCGTAAAAATGAATAAGACAGGTTTTTCGTAGAAGAAAACCAAACTCACCACAGCTGAGCTGATGTCTGATCTTTCGGACTTTTAAAATACTGAGCGTGCATCCTATTATTTTGGTTTTGGCGGTTTCGTTTCCTGCTGAAATGTTTTAATAAGTTCTTCGTTCTTTCGATTCCTATAATTTCCAAAGTTGATGTTAAAAGATGGTATTTGCTCTTTTTATTCGCCTTAATGTCTAAATCTTCTTCAATAGACTTAAAGATTGCTCTAGCTGCAATGTTATTTCACGGGACATTATTTCTCAATGACTTTCAAACGATTCTTGGATGAGCAGCTGCCACAGTGTTTGATGCGCGTGAATGACCGGCACAAGGGCGATCAACGAAGAAACGTTCGTTAATGTTAAGGGGTAAAAGACAATATAATTTATAAGTCATACTTTTACCGTATGTTTTTGATACTTTAAAACACATTCTTCTTCCTCCTTACTAAGACTTTAATGGTTTATCTGATCATTTTATTGTACTTTTTAGATATATTCATGTTTTGTTGTGCGTTCTAATTTTTCTGCAGCGTTAAATGGCGTTTGCTTTAACTACCAAATGTGCTTTTTAAATTAAAAAATAATATGCTGAGGTAGCTGAATTTTTAGGAATTTTAGTTCTATCTATTTTTTTGCTTCACATTATTTGTTATTTTTCACTTATAAAGTAATTTTTTTTACATTTTATATGATTTTTGTGTTTTGTACTTGTAGGCATCGTTAACATTTGATCGAAAACGTTCAAATAATTCTTTTAAGACCTCACTATTTGGTCTAAATCCTGGTACCAACGTATGAATCACCTTCGAAGACGGGGTCGCTTATTTTCTCTATATTATTTATCTCGTATCCAAAACCTCTACACAATCTTCCGATATTATCTTATAATTATTCAAATTATACCGATGATATTAGTAAAATATCCCTCTAATTAAGGAGCCCCTATCACGGGTGAACAAGCGACCGTTCTTTCGAACGTCTGATTCTTTTTTGAATATCATACACACAGTCAACGCCAAAATGCACGCTAAAGGCAAAAGGGGTACCGAAGAATAACGTTCTAGAAGGTTCGAGAAATAATGTCTAATTCGCATGTAGGTCTGGAATAATTACGCGCACCTGCAGCTCATCTATCGGTGCAGCGAGAGTGAGACAGATATAATAACAACTCCAAACTTCATAAAACACGCTTTTTGCGGCTTACATAAAAAAACTGGATCCTGGATCAAATAAATACATGCGAATATACGAACGTTACATTAAATGAACCTAAATCGAAATAAAATATTAAACAACGGTATTTGAACAAACATATTAACCAAATACAAATACTATATAGGGTTCTAACAAATGAAACAAAATATGTAGAAGATGTAATTCAAATCGTAACAGTTTATTCATTGCAAACATGTTTTGATTACTTTACTTAATGGTTTCCTAATGTAAGTATTGACTGCGATGTGGTTCGTCAACACAGACAGTGAATTGTGGATTATTTTAAGAACACAAATTTACAGAGGATGTTGTTGGTGATATTCAAGCAAATTGTTGGCACAAACATGTAATTCTAACGAAACTGTATAACTCAGAAAGAGACAGATAAAGTAAGTACGTTTGATTATATACAGGGTTACCTATGATTAGCTTTTGAAGGATACTTGCAGACGGAAGATTCTGTTGTACTAAAACTGTATCTTTATGATGCTGAATCTAGAATATCTTATGGTAATTGGATCAATAATCATTTAAATGAACTTTTAAATTTGATCTTTTCCACTGATTCCTTTATGAGGTTAGATGACTGAAAAAAATGACTTTATCGAAAACAAGTTGCATCCAATTAATATTGGTGTGTGGGTGGTAATAGCACAAATTATACGACTCTATATTTTTCAATGTAATTTATTGCACAATTACCTGACGTTATAAGTCAAGATTTGTGGCGTTCCTAATCACCAGATTTAATACCTCCAGACTATTATTTATTTGGTCGAATAAGAAATAATATTTATTAAAAATCACTTCATATATCTTGCGATTTGAAGCAAGCATGAGTCTCAAATAACTACAGAAAACAAACTTCACAAAGTTTTTGAAATTAACAATTTATATTTGCAACTGAATTGTGGCTGTTTCCAACATTAACTATGACAAATAATATCTTTGAAATAAAATATACTTTTATTAAAATACATACTTAATATTATGAAATTTTTGTGTTTGGCATCAAGGTTATAATATATTTTAGTATTAAATAACAATTTAAAACGTCACCGAAAGTGTATCTTCTATAATTTTAAGAGTGTATTAAAATGATTGAAGGTATACATGCGTTTTAGTATTTCATTGGCTTATCATTTATATTTATAACATCTGTAATCGATTTTATGCTTTAGATCTACTTTCGAATTCGCCTATCACCTTTTCACTATACACCGAAATCATTTTCTGAACCAAATTTACATTCAGTGTTGAATTCTTTGTAATCAGAATGTTTCAAAGCGTTTATTTTCTTCTGATATAAAAGAAGAAAACAAACTTCTAGAAAAGTGTTGGTAATTTTTACTTTTTGATTTTCTATAGATTTAATGCACCAATCTTTACCTCGAATTCATACTTATATATATATTACTTTAGTCTGTATATTATTAATTTAAGCAACACTACAAATTCTCTATAATCTTGTAACTTTCTTTGAAATGTGTTATTTTATATAAACAATCTCAATCTTTATTAAATTCCCCACTATTTACCTACATGTACTTAAAATTGCATGATTGTTCCGACAGTCAAAGTTAGATAAGGAAACTTGTCTAACAAGGATGGAAGTATATTTATTCATAAATAATTTCCTTCCCCAAGAAAATTATTAACATAGGGAACTTATAAAGTTATCATTTAATTTTTAAAAAGGTCATAAAGTAAAGCAAATATTGCAGTGCGTCCCAAACAAGTCTCTTTTTAATAGCTCGTTTGGGACCAGGTAGAATCCCTATACAAGTCGTGTGACAAAAACTCAGAAAATAATAAATGCGGCTACACATTTACCTTAACATATTTATATCAATGCTACTATGAGTAATTATGTACATTGTGAATGTGTAAATAGAAAGCTTGTTCGAGATGAAATGTATGTTGTGTATATTCTACTTAAAATGCAAATATACACTGTTAGAGAACTTTTCGCAGCAGCGTACGTGTTAATAGTCAGCTATTAACATTAATACGATAATCGAAAAAATTTGAATAGATCATGAACAAATATTCGCATGCTAATGCAAAACTTTTTTTCTATTTTCTTCCAATTACAAATCAAAAGTACGTAGTTTCTTTTCCTTTTAATTTTTTTTTGTAATCAACATTTTTTTTCTTACATGCACTGGGTATATAGTTATTTGTTACAATTTGGTATAAATAATTTTAGTTTATTTCAAGTACATTTACATTATACTATGCTGTATTAATTTTAGTTTATTTTTTATTTTTTTGGATTGTGTTGGTCTGTTGCGTGTATAAATATTATTATTATTAAGAAATGCAATTAAAGCTAAATCATAGAATAAACTTAAGAATACAACTGCTACTTAAGCTAAATTATTTTTAAGAAGGTCAAGCAGTCACAATATTCCTTATCTTATACGAGGATAGTTTGACAAGTAGTGAGAATGACACATAGGTGGCGCTCTAATTGGTAAAACAAATGTACTGTAATTTAGGTTGCCTATTTATATGTTTACATTCCGATATTTAGATAAATCGGTTAATTAGTTTATTTTTGACAGCTGATTGAAAAAGAAGCAACACGTCGTTGTGTTAAAGTGGAAAAAGCAGAGTATCGTGCGGTGATTAAATACTTTGTAATTAAGGGTATGAAAGCTACCGAAATAAAAGATGAGTTACGGGAAACATTAGGTGAATCTGCTGCATTATCTGCCACAATAAGTTGATGGGTAAATGAATTTAAACGTGGTAGAACAAGCTATGTTGATGAAGCGCGCTCTGTAGCACCCAAAATCGTGACTTCTGGGGAAATGATTATAAAAATCCATAATATTACTATGCAAGATCGACGACTTAATACACTTTAAAGAAAGAATTGGGCCTTCCCAAACTTTCGGCAATAAGAGTTCACTTGTTTGCGCATTTCCAATGAGTGTTTGGGCCTTTATAAGCAGAATCCGGTTGATTTTTGTAGGCGATTTGTTACTTGCGATGAAACTTGGATACACTACAGTACACCCGAAACTAAACAACAGTCGAAACAATGGTTAGAACATGGTTCTGCACCTCCAAAAAAAGCAAAACCCACTTTATCGGCAAACAAGGTGATGGCATAAATTTTTTGGGATTCGAAGGGCATTTTGTTCATTGATTACCTTCAGAAAGGTGCCACAATAAACGGTCAATATTATGCAGAACTTCTACAAAAATTATATGTCGAGATTCGTCCTAAACGGCCAGGAATGGCAAAGAAAAAGATTCTGTTTCACCAAGACAACGCTCCCTCATATACCAGCACAGTTGCGGTGTCCAAAATCCACGAGTTGCATTTCCAATTAGTACCGCATGCGTCTTATTCGCCGGATCTAGCCCCTTCAGACTTCCACCTTTTTCCGAAATTGAAAACGGCACTAGGTGGAAAGAAATTTTCGTCTAACGACGAGCTTATCATCTTCGTAAATGAGTATTTTGCAAGCCTTCCGCAATCGCATTTTAGAGGGCATTGGAGCACCGTTGGAATAAATGTACTGCTCTTTTTTTTCTATTCTCACTACTTGTCAAACGACCCTCGTACATACTTATATAATAAAACGTGTTGTATGAGCGTGGACGAGAAAATCATGAAAAACTGAAAAGAAATAAATGTATTTAAAATTTTCTATGCCTTGAGACAATGCAGTACTCTCAAGTTCGTTAAAATAAGCATCCACAGCAGCATTGTGTCTTGAAAATTTCTGACTTACAAAGTACCTTTTTAGACGTGGAAGTATACCTTGTTTTAAAAAAAAAAATGCTCAAAATACTCACGAGAAATTAATATTTGCATAAATTTTTGATCAACATAGAGCAGTCGCGGCATTCACCTCCAGAATTAACTCCTTTTTCTAACTGCATGTTGCACGTTTTTTTAAAAATGTTTACAGCCTCCGCGATCAAAGACGGTTTCAAACGATGGTCTTTTAAAGTCATAGCGAACGAATATTTATTATTTTTTTCAAAACGAGGTACTTAATGGGAGTACGAATTTCAATACTATCAATCTTATAAAAAACTCGCTCTTAATTAAGCAGTTGTTACATGAAACTAATGAATGTAACGATCTAAAAATTGACATCCGACATTGTTAGGGAGACTGCGCCACCTATCCATCATTTCAGTACATACATATATAATTTGAGATTTCATTGTTTTGTAGAAGTATTTTAGATGAAGTAGTAATTACACAGTGTTAAATTCTTCTTTAAGAATTAAAATATTGATGGTAATTAATTATACGGTGTCACACATGAAATGAGAGTTAAGTTAGCTGTGGTAGTGGAAATCTGCACGTGTTAAACAAATGAATGCGATTTCTAAATTATATGTTTTATGTGTTACTTTCACAATTAAGTTAATATACCTACTTGTAATAATTTATAAAAAAAAGTTGTATCATCATCGGATGATGACAACTTAGTTGTCGAAATGCGTATACAGAATTACGAAAGTTAATGTGGAAAGGGGTTATATATCATCATCATCATCAGTCTTCGAAATGATGCCTATTAGATAAAGCATTGTTGATCACTTTGGTGTCGGAGGTTTTGCTGTCTCTACAATTAAAAGGTCTTAAATGCTTGTGTTTGTGATGAAAATTGAGAATATTTGGAATAAATTGAATGGGAAATTGGCAGGAGACATTTCGGAGATTCATGAAATTAGCTAAAAACGAATATTTAAAACACTACAAACGCGAGTGTATACCAAAACTTATCGATAAACAGTTCTGGAAAATTCTTTTTCAATGCAGGAAACTAAGGCGTAAAATTGTTAAGCTAGAAAAATGCAATATTTCACATTTTACGCAACGTTGACATGCTTGAGCATGTTAGATATTTCAAAATAAATCTATAATTCTTCAAAATAAATCTATAATGGAAAATTTTCCTAAAAGTACTGGTTTGGTTGTCTATTTCTTCTACAGAAATTTTCAACGCTTTTATTTTGACACTATGAGAGCAATTGTAATTTCCTATGTGTACAATAGTTTGTCTAAATTCTGGAAATATATAGAAAAATATCAAAAGAATGATGATTACGTACTTTGGCTCAATTTAGCCAGTTATTATTATGCAAAAGCAACTTCACTGAACAATCGATAGAGATGGAAACTATTGGAAAAATAATGACAAAGATTCAGCAAATATGGTAAGCTATAGAAGAAGACAGTTATGCAATCTATAATCGCTAGAATGAATTGATTGCTAGAACTTAATGTGAAGTTGTACTATTTTAAAAATATTAATCATATAGATGATCCAAAAAATGAGGACATTGAAAGGTTAGAAGTATATATGTATGTATATATATATATATATATTATAATTTAACAATGGAATTCTGTGATAAAAATATATGTTATCCATTTTGTTTTGTGATCGTGCTTTAACATTTTGTTCGCAGCGCGTGCCACTGGCTTCTCTATAAAATCACCCACTTTAATTATAAATACAGTTAATGAAAGAAAATTACATTTAGTTATAACAGTAAAGTTTCGTTTTTGTAAAATTAGCTTCAGTTAAAACGTGTGTGTATCTCCTATAGTAAATTAATATTAATTTAAAATTATTGCACTCAACAGGTGCCTAGGCACGTTGTTCTTTATTACATGTCATAAATCATAAAGTTATTAATACTTCATTTGAAATGTAATTAATATTTTATATCTTAATGTCTGATACTTCATTGCGACAGAAAAAATTTAGTATCAAAACAGTAGTTTTGTACTTTTAATTTTTGAAATATGATTTTGATTTAAATTTGTTATAAGATTGAGTGATATGTGTTGATATTGATTTTTATTAATGTCAACATTTTTAACTTTGATAGGTAACTTCATTTATCATACAATTTGAAAGTGCTTACATCATAAGTATGTCAACTCTTTATATTATTAATTTCATTCTTTGCTTAGAAGCAGGTGTTTCGCGCCTGAAGTGTCGTCAATTTCGTTTTACGTTAATAGCTGCTGTCATTGAAATTGAGATAAGAATTTAAGATATATGTATGTATATAACATCTTTCATTATATTCAGAGGAAAAGGTAATTTTTAATGAATGTATAATTTGTTCCAAATACAGTATTGTAAAGAATAAGTCCAAAACATGTTCCACAATAAAGTTAAAGACTTATAAGATTTAAAATCACGACAGTAATATTAATACTAGACATAACATACTCATAATTTTAGGTACAATCAAAATATATAATGTGTTCGAATAAGACATTTCATTTTCAATAGCCCGTCATTTTAACAGTGGTCATGACTCAACCTGTAACTACTTGATAGATGAGAAGTAAAAACTACGCCTTTAATAAAAATGGAACGGTATACGCTTCAACAACGAACTGAAATTATTAAAACTTTTGGGTCGTCGTGAAGCACCTTCTCGGCCAGCAATTGTGAAACTGGTGAAAAAATTTGAGCTGCTGGGACAAACTAGTGATGTGAAAAATCGAACTCGTGCACATCACTCAAGAACAACTGAGAATATTGTTCTTGTAGTTGAGTAGTTGAGTAGTAGTAGTTGAGTAAAACCCAGGTTTGTCCATTTCTCGTCGATCTTTGGAATTGGGCATTCCACAAACGACGTTACACCGTATTTTGCATAAAGATTTAGGTCTTAAGGCTTTTAAAGTTCAGTTAACAGAAGAACTCACGCCTACCGACCATCAACAACATCGCCTCTTTGCTGATTGGGTCATTGAAATGAAATAAGCAGAATCGTCGCATTTGGGGCTCGGAAAACCTAAGAATTATTGTTGAAAAGCCTCTCCATCCTCAACGTGTGACTGTTTGGGGCAGTTTATGGTCTGGCGGGGTCGTTGAACCTTACTTTTTCGAAAATGAGGCTGAAGCAACTGTTACGGTGAATGGATAGCGCTATCTAACGATGATTAATGATTTTGTATGGCTGGAATTGGAAGATATTGATGTGGATGACGTTTATTTTCAACAAGATGATGCTACGTGCCACACAAGTATCGCTCTTTTGAGTGAAAACTTTCCTGTTTGTGTGATTTTTTCGAAGAGGCGATCACAATTGGCCACTGAGATTTTGTAATTTAATAGCTTTAGACTCAAAGAAATTGAAAGAAGAAAAGAGTATGATCTTTGATGAATGGCACGTTGTGCCAATTTTCTACAGTACTGTATAAAAAATGCAAAACAAACATTAGCGGATATTTTGCTATTTAGCTGTATTTGAATTCTTAAAATAGAGCTGTGAGTCAATCATGGCAGACGATATAAGCAAAGTGTGAAGAAATTCTTAGGCACAATTTTGAAAGGCATACGACGGATCACATTTATCTACATAGAAAAAATATATTGATATGGTAGGTAAAGGAGGTAGGATTTGATAAAACGGAAATCTGTAAAATAATTATAAATCTTGCTAATAGTATTGTCTCTGTAATTGAAAATGTAGAACAAATAACAAAAAGCATTATATTCATTAATGTACTGATGTGCACAAACAGTATTACATAATTTTTGAAAGATTTTTATAAAAAATATATTTTTATACTTTAAATCAGTAGTACCCAGGTATGGGTAGCGCCCTTCTGGAAGATTCCGTTAAAAAAACTGAAATTTCCAAAATAAAACAAAAATACCCTGATGAGACGTTAATTTCTGTCTTGCCAAAACTAAATAAAAATATATCGAGTAAAAATAGTCCCTAAACTATCTAATATACTATGTAATAAATTTAGGAAAACAAACGTGACTTCTTCCATATTGCGGAACTAACAAAACCATAAAAAATAAGTTACGTAGTAGAAAAATATTAAAGTGACGCATATACTTTGTTCTAAGAAACTAAAGTATCGCTGCTTAATTATAAATGCAGTTTTAAGTAGAGCAAGACATGATTGTGGAAGGCGGGGTAAGGGCGCTAGTAAAATTCTTGTGAAAAGGGGGAGGGGGGCGTTTTAGAACCCCTGCTTAATAGCAAACTGTATTGGACTTAAAGAAAAGAAATTGAAATTGAAGAGAAAGTCTTGATTGTATCGATATATTTATAGAAAACTAGTAGCGAAGTATGTTGAGGTTCCAAAATGCTTATTATTAAACTTCTACAAAGGAAATAATTCCTTTTTTTGCTTACAGCTACATTTAACAAGAAAGAGAAAAGGCTATGATCGAACAAAAAGATCTATGCATATTTCATTGATATATGCAAGGCATTTAGCTCAATAAATAGAACGTAGATATGAAAAAGCTTAGAAAATACAAATATTAATGGGGCAATTAATAGGACCTATCAAAAGCTTGTATTCAGAGACCAGAAATCAAGTACGAGTAAGCAATAGACAAGAAAAGTTTCCTACAACGAAAGGAGTAAGAGGGGAAGTGTGATGAAGACATAGTAGTATTTGCTAATTTGGAAAATAATCTGCAAAAGAATATTGAAATCTGGCAAGCACCTTAGAGCAACAAAAACTATTTTTAAATATAAAGAAAAGTAAATGCATGGATATAAGCAACTTAAAGATAGAACTTAATAGTTGATAGTAAACACGTTAATAGCTATAAGTACTTAGGATCAATAGTCGACAGTAAGGGAAGTATAGAAAAAGAACTAAAGAAAAGGATTCAAGGAGCGAATATCGTAAATATGCTATGAAAACATGAATAATTTTCTGTCACACGAAGAATTTATAAGACAAATAAGAATAGCGGATAATAGACTAATGTAATATATGGAGGAGAAAATTGGGTCCTTACAACAAGAACAGTTAGGAGTGAAATCAGCAAAGGATATATTAGACAATAAATAGGCATAATTTGGCCATTTAGTGATTTGAAAGATTTGGAGGCAAAACCTGTTGGACAAAGTAGAAGAAGAAGGTCTAAACGAAAGTGGAACTGTGATACTGAGAAGATTTTAAATGAGGGAAGGGGTAGTTGAAACGGAGGAAATGGCAGAATACAAAAAAAGTTTAGGAAATTTATAAAGAAAAAGGAAGAACATACCAAACATTGAATTTATTTATTATTTTTGATTAACTTTTTTATTTAATTTAGTATGTGTATAGTAAAAGTTGCCAATTAATCAGCATACGTTCGTTTGAAAAGTTCATGTAGTTCTCTGATATGCTTTGAACATTTTGAAGTGTGTTAAATTAAACTTAACTACTTAATCATTTATTCTTTTTCATTTTCACGCATACAATACATATAACAAGTAATAGGTAATTTATTTTAATGATTTAAATAAATGTTTCAAATGTTGTCATTTTTGGTAAACACATCTTAAAATTTAAATTCAAAATTTCCGATGATATCCTGCAACATTATCTGATCGTTGTTAGTTTTCATGCATTTTTGTTAAATTATTTTCTATATATCATTCAATTTCAAATTACACTTTCTCTTAATGCAATCAACGCTAGTTTACGATTTGTATTTAAAATAAGAAAGTTTGTATAAAAATATCGAAACGCGTAAAAGCTACAGAGGTTTTAATACCATATTTTAATTCTACGTAAAAATGTACCTCAATAATGTCAAAATACTATTTCAATATCTTTTACATATATGAAATAAGCTAAATTTAAATTATCGATAATTTAATTTTTTCCCTTATAGATCACGTATTGTTCAATTTTTTAAAGTTTCTGTTTTTAATCTAGTAAGCCCTGGCATTACGTACATTTTGTCGCATTTAACTCTAACTCTTAATCTCTTAGCGTTCACGAGATTCCAATAATCCCATTATCTGGAATAGTATACAGGCTATACCAGATAAGTCTGTGTAAATGATGTGTGTGATAGAAGAGCTATAATTAAAGCCATAAAGCATATGGAAAGAAATCAAAAGACTACACTGGTCTTTATTACACTATCTTCCTTGTAGTGATTGTACGACTGTCCAAAATCGACGCGACAAAGTGTGACTGTCATTTGTAATTTGTTCTTTTTAACATATTCTGACATCATATACCAAACTACGACACATTTTCCTAATTCAGATGCATTGATGAAAATTATAAAAGTCAAATTGACAGCTATTTTTCAAAAGAATTTAAAAAAATATGTATTTCATTTGTTTCTCTTTGTAATACGGAATACTTAGCTTAAGTAGTAGTGTTCACCAGTTAAAATAACAATAGACGATCTTTTCCAATACAATTGCGTTAATGCGCAGAGTATTTTCATGCATGGTAATGAATTAAAAGTGAAATTATAAACGGAAATTCATGTACGTTTAGAAAGCTATTCACTAAATAATCACGTACATACATTTTCGATTGCTTTTAAAAGTTACGGTCGATAACTTTATTCGGAAGTTCTAATTTATTGGCTAGAACGTTAGGCGGAAGTTTTATCATTCGATAAAGTTTCTTACTACTGAAAACCTTCAATAATATATATTGCATGTATATACCTATATTAGAATTTCATATTTTCTTATGGAGTACGTGCTTATGTTGGAATAATAACTTACTTGCTGAAAACACATACTTCAATTCAACAAATTAATTTCTACCTAGTAATGTGTATTTCATAAATAGAGTGAAAGAAGTTTCAATATAAATTTTGTCGTAACTTCAGTTAGTACGAGTAATTAATGATGTAATGTTTTGACATAGAATACATATTTTACTTGTGGAATACATAAAATCATAAACGTAATATGCACATAAAAGTTACTGCAAACGTATATTCGAATGAAACGCTTTTATTTTTGATTTTTATTAATGCGTTGCACAATATATTGCAAGCGACGAGTAAGAATATACAAATGGGTTTATTTGATGAGCGTCGCAGGTATGTATGGGTGAATATTAATTGAACCTTGTTGCTCTCAGTTTATTCCAAGTAATCGTTTCCCGCATGTATTCAACAAAGAAAAGAATCTGCGCATTCGTTAACTATGTACGCCATTCTATTTACATTTTATTATCCACAACTGTAACTGCGTAAACACATTATAATTCATCACATTTTGTCCACATTTATGGATAAGAATAGGTAAAACGACAATACTTATTCTCAAGGAATGAGCTTTTTCAATAAAAAGAGTAATAAAAAATCAATTTGTGAAGTTATTACATTTTCGCAATTTCTTGTGATTTGTACATGCACTACCAGGATGATTTGACAGGGAGGAAGACTTAAAATGAAACAAATCAGTTTGGGAAAGATGAAGTTTTTTTATTTTAAAAAATATATGTCCCCAATTTCAACGCACTTAAACCAACACCACTGAAAAGCTATTATTACACCATTTTCCTAAAGAATTAAAAATACTGCTCCATTGCTGTAATAAATTTTCCATCCAAAATTTATTCCAGCAATGGAGCAAAAAATATTAATTCTTCAAAAAAAAAATGAGCTAAAAAATAGCTATTTTTTAGAAAGGAAGAGTATAATTCAGGAATAAGAGAGTCACTTTGGGCTAGATCTGGTGAATAGACACAACAAATGTCGATCTCCAATTTTTCGCGAACAACTTGACTGGTGTGATCAGGCACGTTGTTGTGAAGTATTATGAGGCATTTCAGGTCATTTCTTAGTAACCGTTTTTTATTATTCCCTTTGAATCTCAAAAAAAAAAGTCATAGCCTCTACCATATACGCAGATGAAAATCTCTTAGCTTTCTTTGGAGGAAAGTTACCATATGTCCACACTTATAGAAATAATGCATCCATGTTTTTAGACACATATTAGCAATGCGTCGAGCATATTTACCAAATATATAAAAATTGTTAAAGTAGAAGTTTACTTCGAGAATTAATACTTTTTGAGTCAAATAGAAAAGTACTTTGAGTTAACGCAACACTTTGTTATTTCAACATATTTGTCTTGAATGAAAGCAGTTTAGTGTTTAAAGTTATAACTTATGAAAAATCCTCTTTGGTACAAGAAAGAATGTGAACTTATACTGTCAACAAAAGGCACTCAGATAGTCTGGTTTTATTGAGAAGCTGGGATTGTCAACAAGTTGTAATCAGAGACAACTATACGTCCAGTTCTCGGGTGTAGATGCAGTTACATAATATCATAACTATGTAATTGTGTTCTTTCGGAATTCTAGAAGTCAAATAGAAATTTCTTTTAAGGAAAGCGTGTGAACATAAACGCGTAGTTTCAAGAGAAAAGCACTTCCTCCTTACCTTAGAATTCCCATAGTCCAGTGAAAGCTTGAAAATTTTTTCATCGAAGTAAAATAATTTTGCATTAGTAAAATGAGTTTGTTGAATTAAAACACTCGATTCCCTAAGTGTGCTGTTGAGATTGCTACGTGGATTCAGAAGCACAATGATAAATCTAAATCAATAAATGTAAAAAATCAATATGGTTCTTATTATCGCTTCGTCTTTGAATCCTTTTGCGTTTTTGATCACAATTAAAAGTTGGCGACATCTACTTTACTAATAACTTGACTGATTCTGGTTACACGCCGTTATCTATATTCATATCACTACGTTTAAATTGCGTTAACAATCAACAAATTGTGGTTGTCGAAGAAAAGTTTGTTGCATATGAACCAAAATTTCGGATGTGTTAAGTCCTTTGAAAAATAAATATTGGGTTACTCGGCGAATTACATGTTCATGCATTTCAGGATTTTCCATTTGACACTTTATTTCCATTGCCGAACTTTAAAATCAAATATAGGAATTTAACCAAGTTTCGTGTCATAAAAAAATGACAGAATTGACAAAACACTTAGCATTATATTTATTAATTAATTTCACTTTTTGCCAAAGAAAAGGGAAAGCTCGATAACATAGATGTTATCAATTCCACTCTAAATTTAGAAAAGCTTATAGAAAAGAAGCTAGATCAAAGAAAAAGAACAAGAGTAATTAAAAGCTAAAAAGTAATGAGCATATCAAAGAGAACAGTGATAATGAAAGCATTAAACGCCGATCCCATTCGTTTCGAATCTTCAAAAATTCTCAGGCAGGCAAAACCACCGAAATCTAATCTTCGAAGATCCGAGATTCTAACCCATGAAGCTCTGAAATCCGACCCCACCATCGCTGTACTCATAGTACCTACAATTTATTTTTTAACTTGTGTTTGGAAAGAAATATTAAGAAGAGCAACGCACTATCTATATATTATTAAGTTACGGCACTATATATTTTTCAAGAATTCTATAAAGAATAATCAAGAGATTGGAAAATATTTGCTTTTTTTCAGATTCTATATGAAATTCGTAAATATCGAAAAAAAATTCGATTAAATTAACTGATAATGAATACTACATATTTCCTATAATACTTGTACAAATGGTGTTCATTGGATCCGTTTTATCAGAAATTTTAGGTAGATTGTATTATTTGAGTGTAATTTATATAATTTCTATAATTTCTCTTCTATAATCATTAAAACAGAAAACCCCCTCCTATTTTTGTAAACATGGAAAGAAGTGAATTTCGTGTGTTAATCAAACATTTTTCACTTGGAAAAATCATTACACAAACCAAAAACAAATCTTGATAAATATTATTGTAACTCTTCACTATTGATTAAAATAAATCACAAGGTTTCTGCTGATTTTTATTATTGTCGCAGATGTCACAACTTTAGAGGCAGGTTAGCGATATTCAAATATAATAAGAAACACTTTTTGATTGAATCCATCATTACATATTACAGACCAAGCAACAGTCTAAACGGTTTTATCGGCTACGGTCATGGTAATAGTTTTTTGGGATGCACGCTCCATAGTCCATTATCAATTACTATCAAAAGGGAAAAGCAATTCACGGGGAATATAATTTAACATCTTAGATTGTTTTGATTATGATTTTGAAACGACCACATTTACAGAAACTCCCGTGTGCAGTTGTCATGGTTAAAATTCTTAAATTGGGCTTCAAATTGCTTACAAGGCTGTTTTAGAATTTGAATAAATTCGATGGCTTTAATCATCGATGCAACAAATGCCTATTTTGAAGGGTTATTGTTTGGAAAAAAATTAGAAAACCAGGAAGTGTATTTATGTAAAAGACGGACTAAGTAAAAGATTTTTTTATCGAAAAAATATTCCTTGTCTCATTTTTATCAGATTTGTTTCACTGCGTCTTTGTACATAACATGAATTATCCATTAAAATTATCTAATAACGAACATAATGTATGTACTTAAAATATTTACTTTAAAGCAGAATAGATAGACTAAAAAGAATTTTGTATTATTAGGAACAGTTTCCATTTTTTTCCAAGACTTTGATCGATACGAATTGTAAATATAAAGAGTTTGTTGCATTATACATCTAGTTACTAAGAATAAATAAAAAAACTAATAAATGAAGCATATATGGACTAATTATCACTCTTACAATTGCTACAGCCGATTCCATAGAATACCCAAGAGATCGATAGGGTAGCATGCTAATAAAACAACATAATTCCCATTTGTGTGTATGTCTGTATTGTTTTATTTGTTATTCATCCTTTGGTTAGTTGTGTTCATGATGGCAAACGACATGTAGAATTATTTTTGTAGCAGATATACGTATATACTCGTATTACTAAGAATTGCACTATAAAATGTTTTTATAATTCAAATATTTACGATAACTCATTATAGTTTTAAAATGCATGTACTTACGAAAGTTCCTATAGCTTTTCTTAAAACTTATATGTAGCTCCCAGGATAGATTCTTTTAGATGCAAGGCCTAACGTTCAACAGATTTAAAATAAATACAGATAATTAAAACGAAACGTTTAATTTATTCATAAATAACCTGTTTTCTACGTTTATAAAACATCCTTATATGTACAATAATTAAAAAAAATAAACATTCTGTTGAAGTTAGTTTAATTGTATATTGGAACGAATAAATGTTCTTTTTACGCCAAATTAATCAGCAAAAATTTTCACTTAACATCGAGCTTATAAAGAATAATTAGAAAACTTGATGTTTTCCGTTGACTCTTTCACTGGAGTCTCGCAAAATCAAACACGCTTGACTATATATTATACGAGGGAATATCATTTATCCACTAAGTACACATCAATAATTCCACGTAATAATTTCAAATTCGAAATAAATCAATAAAATTTTGTTATTACAGACTGCTGTATTCTAATGATAAATCTTACAGAACAAATAAATACAGGTAAGAAACACAAACGCTGAGGATATCGTCTCATACGTCGTAGTTACATGCTCACCCTATATATCTATCCAGAATTCCGTAACTCCATAATTCTTGAACGTTATAATAAAATTAAATTTAAGTTGAATGCATTAAAAGCTGGGGATATCGTATCATTTGCTTTGGTATGCATTACCTTGTATAGGCCTAATTTCAAAAATTAATACTTAATCATTTATTTAAAATGAAAAAAAAGTGTATCTAATTGAAAATAATAAATTCGAAAATTCGTTTAAATTGATCTACCTCAAAATACATTGATTATATTATTAATACCTTTCTATTTCTAAACAGTTCAAATCCAGAGTCGTATAAAAGTAAAATATTCGGATGTTATACCGACGCTATTACTTCAATTGCAAAGTTTATGTGAATCCAACACATTTGGTTTGCATCAAATGCATGGCCTAAATCTCTTTCTGGTGATACGTGTTCTCCTTTTACGCCTTTCACCTTGACTTTTCCGAAAGTGTGTATCCCCACTGATGTGTCCTTTTAGTGATGCTCGCGGCCCACTTTTAAACTAACAAATTTTTATAGATTTTAAATGGTTTTTGAAAATATAGAATTTAATATTTTTAATTTGAATAAAATACTAGGTTTTATTTTATTTTGGAAATTCAATTGGTTTTTTACATCTTTAGATATTTTCAATATATTTTGTTGCCATTTACATTTTAGATCTTCAATAATACTTCGGAATACGGTAGGCTTTTATTGTAGATTTGTAACTCCGATATCTATGTTTGCCGATTTTTATAATTATTTTACTTAATCGATAACTTTCGAAAACACGGCTATATAGACATTTACTTGATAATATGAGTGATCTCAAAATTACGTTATTTTGTATCTTTTTATCCATATTACATATACTTTATGCTATTAAAATGAAGTATGCGTTAACATAATTACAAAGAAAAATATTACATTTCCTTTAATGGTCTCAGTCTGAAAACATTAGGAAACGTCGTAGGTAATTTAATACCCTGTGATGATTTATTTTTAACGAATTTTTGTTTTAGTTGAAGATGGTGTTGCTTTTTTCTGAATTCATGTTTTATGACAATATAAACCTTTTGGATGAAAGAAACATTCCACAGTGAGGAGTATTGATCTATTTGTTTGTCCCAGTTGTACTCAGTTTAAGTTTCCTGTTTTTAATTAATGAACTTTTTTTCTGACAGCAATTATTTCATAATTGTTTTCTATTTTTTAAAAATGTTTATTATACCTACCGCTATATATATATACAGTAAGGACTGTATAATCGATCGTACTCTTAATATCTTAAACGTAACTATCATCAGGTGTATCGGTCTGCTGAACAAAGACTCAAACAATTTTAGTTTTCAATACTCATATTTCGCTGCCAAATCTTTGCAGCTTCTTCAGCAGTATGAACTAAAAGGAGTCATACACTGGCTGATTCAAAATCACTATATATATATATATATATATATATACAATATATATCGACTCATAACGTTCCTCGACGTCGCACGTTATACAATCCTCATTCCACATTCTTCTTATTTCGTTATTTTAAAACTCCTCTAGACCCCTTCCTGTCATTTTGTTGTTCATGCTTTCTACTCTACTGCCTTGATAATTGTCATGGTTATTTTGATTGCCTTTTTTATGTATTATTGACAAGAGAGCGAGTTTCCATTCTTCTGGAACTTCTGCTAATCCGATATATAATATCATACCTCTAGAATTTTTTCCTGGATTATCCTCGAGGTCAACATATTTTGTATTTTTCAGGAACTTACATGTATTTTCCATCTCTTGTCGTTCTATTCTCACCAGCGAAACTGATGGTTGCTATATTGTATTTGCAGTTTTCTGCGTTTCCAAAATCATTTCCATCTTTTCTAAAAAATTCCATTTATGCATACTAAGAGACGCCACCCAGTCCTTTTTTTCGTCTTAGTCTAGAATACTTCATTTTTATCATTTTCTTCTTAGCCCTTACACTATTATAAAGTTCATGGAGTGTCTGTGTTTGCATTATTTTTTCCCAAAACTTCTATCCTTGTTAGATTATCATATATTGGGTATTTCTTGTCCATTTACGCGAATTAAAATTAATTATTCCTCTAATTTACGTATACATTTAGACTGTAAAATTACATTTTTAATTATTGTCACACTTACTTTTGTATGGACTAGTATAAAATTACTTCCATAAAAAATAAAAATAATAATCGAATTTATTTATATATAAATTTGTATGCTGCAAAGTAGATGATTCTTTTCTTGAAACTGAACTTATTTTCATTTCTATCTGAAACGACATGGAACAAGATTGCATCCCGTAGTAGTAGTTTTTGAGTATTCATGAATTTTATAATAAAAATATTCCACATATTCATACACATAATCTTAAACAGGTATCGTCGAAGTTTTAAGATCGGAGAAGTGTAACAACACTAAAAAGAGACAGTAAAAAACTCCATTTAATATTAAACCTGGTGGCTCTTACGTAACGACAGTATAGGGAATAGCGACAAGAACTTTTTCTTTCGGTTTTGGACCTGATATCTGCTTTCAAGAAACAGGGGACAGGACAAAAGCTTTAAATATTAACGAAGTCATACATAGGAAAGTGCAGCCTGTCCTGTTCAGAGAAGACGAGTTAAAGTTCTTTGAAGTTAGCGCCATGTTTATATCACGAAATTTAGCCCAAGTTACGGCTTGCCACTTCAACTGTATAGAGAATTAAGCAATTGAACGGAGAAACGATTACAATTGTAACAGGCGTATATGTCTATTTGTTCGACACAAATTTTATGTTCAATTTGGATTTTCTATAAATGTGTGTATATATATATATATATATATATATATAACATATATATATATATATATATATATATATATATATATATATATTATTTATATGGATATATGAAACTGAGTACACGAATTTGGTTAATATGAAGTTATAGAAATGAAATTTTGCATTTTATAACAATTCCACATATTCCAATATAAAATTTTTGGATTGATTTCATAACATGCACATTTGAAATAAGAGAGAAAAGAAATCATTTTATTTATAATATATTTAATGGAAAATCTTTTCCTTTCCTTTGTTTTATAAAATTAGCTTTCTGTATACCATGCCTTTAATTAAATTTATATATATATATATATATAAAGAAAGTAATATCTACGAGTATATAAATATGTACGTAAATACTTTATATAAGAATTTAATTAAAGGCATGGTTTACAGAAAGCTAATTTTGTAAAACCAAGGAAACGAAAAGATTTTCGGGTAAATAAAGGGTGTTTTTTTTAAGAGGGTGAAAACTTTAAACGATAATACAAGACAGAAATATTGTTGGAATGAAATTTTTTTTACTATAACCTAGTAATTTCATGCCATTTATTTTTTAATTTACGGCATATGTCCGCCGCGGCTACGAGTTACATGGTCCATTCGATCAGTCCAATTTCTGACTACTTTTTCCAATAAATCTGGCTGTATGGCGTCAATGGTGGCTTGAATATTGGCTTCCAATGCTTCAAGAGTTGCTGGTTTGTCGGCATAAACCAATGGCTTAACGTAGCCCCATAAAAAGTAATCCAGAGGCGTTAAATCACACGAACGAGGGGGCCAGTGAACAGGACCACTTCTGAAAATAAAGTTGTCACCAAATTGATTTTGCAATAAATCGATTGTTAAGCGCGCTGTACGGTAAGTTGCGCCGTCTTGTTGGAACCAAATGTCATTGACGTTTAGCTGATTTTTGGAAACAAAAATTTAGTCAGCATGGCTTGATAGCTCTCGCCATTCACCGTAACGGCAGCTCCTTCCTCATTTCGAAAGAAATAAGGACAGATGAAGCCGTCAGCGTGTAAACCGCACCAAACAGTCAGTTTTAATGTACGTAATGGTAATTTATTAACGGCTTGAGGATTATCTTGGCTTCAAGTACGGCAATTTTGCTTATTGACGTAGCCATTTAACCAGAAATGAGCTTCATCACAAACATAATTCTTTGATAGAAATGCTCATCTTCAGCCAGTTTCAAATGAGCCCAATCAGCAAAAATGCGACGCAAACGATGATCGTTTGGCTTCAATTCAGCACGAGCTGTATTTTATAGGCACGTAAGCCAAGATCCTTACGTAAAATTTTCCACGAAGTCGAAGGGCAAAGGCCGGCAAGTTGAGAGCGTCTTCTTTAATATTTTGCGCTACAGCGGCAATATTCTCTTCGGTACGCACATTTCTTTGTCTTATTGATGGTTTTGAATTGAGAAGAGTAAAATTAGTGCGAAAACGATCAATAACTGCTCTATGAACTTCACAATGACGTGAAATCTTACTGAACAGAAATGTCAACATAGTTTGACATTATCAGCTGTCAAACCATAGTTATCGACATCGATAGTTCTCATGCAGCTTAAAAAACACCCGTTACAAATAAATTGATTTCATTGCTTCCCTATTTCAAACATTGATGTTATGAAATCAATCAAACAAATTTTATATTAGAATAACTGGAATAGTTATAAAGTACACAATTTCATTTCTATAACTTCATATTAAACATATTCATGTATACAGCTTCCATTGGGATATCAAACTAGGAGCGATATCTGGAATAATAAATTTTACTGATTGTTTTCTATATCGTGCCAATTACTTTGTTAATTACATGATATTTATTATTTTGTAATGGAAACGATTTTCAGTAATTTATCTTCTTGGATCCATTCTACAGTTTTTGTAACATAAACTATATAAGCACCCCTGGACCCATGCGACCACGTTACTACAAATTTTCTCATTTTAAAGTAATGTGTTTACGTCGTCTGCCAATATTATAATCGATTTTTCACCATATTAACATAAAAATTTAATATGTCCAAATATGGCTATTTCCACATGATTTAGATATTTAATTTGGTGTTTATAAGTAAATTTTAATAAAGTTTTCACATTGTTACCCTATAATAGGGCCTGTCAGATGAAAGACACGTATATGTATTATTTTTGTTATTACTAATTAGCATATGAATAATACTAACACATAAATAAGTATCACAATATCGTAGGTGTCCAAAACACATAATTGTGCTGTGATTAAATTCTTGAAATCGAAAAACCCACTACCTGTGTCAAGCTAAAGAGCGTTTACAGTGCATATATAATTCTTCTTCATATTGAACCGTAAAAGAATGCGCAGTGTTCAACAGGAACTGAATCTCTTGAAATTAAAATTATCATATGCAAATCGACTATTCGACACCACTACACACGAATCTAATTTTAAATAAAAAATACCAATAAATGCTTAAAGTATAGATTGAGTAACTTCGCGAGAAGCATCGGGGAAGCTAACAACAGGTGCTCGATTACTGCGTACAAATGTATTTGCCCATATCGCTTGTGTTGCTTAAGATGCAATTTGACAGCCACGGGAGATTTCAATAATAAAGAAGATTATGTACAACTCGTCTCCTAGTGACTACTTCAGCAATATAAAATAAGAACAGGGCAAATGTTTTTAGGACGACGAGAAGCAGACAGTTGAAGTGATCCACTTTCTAATAAATGTCTATGTAAATGTGTTAAGTAAGCCATGTAATAAATGTATAGAGGTGAAGTATAGTTCTATGGACAAAATCAAAATATGTTTTAATATTATTATATACGGTGGTCAGAATTTCAGGGATAATTACCAGGTAGGACGATTGTATGAGAAATTGTGAGTCGGCAATACTAATACAGACATATATTTCAGTTGTTAAGGCACACGAGACCATCGAGACCATCAATGTTGAAAATGAGTGACAAAATATATTTCGAATTTTTTGAAATTTTCTGTGGAAAACCATGTTTTCTTTTCTGTCAAATAAAATTATGCAACAATACGATGGTGTAATTAATCGTTTTATGCCAATATTTTGCCTTATTAAGCATTTCCTAAACTGCGTCTTTACCTTCAAGTACATATGGCAGCCTTGGTCCAGAATAATTTTTTGTAATTTAAAAATAATTATTTGTCAAATTTTGACGTTTGTCAGTTTAAAGTTCATTATTTTTGTTTCCATTATTTACCTCATCTTTGTGATATTTTAAGCAATTTGTAATATACATTTGCAACGAATACGTTAATATGAATATGGTATTTGGGTTTTGCAATGAAAATGCGTGCGAATATGCAATACGGTATCCACACCGGCAACGTTCATCTACCAATTTGGATCGGAGAGTTCGTGAAACAGGCACATTTGTTCTTAGCCAACGTGAGGCAGGTAGACCAAGACATCGTCGTACGATCCAAGTTGAAGAAAGAATGTTGAATATTGTAGGATTCTACTTGCGGCACTAAGTAAGTAGGATAGGAATTGAACATACCAAGTTCTTTCAGCACTTACGGAGTCTTTTAAAACCGTTTCATGTTATCAACATATATACATTATTCGAAAATGACAATTTGCAAAGGATAATGCTTTGCAAAATAATTCTGAGCAAAATTCAAGAAGATTCAAACATTTTATCACTTTTTTTATGAAGTGACGAATATATGTTCACAAGAGATGGTGTCTTCGACAGTCACAATTTTCATTTTTTGGGCGGATGAAGAATTTGGACACCATAGAAAGTTTTCTGTGAATGTTTGACTAAGTATCTTAAGCTTTAAATTGTAATAATAATAATAATAATAATTTATTGATGTATATGTACATATACACGTCATAGAATAATCATAGATAAATAAAAACACAATTAATGCGCTCACAATTAGTGCGCCACCAAACACGTTAAAATCCGCAAGATCTATACAAAAACAAAACACCAGAGTATCAATTAAAACATAAAAACACAAAAAGGGCAATGTCAAAATTTATGCTTCAAGAAGTCATTCACTGAATAAAAAACGTTCTCCATCAGCACCTTTTTTATTAATATTTTGAGATTAATCCATAGTAGGTTCCTAAACCTATAAGGCAAAGTATTGTATATCTTCACGGCCACGTAATTCGAACTTAGCTGACTTTTGCCAATGCGATGATACGGTATCACCAAACTGCTCTGGTTTCGTGTTTCATATTCGTGAAAATCACCATTTTTGCAAAACTTATCTGGCGACTTATGAACAAATTCCAGGCAAGCAAGTATATACAAGGATGGGAGGGTCAGTATTTTGTGTTTTCTGAATAGGTTCACACAACTTGTGGTATTGGATACACCACTAAGGGCTCTGACTGCACTCTTTTGCATCCTGAAAACCGCCTCGGCAGCACCAGACGCTCCCCACATCAATAGGCCATACAAAACCCTCCCTGAAAATTTGCATAGTACACAGTCCTAGCCGCCTCGGGTGTAGCCACCAGTTTCACTCTTCGTATTGAGTATATTGCTGGTGCCAAATTGCGACACAAGTTATCAATGTGGCACTCCCAAGTCAGGTTGCTCGCAATCAGTAGGCCCAGAAACTTAATATTCACTTTAGGCTCGCCCGCCACTCCTCTTGTTGTTATTGCCAGCTGTTGGGTTTTGTCCTGATTTAATCTCATAAGATTGCTACTAAACCACTCGCTTGCCTCCCCCAATGCAGTCTCCATATAAACCTCTGCAACTTCCTTGCACTGGGCACGCACCATTATCGACGTATCATCCGCAAACTGGGTGACTCTACCCACGGTGACATTATGGCGCATATCATTGACATAGATTAGAAACAGAAGAGGCCCCAATATTGACCCCTGTGGAGCCCCCCGATTAATAGGGGCTGCATCCGAGAGTCGATCATTCCAGTATACCTTCTGTCTTCTGTTTGCCAAATACGAACCGATCAGCTCATTTGCTTGTCCTCTCACTCCATACATGTTTAACTTTTCCAGAAGTAGGACCAATATTTCATCCGAATAGACTAAATGCAAATGAATACGTAAATGTGTTGGAGGCAGTATTGCATAATGTTCTATTAAATGTCAGAGCCAACATGTAATACATGCATGATGGAGTACCACCTCATAATGCAAGAATAACAAGAGTATGGTTGAACGAACGTTTTCCCGATAGGTGAATCGGGCGAAATGGACCAATATCATAGCCTGCACGGTCACTAGATATGAATTACCTTGATTTCTTTGTTTGGAGTTTTTTAAAGGAAGAAGTTTATGCGACCCTTCCGGCTTCAATTCAATTCCATAAAGGCAGCTTTGTCTTTAAACCTATGGCTACCAGTTTCGGCATTTACGTTAATTATCATTCTTATTATTATTATTATTTTCATTAGATTTAAATAAAATTTATATTTTGCGATATCATTCCTACTGATTTATTGATGGTTTCATACCATGTTGCCAAATCTACACTTCTTGTAAGCAATTCGTATGGCTCAACTATTGGCAATACAACATTTCTGTATTACAATTGTCGACTCAGAATTAATCATTGAATTTTCCCTACCTGACGATTATCCGTGAATTTCTGTCCACACTGTATAATATAGAAAGTTATTAGTACACACTATGTGTTAACGTATTTTTTATTATTATAAATAATTTGTTAGCTATTCAAACATAATTAAAAATTTTTAGTTAACGAGAAAACATAACTTTGTGAATTATTCATTTGAATCAACATTATTTAAATGCGAGAAGAACACACTACGTAACACGTGTTTGAATATTCTTTTGTACCTGTAGTATGTACAAAAGAAGATTTCTAAACTAGTACCAATCAATATCAAATTTTGGAAGAATACTAAAAAATTAAATATATTTATACACGTATATTGATTCTGGATATAGTTAAATAAATAACAATATTTTCACAAATCCATGAGTGTTTCAAGTCTATAGCTACACAAAATAAACTTAAATTAGTCGTTTCTCCGTTGGATAATCATATTCACAAGACTTTAACTCGAATACAACCAACTATCACCAAATAATTTCCAATTAAAAATTTCGTCATCAGTAAACCATAATTTGATTTCCTGATTTGCAGATTCGACTGAATCTGACCCATGTATTATATTTCTTTCAACATCGATACCAAAATCGCCACGAATTGTACCAGGAGCACTATCAATCGGATGTGTAGCACCGATTAGTGTTCTGCCAATCTTTACAGAGTTCCATCCTTCCCAAACCATTGGAACAACTGGACCACTACTTACGTATTTAATTAGATTTGGGAAGAAGGATTTATCAGCGTGGGCCTCATAATGATTGTGTAATAATTTTTCAGTTGGCTGCAAAATATGTATATTTAAATATAATTGGCGAAATACTTCTGTGTGAATTCTCACCCAAACAAATTTAATTGCAACTAATTTCAATCCTTTTTGTTCAAATCGTTTAATAATTTCCCCAATAAAGCCTCTTTGAACACCATCTGGCTTAATCATAATAAAAGTTCTTTCGCGTTGCTGCAGTTGGCAACTAAAATAATGTAGAATTAATAATGTACAGCAAAATATGTAATGGTTGAATTATTTCAAAGTGAAAGAATATCGCTCTACATACACTTTATTTAATCATGATTTTTGCCACTAACTGCAATTATTGTACATTTATTTAAAAACGCTACATATTAAGTATAATAATATTGAATTTATATTCAAATGAAATAACTATCTAGTGCTATATATTTTTTCAAAATAATTTCATTTTGTAAACAAGTAATAAATGAAACGCAGCTTTATCCAAGGTACTACTATGGAAATCGCATAGTCCTAGATATTTATAGGTGTCACAACATTAATCATCTACTGATCATTTAGAATAAGATCTACTTCATACTGCTGTCAGCATTCAAGGGCCCCTAGAGAGTACATGAGTAAGATGTAAGACAACGTGCTTAGCCGCATGAAAATACCGTAGTAAATGTTTTCAGATTCCACTCCCTTGCATTTACCTGGTCAAGAGGGTTCTAAACGGGCGAACTGTCATTTCTCTAACTGCTTATATTAACAATACGAAGAAGATACACAGTAAACCGCAAAAACAAAGAAAAAGTAGAAAGACCATGCAAGTTGAAGAGCCTTCCTTGAGAAAAATAAATTAGCAAGGCAAGGGTGAAGTAGAGTATCTGCACAGATAAAGGTATATGAAAGTGTGAGCGCTAACGTAGAGAAAGTGGCTATACAACGGATAAGATAAGTGCTTTGGGTTTTCTAAGAATAACATGCAAAAGTTGCTAGAATAGTGCCAAGATTACACAGAGACTAAAAGAGCTATAGTCAAATTTAACTTCAACAAAGAAACCATGGGGATCCAGATATATATGAAGAGTACAATAGATTTATAAAAGATAGCGGTGGAACAGGCTCTATGATCACCTCAAGTAATCTATCTATCACCATCTTCAGTAAATGGTTCTGATTCTTACCGAACGCGTGAAAATAAATACACCTGTACCTTATTAAAAATATTTATTTACAACAGGCGTTTTCTGGAATTTAAAAATTACGAACAGTATGGCAATGCCTCTAGATTACTGTTTACTTTCAAATCTTTCTACCGTTAAGTTACGATCGCCATTGCAAGAGAGAATTTTAAAATTTAAAATTTTTCTTTTACCGTCTATATCTTCTTTAAAAATTAAAAATAAGCCTAGGTCTTGTAAAATAATACTTACGTGAATACATTTTCTTAAGAAACCTATTTCTAGATAATAAATTTTCAAAGAATATTATAGTTTTTAAAAGTATATTAAGAAAAGCATTTATTATGAATCAAAGAACACAAGTATAACCGATGACGACGCAATGAAAGAAAGTATTTACGACATATTAATAAAAGCTTCAAATCCAATAATGAAATATTGAGTATACATATACTGAGTAAATATTGAGTATGGTTGTTTAAGGTAACAGGCGCGGTGTGGGGTCTATATTCAGAATTCGTCGCAAGATTTTGAATCTACATGCTACAGATAAAAGCTTCAAGTCCTTGTATACTATAGAAATAACGAAACATGGAGAACTCTTGTGGTTTAAAGTTATATACAGTGGTGTGGGGTCTATATTCAGAATTCATAGTAATATGAACCAGTTTCTTTATTGCAAATATAATAGAACTTTACAAAATGGGTTCTAATGTAATGTATGATAGCAATTTTTGGCATACTGTAAGGATTATGAAACTATTGTGATAAAACTGTATTGCATTGGCTTGTATAAAGCTTTGATGTGATACAAGTAGTAAAGTAGTAAGGTGTCAAAATTTGACGAAAGGTTTGTCACGAAGATGTAACTTTCCAACTTACCAACAATGTTGTATCCATAGCTATGCTTAAATAAAACAATTGCATTTTCAATAAATCGATTTGTTTAAAATATATGTTCTTTGGGTATATCTTATGCTAACAAAATTATTATCATTTTAATACAGGGCGCCAACATGTTATTTTTTATAGATTACGCTCCATCGGTTTAAGTAATGTTGTAAAAGTATTTTAGATCCATTTTACTTTCGTTTAAAATTCTGGAAAATTCAATATGGTAGATATATTAGCACATTTTTACTATTTTTCCTATAGCAGTCTTCGGACTAAATCTAATTCTTGCAATTGCATGTAGTTAAAATTTTGTTAAACGTACTGTACGAGTAACAGCTTTTCACATGTACCAGTGCGTTTGCAATATTAACTGAAAAGTCGTGTGATGTTAAACGTAAAATTAAATTAAAACGGGTTACCGAGGCATTCAATGATATTCCCGGATAACTATTGTCTGCGAAATCTCAAACAAGCATATTTATATAGTTTTCCATAATAAGCGACATATCTGCATATACATATATCGTTCTCTTTTTACATGGTGCTCTTAAAATAAGGAAAGAACACAAAAGATGTTTCGTGAAAGCGATGCTTTACGTGCCTGATAATTTTACTCGTGTGATCTTTCTTTTGGAATCGTCGGTTTTAAATGAATGCACATGTCGGAACTTCAAAATAAATTAAACGGTACCTATTACTTGAAAGTTTGTCTGTGTAAAGACGATTGTGGCGGTGAATACTCGCCTCAGACATTACATATTTTTACTTTCGAAATGTCAAATAAAATTCAGGTAGATAATATACAATTTACTTTAATGTCGAGGCTTCTTACAATGTTACAAAGTATGATTTTAATTCTGTATATATCTTTATAAACCATGAATTTATTCGCAAATTTATTTACACATACATTAAAATTAAGAATTAAATTTGTTTGCTTAAGGTTGTAAGATTTTCTAATGCATTGGGGAACACAAAAGAATTGGCCAAGATTTTGCATTTATTAACTCGAAAGTTGCAGTTTACTTGTATTGTGTATATGTACATACATATATGCATATACAAATGGTACTAGGAAAGTTTTGTAATATGACGCAACAATGGAGCGTAGGAAGCTGCTGGAATTGCTGCATGTTGAGACATGTTCATACGTGCATAGTAGTCGCCCGCCATGTTGATGGGCATTAGCAGTTAGAGTGTAAAGTGCTTGCGATGGCATCGTGCTCACGAAATGAGATAAGGGGAGTTTTGCGTTATAATTTCGTGCGGGGTTTAAACATGGACTAGTGCTTCGAAGAAATGCCTCTTGCACTAGGCGATGTTTGTCCATATCGCACAACGATATTCAGGTGGTATAGAGAATTCCAAAGGGGAAATTTAACAGTGGGGGATGCCGAGAGGGCCGGAAGGCCACGAACATCTGTTACGGAGAAAACATTACTACTATGAGGAAAATGCTTGGCGAGAACAGGCGAGTAACCTACCAACAGATAGAGGGTATTTCAGGTCTAAATGCACCAGCAATTCGTTCGATTATGCATTATCATTTGCACGTGAAGAAACTTTGTTCTCTTTGGGTGCCGCATCGACTAACTGAAAAGCAGATGACACGGCGTGTGACTTGGTGCCCGGAGATGCTGAAAAAGTTTAATAAGGGACAATCTCGGTATGTGAACAACATCGTGACAGGTGACGAGACTTGGCTGTACTATTACGATGTGCCGACCAAAGCTCAAAACAAAGTTTGGGTCTTTGATGATGAGGATACACCCGTAGTTTTCAGAAAATCCCGACCTGTAAAGAAGAAAATGATAGCTGTATTTTTCAAATCGAGTGGAATTGTGGAACGCGTCGTTTTGAACACACAGAAGACAGTCACAGATAAGTGGTATACTAAACAGTACTTGCCTAAAGCCATTTGATCTATGAAGAACCTGCGGCCAAAGTTAAGAATGGACACCTGGTTCCTCCATCACTATAATGCTCCAGCTCACCGCGTCAAAGCCTGCACCGAATATTTAACCACGACAGGATTGAAACTGCTCAAGCACCCTCCCTACACTTCAGATCTTGCTCCCTGCGACTTTGCACTGTTCCCGCATGTAAAAATGAAGTTAAAAGAAGGCGATTTTCCAGTGATGAGGACATTCTGTGGGCTTGGAACAACGAGTGTGCTGGTTTAAAGATTGGTTTCGGAGGACGGAGAGGTGTATTGAGTGTAGAGGAAATTACTTTGAAGGAAATAAATAAACAAAGCTGTATTGCAAAACTTTCCTAGTAATCATCCTTTTATTCGAATGATATTGATATCTATGTAATCTGGAAGGTTTTTAGTAAATAAAGTTGAATACGGTTGCTATGTTTACAACTATGATTTTTTCATAGTATATGAAGTGGTTCAGGGTTCAATCTTAGGGACAATCAGTCTCGTGATTATTTCAATAATATTAAATTTATTAAAGTTAGAGAAGGTGCAAATCCTAGATTTTTTTCCTTAAACATTAAACTTACTTAAACCAAGAAAATCCCTGTTAAATAACTGGGTTTGATCTTGGATTCAAAGCTAACATGGGAATACTATACAGATAGTATGTGTATATAACCGCTTATCAATACATATTCTAAAAAAATTATGAGATGGTAAAACGCTACGCACTATTAACTCATTAACGCCCAATTTTTTTTTTTAAATTTTTTTCTGAAAAGGATATATAAATACTCAAAAAGTCTGTAATAATGTAATTATGTTCAAATTATGTTTCATTTTGAAAATATTTTATATTTTTCAAAAAGTCCCGAATGGGGATCATGGGCGGTTGCGTGTAAAAAAGAACTAATAAGAAAAATACTTTTATTTTATGAATTATCTACATCCCCAAATGGGGATTATGGTCGCTAATGGGTTAATGACCTACTATTACTACTATTAATTACATTATTTTATGTCGAAGATCCGCACACATTCACATAATTATAAGTTGCAAAAACGAACTAAGTATAATATATATGCTACATGATCAATAATGTCAATCACTGTCTGACATCCATAAGTTGAAGGTTGGTGAAACAGCAAATTTTTGAAAACACAATGTTATGTTAAAATTATGTTTCGGTCAGTTATTAAGTATTTACTTTGCAAAGGGTTATCAATCATAGAAATTTTTACCGATCAGACAGAAATCTTAAGTGATCACAATTCTTCATTCATCACTGGCTTGCGGAATTTAAGAAACGAAGATCAGATATCAAAAATGGGTATCGTCAATTCCTGTAACCATTTCAGAAAATATTGATTCTATCTGTGATGATTTTCCAAAGGTGTGCTTTTTTGCAAGGTAATGTTCGTGCTCATAAGTCGTTGATTGCATTATAAAAATTAATGAAGTTGGTTATGAATTGGTTAAACCTTGTCTATTCGCGAAGCTTTAAAAAAATATTTGAAGGGTAGAAGATGTTCAGCAAATGAGAAAGTGTCATATGTGCCGTTAAGGAATAATTTTCGGACGAAAAAACCTTTTTAAATTACTTAAAATTACTTCATGAATATTTTGCTAAATGTGAATAGAAGGAGATAATATAGAATAAATAAAATTCTGTTTGAAAATACTGTGGCATTTTATATGATAGGTAGGTACATATCAATACCCCCTCGTAGATATATATATATATATATATATATATATATATATATATGTATATATATATATATATATATATATATATATATGTATCAAAAGTAACTATTACAATTTAAAAAGAAATAGTAATGTATTTATAATATACATACAAATTTTGTATATATATATATATATATAATATATAATAAACAGTTTAGTAACTTGGCCGTAATGTTAATTTAATATGTACGTAAGTAAGTATATTAAGTAAAGGATTTATATATGAACATAAATAGTGGAGAGATCTACATATAATTGTGATACTTTACGAAGCACTGAAAACATGCAGGATCCTGAAACTTTCCTATTGGATGATTTACAAGATATAAGAGTAGTACATAGTACATAGTTACACATAGTTAACACACGTGTATTTTGGCTCTTACTTTATGCTGTGTTTTCGGTGGTTTTTAATGTGCATATTGTAGTGAATTTTATATCACGTGATAGGTAACGTTGTCCTTTATCTATCTATATAAGTTTTTTGTCTCTATATTCTGTTGTTTTACCTATCTATTTTTTTTAATATTACATTTATTCTTATTTGTGTACAGATTGTTTACTCTTTCCGAGTATAACTTTCCTTTTTTCTTTTCTTCTTTTTCTCCGTTACTTTTTCTTTTGGCTTTTTCCAGTAATATTTTTCTTTATTTTTTCTATAATATACAGTTCTCCTTTGTAATCCTTTTGTGTTTTTTGTTTCCGTTGGTCCAGTCCTGTTCGTCTCATAGTCGTCGCGACGGACCCCGCTGACGCAGAAGAGTGACCTTGTGTTATTCCTACACGTTTTTCTCTGAACATATTCAAATACTTATTGCATTTAACACCCACATTACATTATGAATTGTTCTTGCTGTAACGCTTCTATAAACAAAGATGATAGCTACATTAATTGTGCTGTCTGCAAGAAACCATTTAAAACTTCCTGTGTGGAACTGACGAGGAATGAGGTTAAGAAGATCAACTCTAACTGCGGCTTGTACTGGACCTGCAGGGATTGTTCGAAGTTTGCTAGCGACCTGGTCAGCTTGAAGGCAGCTATTTTTGCTTTACAGGAAGAGATCAAAATCTTGAAATCAGTGCCCATTATCCCGCAGCCTAGTGAAGTTAACTCCTTACTTGCAACCGAAGAGATTGTTCAGGAGGTGTCTGAACGGGAAAGGCGTAAAAACAATATTATTCTTTTCGGTGTTCCTGAGACTGCAAATGATTCCAAAGGTCAGCGTGTGGCGTCCGAGCGCAAAGCTGCCACTGAAATTTTTGATTTTCTTGGTGTTTCCGTTTCGGATTTTGAATTTGGCAGACTTGGTAGGTTTGATGCCACAAAGGCTGATTCTAAAAGGCCCTTAAGGATTAGTCTCGCTTCTACTGATGTAGTTCTGCAGGTACTTAAGAGATCTAAATTGCTTGCAGGCTCTGAGAAGTACGCTAACGTCTCGATTTCACGAGATCGTACGCCATTTCAGCAAAAACTTTGTAGAAACGTTAGAGAGGAGCTCAAAAGGCGCAAGAGCGGCGGTGAAGATAATCTTAGATTGAAGTACGTTCATGGTGTCCCTCGAATAGTGTCCGCTTTAAACTAATTAATCCCAACAGATGCTCTCCTCTACATATCTACTATCAAAACGTTCGTGGTCTTCGTAGTAAGACTCATGCATTGCTTACTGCTAGCAGTTCCTCCTCTTTCGATATTCTACTGTTCACTGAGACTTGGCTATGCGAATCGATTTCTAGCGCCGAATTTCTTTCGTCATCGTACTCTGTCGTTCGGCATGATCGCGACGCACTCGCCACTGGCAGATCTTTGGGTGGCGGTGTTATGATGGCTTTTTCAAATAATATTACTTACGAAGTCGTCGATACCTTGACATTTGATATGGCATCACCCTTAATTGATCTATTGATTACAAAGGTTACGGTTGAGGCTCAGTTTTATTACTACTTAGTCTTGGTTTATATTCCTCCTGGCCTGGACTGCGAATCTTTAGAAAATTTTTTTGATTTACTTGAGGTCTTCGTCTCGGATAGGCATGTGGTCTTGGTCGGTGATTTCAATTTTCCTCATCTTACTTTTGATGAGGGTTCTTACGATCCAAAGCTTAGTTTATTTATGTCTTTTGTGGGATCTATGGGTCTGCGCCAGTTTAATAATGTTCTTAATTCGAATGATAGAACGCTCGACCTGGTTCTGTCTAATATTACGAGCAACATTGAGGTTCTACACGACTCACTGCCGCTTCTTCCTGAGGACGCTCATCATCCTGCCTTGGATATTACTTTACCTAATGCTAAGTCATCCAAACCAACCATTTTCCCTACCAATAATAACATTAGGTACAACTTTCGCAGGGCTGACTTCCGGCAGCTCTATCTTGACTTCTCTGCGTCGGATTGGTCCTTCCTGGATGGCTGGGGGAGTGTGGACGAGACTCTTCGGGCTTTTTACAGTAGGGTGTATGGTATATTGGATTGTTCTGTCCCTAAGTCTCGTTCTGTTCGTGGTCATCATCATCCTCCTTGGTTCTCTTCTACTATCAAAAGGAACCTTAAATTGAAGTCGTACTATCACAAAAAGTGGAAGTCCACGCGGCATGATTACTACCGGATGGAGTTCCAGCGATTGCGTGGGTTGGTTAGAAGGGATATTGGTTTGGCCTATGAGTCGTACCTTCGCAGGACGGAGTGTAGCCTGATCGAGGATCCACAATCCTTTTGGCAGTTTATTCGAATCAGACAGGGTGTTCCCAGAATACCTGGCAAACTTCATGATACTGCTAATGAGTATACTCACCCAGAGGATATTGTTAACGCATTCGCTACGGCCTTTTCTGGAACTTTCCTGCCTGCATCTACTGATTCTTCACTGCCTGATTTGGTGTCTGGTCTTCCTCCTCTGAGTATATTATCTTTCTCTCCGGCTGAGGTTGCCCAGAGTATTAAAAGGTTAAAAAATAAGTGGACCGCTGGGGAAGATGGCATTCCCTGTTTTCTGGTGAGGGACTGTGCCCATGTTTTGGCCGTTCCATTGTGCAAAATTTTTAATCAGGCCATCCGCGAGTCCGTGTTTCCGGATGTCTGGAAGGTCGCTAGGATATCACCTGTATTCAAGAGGGGGGACAAGTCTGATGTCCGGAATTATAGACCAGTCGCAGTGATCTCCACTTTTGCTAAAATATTTGAAATGCTGCTCTATAGGCGTGTGTCTGCTGGCACCAGACCACATCTGTCCATCGCACAGCATGGCTTTATGACTCAACGGTCTACTACAACTAACTTGGCCATTATATCCCAGGAGATCGCTCAATCTCTCGATGCTGGTAGTCAATTGGACGTCATTTATACGGACTTTTCCCGTGCGTTTGCCTTAATTGATCATCGACTTCTGCTGTGTAGACTGAGTTCCTTTGGTATCGGTGGATCGCTGTTGAAGCTGTTCCAATCGTATTTGAGCAATAGAATGAATTATGTTTATTACAATGGGTTTAAGTCTCGGTTCTTTCATTCTTCCTCCGGTGTTCCACAGGGGTCTAACCTTGGACCACTTTTGTTTAATATTTTTGTGGATGACTTGATTGGGTCTATCGACTGCCCGGTCTTGGCTTACGCCGATGATATTAAAATCTTTCATCGAATTGACTCGCTGTCCGACGTTGATTTGTTGCAGGCCAATGTCAGCAAAATCTATAACTGGTCCTTGTGTAACCGCTTAAGTTTAAACATTGAGAAGTGCTTCCTAGTGTCTTACTCTAGAAGGATTTCTAGAATAGAATCCTGTTACTCAATTGGCGGCGTTACGATTTCTCGTAAGTCCTCGATCAGAGATCTTGGGGTAATATTTGACGAGAAATTTACTTTCTCCGATCATGTTCTTGGTGTGACGGCTGCGGCTTCCAGATCTCTCGGTTTTATAATTCGAACATGCCGATACTTTCATAATATGGACACTTTGAAGACTCTTTTCTTTGCTCATGTTATTTCCAAACTGGAATATGCATCTATAGTCTGGTACCCCATCTACAAATCTCAAACTAGCCTCCTGGAACAGATACAGCGCAAATTTCTGAAATACCTCTCATTTAAATGTGATGGTCGATATCCTGTCCGTGGAGTGAATTACAACGAGTTGTTGGAGAGACATGATATCGTATCGCTGTCTGATAGGAGAAAAACTCTTAGCGCTTCATTTATGCAGAGTGTCGTTACTGGGAGTGTTGATACGCCGGATTTACTGTCGCGTGTTTATTTCATTGTTCCACGCCTGGAATCTAGGACAAATCAACTAATTTATGTCCCTACGGCAAGGACCAATATTTTGCTGAAGGCCCCTTTGGTTCATTCGGCGGTGAATTTCAACAATCTGCAGTACGATTTGCTGTGACCACTATTTGTATGAATATATTTTGTTTTAAGATACATATTTCATTTTCACAATGTAACTATGGTTTAATTTTTTTTTTGTATTTCTTTGTTTGTTACCCGTTTTGGAGTAATAATCTCTGTTGGGTAACTTAATAAATTATTATTATTATTATTATTATTATTATTATTAGAGTTTACAGAACATTTGTTTGATCAGTTACGAAAACTTTATACTACTGTGAAAAGTAGGTGTTTTGAGTCTAATTTTGACATAGTTGATAATGAAAATTTTTGAAAATAGATTCAAAACTTTACCAGAATACAAATATGGAATATACAGAGCGTGGCGTCAAAGAGAACAATGGTAAGTTAGTGACCTATAACGCCAGGATCTCGGGATTGAATCTGGAACCTATGCGGTTATCTTTCTCATTTAAAGCTAATGTCAACAGTCAAAGATTGTAAATCAAGACTTGCTCATGCCACCTGTAATTAGCGTTGATGTAAAGACATGAAATATTATTTATTTAAAAGTACTAGGTCATATATTGTATTTACCATTAGGCAAATAAGTGAAAAAGCGGTAAAAGTGAAATGAGACATGCGTACAAACATACATATTATTAGTTTGTCGGAAAGGTCATTAGTATACAACTTTTTTCTCATAGGTTATTTATCAATACAAAATAAGATTAACTAATTTATAGCTTTTCGTTTATAGAAAAAACTATTTTTATCGGCGAAAAACTTAACATTTTCTTTCATAGTATAATTTGAGTCGAACGTTACACCGCACAAGGAATTTAGAAAATAACGGAACAAGTGGAAGTGTGAATGTGCATGATCTTACGAATGCAGTGGGTGTGGCAAACATCCCTTCTAAGATTCAATCATTTTTGATGGGCGATCATCATCATGTCTTGGTTTCCAATTGTCGTGATGAAATTCCACTCCTTTATGATTAACGAGATCTGAGAGACTTTTATCGATAGAAACTCGAAAAAATACATCTTTAAAGTCCCGCCATACTGAGAACTTAACTTCCGCCAGATTTTCTCTACCTTCGAAGATGTTTGACGCAAATATTTAGGTTGGGACTAAGACCGTTTTCTCACAACATTGTTGCAAGTAATCCACTTCTTATCGCCAGTTATTAGATCCCTCAAAAAAGAATCGTTTTCTTCACGTTATATTGCAGATATTTAAGCACACTTTGAAATACATCTTTAAAGTCCCGCCATACTGAGAACTTAACTTCCGCCAGATTTTCTCTACCTTCGAAGATGTTTGACGCAAATATTTAGGTTGGGACTAAGACCGTTTTCTCACAACATTGTTGCAAGTAATCCACTTCTTATCGCCAGTTATTAGATCCCTCAAAAAAGAATCGTTTTCTTCACGTTATATTGCAGATATTTAAGCACACTTTTTAAGTTTGCTTCCTGACGGATCTTAATTTTTCATGTGATAGGGAATGCTTGACGGATAGATGTTTATCGTTTCTGTAATCTTTCGTGTCGTGTACTGTGGGTTTGACTCGATCAATGCCTACCTTTTGTTATCAACCTCAGTAAGTCTCCCTGACAGAGGAGTTTCCGTTAATATTAAAATCACAAACAAGGAATTTCGTAAACCATCATTGGTATTGACGTTCTTGTGAAGTATTGTTATTGTAAATTTTACCCCACTTTTCACAAACTTGAGTAAAAAATGATGAAAATGTAATGTTGGCCTTCCAACTTTTTATAAGACTTCAGACACTTTACCAATTCACTCAATTTTGTTTAAAATGAAGGCAGAACTATCAACTGTCATATGGTCTAATACTCTTTAATGTGGTACTGGATTAGGTGATCAAAATTGTTGGCAAAAGTTCAATATAGTGCAGGAGTATTAAACGAATAAAAAAATACTGTATGAAAATCATTTATAATAATCATTTATAAGAACGGAAGTAGGATTTTTATGAAAAATGATAGGAAAAAATAGAAAAGGAAAAATAAAAATAAGGTATATAGAAGATAACTACATCTAGTATCCACACAGACAACGATAGAACCAAAGCTAATTGAGATGACTGGGACACATTATATACATTGATTAAAAAAGTATACGAAGTAAATAATTTGATCGAAAACGAAAGGAAAGAGAGACCGTAGTAGAAAGTTCGGAAGTCGCTAGAACATTGAAGAATAATATGCAAAGAGGTGTTTCGGATTGCAACAGAGAGACGACAGTGAAAAAAAAAATTATGGAGAGAATCAAACCTTGGGTGTACAACTATAATCCGAAAGATAGTACTGGCATTAAGAAGGTAATCAAAATAATACGATATATTTAAAACCCATGGGAACGATTGAGAAGGAATAAGAGACGCCAAATAAATTTTAAAATCTGAAGAAAATTAATGTGGAAAACCTGACAAATTTCAACAGTAACGTACTTGTCTTTATAAGCATTTTTTATGATACTACTAATTCTTTGGCTATTAGTTTACGCATTGATCGGATAAACCTACATATATATATTACCAATATTATTAATAATTGTGCGTGCCATTTTTTAAGTCTACATATTTTCGGAAACGAAAGTCTAGTTTATATAGTTCTTCTCGGATCCTGGACCACATCTCTGGTGATTGAGCAAAACGTTGGCAGGTTTTGCTGAATCTTCCAAGGGGCATTCTTACAATCGTTATTGATTTCAAGGTTGCCATACTGAAACTCGGAACGATTATGGACCATAACCACAAAAGCGTAGAAACCAGGTCTTGTTTTATATATTTTATCATTTGGATCTTTAGGCATATAGCATTTTTGCACAGTCTTCTGTCCAACCAATTATAGCTGATATTCCTCAGAAAATTATTACTGAATCATTAATTAGTTGCCATCCTTTTCAGCGATTCTCAGCCTGCAGGGAGTACTTCTCTTAAAGAGGTTGAAAAATAATTGTCTTAATATGCTAGAAATAATGTCAAATATTACGTTAGACTATTTTCCTTGTATTATTGAACCTGCGCTATATTTTATAATTTGCCTATCAGTCCTATTCCGTCAATAAAGTTGAAAGCACTAATAAGATAAAATGATTTATATATTTTTTTTAGTTTTTGTATTGTGTGTATTTACTGGAATTTAATATTGTAAAGTGATACAAAAGATTCCAAAAAAATAGAATAAATAATAGGAACGCAACTATGCGAGAGCAATAAAAATCTTTTACAATATTTAGTATTCGAGTTAAATCTATTCAGAACTTAATTCTAACTTTTTACTTTACGTAAAACGGTTTAGTAGATTTAAACAGATTTTAAAATATTGCGTATAATTGAAAACAAATTGTTTAGAAATACAAATTATAACAAATAATAGTAAATACAAAATACGGGTGTAGATTACATGTTCTGTTACTATGCAAAAGACCACGTTCTCGTATTAAATGTACTACTCTCACATAAATTATGCTGTAGTGCAAAAATATATTAACAATTATTAAGACAGGTGTCAGATTAATAAAGCAATATTCTCACGTTTATGTATAAAGACATTAATTACTCTCAGTCACTTGCGAGCATGATTATAGAAAATTTAGTTAGATAGCAGTTTGCATACGGAAGACGATTCCTAAGGTGTTCTGGCCAATTCTCTAATTCAATAAATTTGACATTAATTTTGTTTTCATTAGCTATAAAAACTCGCAATCAGCATAATGATTCTAATTTTGTTTCCATTTTCAGTAACTCGACTTAAGTTTATTTATTAATAATAATCGTATTACTAACTGATGTCATATTCGCCGAACGTTAATTGTAACTGAAAATAACTTTATTACAATAGATTCCGTACAAATATTGACATAACATCTTATAATCAATTAGAAACTTCTTATTTTGATTAAATAAATATGAATATTCGGCAAGCATGGTATAGAATACAATTCTCAATACATATCTACATGAAATATATGAGAATATAAAAATAAATATTCGACATTTAGAGCATATTGAGTATACATATAATATTGTAGAAAACACTAAGAGGACATTGGCTAAATTTACCTCCTGAAATGGTAATGGTGGTTCCAACCCAGCTGTCATTAACCGTAACATTACTGTGTTGGGCATGTAATATACAATTTCTAAAGTATCGATAACTGAATACCACAATGTACTAATAATCACAATTTACAAATAGAGCATGCAGCATTAGCGTATTCAGGTTGCCTATTATTTTATAGTGAACATGGAAAGTAAAGTTTAGACTCTTGTTTTTATATTATTATTTTTAGTTTCTATGTATATTTGCGTAGGCTAGAGATAATAATTGTGTATAGTCTCTAATACATTTATTGTAATTAGTAGGCAAAAGTTCCTCGTAATAAAAAATATCTAGATTAACATCAAATTCAAATAAGAGTAATAAATATTTTTAGGTGTTTGGAAACTATTTGTAACTTTGACTTCAATAAATGGTCGAAGTACTTTAATGGAAACGTATTCCAGGCTTCCTTCATCTCATGTCGATGAGTCGCCAGAGTCGAGCGTGCGAAATTGCTTAATCTTCTACCAACAGTACAATAATACATGTTGGGAGATATGACATACTATGAAAAAGACTGACATAGACTTCTCCAAAGAAGTGTCGGGCAAATTCATCGTATTTTTCAGCCTGCTGAAATAAGGAAGGTTCAGCAACTTTTTACAAATACCGCTGGGCGAGTAAAGTGGAGGAGATCAATCCATAATTTGCCGATAATTTGGTGTATAGATCTTTCAAGAGAAAATGAAATTAGCACCTCTCTTTAAGTTTCCATGTGTTGGACATCATGTATTCCCAAACAGAATCTAAAATATGGCTATGTTATTGGGCGTTTGCAGAAGAACATACTAAGTTAAAGTTAAAAGTTTTATATAAAAACTAAAAAACCAAATAGAATAAGAAGTTTCTGATATGAAGGACTAAAAAAAAGTTAACTGCATACAGTACGAGAAATACTAGCAGCACGCAGGTACATTCTGTTTGAAATAATTCATAAATTCATTCACCAAGTGTCCATACAATCTTTGTTGATATTCTTACGAAGAGAAAGAACTACAACTTATTTAGTAGTGTAGAAAAATGTTCCACATATGTATGTTTAATTAAATTCCGCGTTTCTAAAGCAGGACTTGAGAACTAAAAGCGCAATTAACAGTGATTACATTTCAAAATTTTCTCAGGTCCCTACGTTTATGTATCTAACGTGGAAAATATATGCTATTATTATAAATAGAGTTAAGCTTTTAAGAAATTCCGCAATAAAATTAATTATAATTATTTTGCGCTAGATTACTTACTTGAACTGAAGCAAGTATACCATGAATGTGGTCGTTTGTCAAAAATCTTATACAAAAGAAATCGAATAAACTTTCAATAAAGGTCGCTTGCGTTTATTGATGTTCAAAATTGCAATTTCAAATAGTTCAATCATGCGGTCCATAGTATATAGTCCATCATAATATTGAATAATAAAGCGTTTAAAGCAATTTTTCAACAAAAAGAAAAATGAAAAGTAGGTTTCATAAAACTATTTGAGCATGGTAATTAATGAAAAGATTAATTTGGAAGTCATTAGTATGAGCGAAATTTTTTATTTAATAATACAAAAAACGTTAAATAACAGCAGTATGTTAATATTCCGGATAAATTGTGGAATAAAGAAAATGTGCATATTTCAAAATCGTTATATTTGGAGTCACGTAGCCTATAGCAGGAAATTAAGAAAAAAAAATTACTTCAGGATATTATGGAGCTTAAGTCGATATTATTTTTCGATATATTAGTATGTGGGTAGCCGTTTATATTTCGGGATAGCAAACAAAAAAACCTTTTTTTTCGAAAATAGTTTTATTGCTTTTCAAAATATTCTCCTTGAAAATCAATGCACTTTTGCATTCGTTTAAACCAATCCGAAAAGCATTGCTGCCACTGTGAAGGCGGTATCTCCAAAATATGAGTTTTGAATGCCTTATCTGCCTCTTCCGGCATAGAAAACCGTTGACCATGAAGTTTATTCTTCACGTGTAGGAATAAAAAGAAATCATGTAGCACCCTATGATTTCTTTTGATCAAGGTTGTACGGCTCATCAATTCAATGTTTTGCGCGGTCAAATATTCAATTGTTTAAATTGACCTGTGAGAGCTCGCATTGTCATGGTGGAGAATGATCTGTCGTTTCCAATTTGTTTTCCTCATTTCTTCAAAAGTTTTTGGCAAATAAATAGTTGTGTACCATTCGGAATTGACCGTTCCACGACTCTCTAAAGGCTGTTTTGATGTGCTTCGAGCGCGAACAACTTTTGTTCGTTTTGGCTCATCTTGGAATACCCACGCAGTCGACTGCTGTTTACTATCGGGCTCATACGTATAGATTCAAGAATCGTCACCTGTGACGACTTTATAAATGTTCTTTGAAGCACTGCTATTGTATTTTTAGTACATTTCTTGACACCAATCGACGCGAGTCTTTTTTTGAGCGATTGTCAAATTATGTGGTACCCAACGTGAACATAGCTTCTTAACGGCTAAATGTTCATGTAGGAACTTATGCACGCTGGTGTTACTAATACCTGGAGATGCCCCGACCTCACGGTATGACACATGACGGTCTTGCATTATCAATTCAGACACTGCATTAATATTTTCGCCACAACAGGATTTGTACGTCCAAAGAACGCCGTCGAATTTGAATTCACTATACCAAGTTGTCGATGGTGAATCATCACCATATACAGAATTCAACTCGACTATGCATTCTTGTTGAGATAATCCACGCTGAAAGTTATGAAAAATAATTGCACGAAAATGTTTGCGAATTTTCAAGTTACTGTCAACAATAGAAACAGCGACCGGATAATAAAACTGTCGAGGTAAATATATTGTTAAAAATGATAAACTTAACAAGGCAATCATCAGATCGGAGGCAACACTATTACCGAAGATGCTGTGCACATAACAAAATGTTCCATTTCTAACCTTCTCGAACATCTCGCAGTACCATAAAACGCGTCATCTGCTTGTCGCTTAAAATATGGGGTAACCAAAGGAATAAACCGCTCTGGCTCAAAGATATTCGTGTAAAATGGTAGACATTACCGGTGCACGAATAATATAACTTACAAGTCTATAGGACTCGAAGATCTTCCTAACGATATCAATGTTCTGCTCCGTATCAGTGGGACTCGTAACAAGCCGGAGTTTTCTCTATGAAACTCCTAATACTATCTCAATTCTGTCTGCAGTAATCTCCTAACATAGGAACAATTTCCGTTATCACTAATCAATATTCGATCTTCGGTAAGAGTTGTAGTATAAAATTGACATAGCGAGTTGTTTGTACTATCACTGTTCAGGAGTGACAAATACAAGAAGACCAAACCGTGAAAATTAACAGAAAGTGTAGAGAAACACAACAGAAACCATCGACCAAGCTAGAAGTAAATACCAAATACACACAATATTTTGCTTTAGTGTCCATTATTTAGAAGCGATGTTAAAATGTCAAAATTCCCCCTAAGCTCTCTTCGCAAATTATCTATATAAGCATTATCGAACAACACAAAATACACACATGCAACCTAATATAATACAATATATTCTGAATATACTAACATTTAAAAACAAATGTTGTCATAAATTAAAGGGATATATTAGAAAACACGAAAATTGTGAAACGAAATTGATTTAATGTCTGAAAAATGTTCATAAAATATACGAATAACAAACAATTTATTGAACAGCTGCAAGGCTTTTTAAAGTCGTTTTCGTTCCGTGGGTACGTACTTTGCATTCTTTCACCCTTCCCGGCGAAACATAAATTACGAATTCGATATTAATATTTAATTACCGGTAGTGTACGTAAGGGTTGCTTCTTAAAGCTTAATAAAACTCAACATCGAGCCCTTAACCTTTTGAATGTATTTTGTAACTTGTCACATTAAAATTAACTTTACGCATAAAATAAAATCTGTATTAATGGAAGCATTAAATCGCTTATGTGTGTATTAAAAGTTTACTTATAAACTAAACTGCAAGATGTGAAATTAACTTTTCGAGAAGCATAGTCTTATTTAAAATGTATTAGTTAATTTATTTTAAAATAACTCTGTATATACTTTGTATATTGAGTCACTTTGTAATACTTGAGCTTCAGATATAAAAGTCTAAAATTTAGATTTAGAATCTCTTGCGTTTTCTTACATTTTTCCAAATATTATTATAGGTGAATATATGATGATACTGTCAAACAAGAAATATTTCAGTGAGAACATTGCCACGCTATGATTTTTTTTGTAATTGTTTATTTCTATGATAGCTTATCGTGAGACACCACCACAGACAAGCAATTATACATATGACGAAATACTGGTATCTCGATGGGATCTAGCAGTACATTCTTAAAATCCTTCATGAAGGTTTATATGTTAAACAAATAGGTTCATATAAGATTATAGACCAGAAATAGAAAAGAAAGCGTGAGGGTTTTAATTATATAATAATGGCAGTCAGGAGACTGTTTCTAAAAATATATCAGACGATGAAAGCTACTATGAAAAACAGTATACATTATTACATGTTTTATAGTAGTGAAAACATAATAAGGTATATTATGTTTTTCATAGTAGCTTACATCGTCTGCTATGATTTTAGAAATAGCAGTAAAAAACATAATAAGGTATACTGTTTTCATAATAGCTTTCATCGTCTTTACTTTACCAGTAGGTTGGAAAATCGTTTATTTGATCTATCTGAAGGAAGAACTTTAATATCTAAATGTTTATATCTGTTTTTTCTAAATCTTGATATTTTTGCAATTAGCAAATACATCTTTCCTTACAATCATGTTCTTTTTTTATAAATAGATCGACGGTCACTGTTTTGCTTTTTTTTGCAGATGGTAGTGGAGAATAGGTTGATGTAATATGTATAAGCTATTGACTAAATTATTCTATTTCACGAATTACATTTATACGGTTTCTCTATATTTCTTTGTTATCCCCTGAAATCTTTTTCATTGACACAAAAATCTGCGTAAAATATTAACATTTCTCGGCTTTTTGAATTGATATCAGGAGTACTTCAAGGTTCTAACTTGGGTCTTCTAGACCAAAAATTCCTCTATAGATTTTTACAGAACGTTTTAGTAAGTTCTTCCAATTTCTATTTTGTTTTTATTTTAGCCTGTAATATTCACTCTGATCCTCATAGTTACATAATTAACTACCAATCATATTTCTCTTACAATATATAATTTTATTTTGTTAGAAGTTAATTAGTTATATTTTTATGTTTTTTTATATTCTCTCTATGGTTTAATTAAATTTGATTTGACCACTCAAGGTTGATATATAACCCCTTGCCACATTAATTTTCGTATTCTGTATACGTATTTCGACAACTAAGTAACTCAGCAGATAATTAAACCGTGTCGCACCTGGAAAACTACGGCGAAAAATACCCGTACGAAAACAAACCCCGCACGCGATCCGTGCCGTTGAGAACCAAAATGTACACTGTACATTTTGGTTCTGCTGATGATGACAACTTAGTTGTCGAAATACGTATACGGAATACAAAAATTAATGTGGCAAGGGGTTATATATCAACCTTCAGTGATCAAGTTAATCAATCACAGGCTCCATCAAAATTACCATTGATTTGACTGATTAACTAATAATTTCAATTGTTATATTATTGTAATATATTAGCATTGTTATTTCCTTTTTTATAGTTATGCTAATATTAACTACATGTAGAAAATAAATATATATTGCTGTTAAACTAAAATGACGGGGCATGGATTGAAAATAAGAGAGTTCATGCGACTGGAGTAATTTTATTCTTTTTTATAAAAATAAGATCAAATTTATCGAATATCTATTATATTCACCCGAATTTGACCTCAATTCCGAAAACAAGTGATGCCGAGGTCTTTCGTCTGGAAATTTCGTCTTCGAGAACTACTTGGAACACACTTATACAGGTTTTTCGTGCTCTATAATTTATGTATTATGCACTGAGATTGTAGATCCACAGAAAATTCCCGACGAATATAGATATTCTCATCCTGTAGTTTAATATATAATAATTTATAATAGTTTATTATAGAGATAATATACTTTTTTCCAATATTTTATACGTTTCCATAATATAATTTCAGACAAATGTTTGATTTTAGATCTATAAAGGTATACAATTATGTAAATATTACATGCGTAGCCATGTCAAATATTACTATATTTACTGTTACAACTATTAAAGAAGGTGAAAGAAAATGTATGTGTTATTAATTTTATAATAGTTTATTTGGAATGTTTTAGTTTGTAAATTTCATAAATTACTATGCGAATTAATAGCATTCCATCAAAAACAGATTAAGAGATATTTACCTTGTAAATGTTAACCATGTGTTTCAATCGAAATTACTGTATGTTTAGCAGTGCGCTGTCTAGCAGTGATCAGTGAATTTAACTGTCGTTGGTAATTAATTTCAGCATTAAATCAAACCCTAAATTTAAAACTTCTATCACAATAAGGTACGTGAATTTAAGACATTATTTTAAATTATAAGCTAATACACATATATACATATTATGTAGTTTACTTATCTGTAAAAAGTTTATTTCAGACTTTGAAGCTGATTCAACGTTTCAAACATCTACAGGTACACGAAAGTGTTCATAAACCAGTATACATATTAATTCTACTATTCAAAAATATTTTTTTATAGAATAGTAATTATAATAATATCATTATAATATAAAATTAATATTAATATATAGAGTTAAGCAATTTTCAGTAATAATTAGCTAAAAAAAATCTGATACGAGGGTAACCGTTTATATTTCGGGAATAGCAAACAAAAAAAAATATAACGAAAATAATTTTATTGCTTTTCAAAATATTTTCCTTGAAAATCAGTGCACTTTTGCATTCGTTTAAACCAATCCGAAAAACCATTGCTGCCACTGTGAAGGCGGTATTTCCAAAATATGAGTTTTGAATGCCTCAACTGCCCCTTCCGACGTAGAAAACCACTAACCCCGAAGTTTATTCTTCACGTGTGGGAACAAAAAGAAATTACACGGTGCCAGATTAGGGCTGTACATCGGATGGCTCATTAGTTCAATGTTTTGCCCGGTCAAATATTCAATTGTTTGAACCGACCTGTGACAGCTCGCATTGTCATGGTGGAGAATGATCTGTCGTTTTCGGTTTGTTTTCCTTATTTCTACAAAAACTGTTGGCAAATAAATAGTTGTGTACCATTCGGAATTGACCGTTCTGCAACTCTCTAAAGGCACGGTTGTAATGTGACCGGTTTTTCCGAAAATGTGTTTCGAACGCGAACAACTTTTGTTGGCTTTGGCTCATCTTGGAATACACACACAGTCGACTGATGTTTACTATCGGGGTCATACCCGATCCAAGATTAGATCCAAGATTCATCACCTGTGACAACTTTATATGTAAATGTTCTTTGAAGCACTGCCAATGTAATGCATTCAATGGATTGCTCTATTCCTCAGTTTTCTGTCCGTAAAAATTGTAAATATAAACTCTGTTATGGTTGTTCTTTAACTCTCATCTCCCATGATAATGTAGTAAAAAGTACGTTAATTAAAAGCCTATGAATTTCCTTATTAAATTACGCGAATTAGTGCCTTGTCATCTTAATCAACTCCACAAATCGTAAAGTCGTACTTCTGTTAAAAAATTCAGGGTAAAGGTATGAATTTAATTTTTATTTAACTACGGTGTTTAATTTGCTTCTTTTTGTCTTCTGTTTCTGTTATTGATTATAGTATCCGAAATGAATTATTATCATTGTCAATCGGTATTTTATAATAAAAGTATTCGATTATCTATATTATAATTGGACTATCACTTAATATAGTATATATGTATGTATATGTATATGTACATATATAAAGTGAACATTTTTGAACGAATTCTGATGATTTGGTGACTAGAGTAAAATGTTCCTTTAGCAATTAAATAGTAGAATGTGAGTATAATTGCTACTCCAGACAGTAAAGGGATTGTTTGCTAATAACGCAAAGCATTGATAATGTCATAATGTACTACAATCCTTTACATATTCTTGGTTTCGAAGAGAAAACTATTTAAAAAAATTTGAATTTGCTAACCTTTATTCAAATGTTGGAACCCGGCTTGGTGTAATAGAAACATAAATATATAATTACGTATTCCATAAGCATTAATGCCAGAATAATTTCAGTAGTAATTACGTGGTTTATGATCGACAATTATTTGATGCACATAATTTTTGTATTTTGAAATATAAACCAGATAATATGTGTACGGTAACTCAGTTAATCTGCATTCTAAAGCAGTTAAAGTCTAATTACCTACTTCTTTGAAAATAAAACCCCTGGGGAAATCGTTGGCAGTAGGTATATTACAAAATAAATAATGCGTCCATTATAATCTAGAGCAACTTTACGAGTATATAAAAGCTTTTTTTATTCATAAAGATTGAAAAGTTTAGAACAAGTTTTAATGAAAATTTCAATATTTTAAAAGCAATATTGGTTTTGAGGTTATTGTCATTTTTCTTAAACACCTATAAGAATTTATAATTGGATTATTAATACGATTGTCTTGGCTGTATACATACATATGTATGTACGTATATACGTCACAGTAAAAATTTCAGGATTATAGTGTTATTATGTCAGTAATTCTGATTGTCGAGTACTATAATATAGAGTATGTCAACTAAAGGTTGTCACGTATAAAATTAGACAAAGATACACTATTATTTTGGGCCAGTTTACTATATTCAAAATAATGCAATTTCATACGAAACACTAACGAACACTAAATTAATTTTGGTAATAATTGTGATGCGTAATAGGTATCTTCTTCTAACTCCCAAAATTCGTCGAATATTAATTATTATTTGTCGGATAGTTTCTATCGATTTTAATTTTTATTGAATTCTACGTTTCAATTGTTCATGATTTTTTTCTCAATTTTAATTGGTTGAGATTTAGGTAAGTCAAACTATAGTTTTCGATGCGTAACTTACACTATTGGCTTTAAGGTAAGGTAATTTTGATGGTTGATTAACTTAATCACTGAAGGTTGATATATAACCCCTTTCCACATTAATTTTCTTATTCTGTATATGTATTTCGACAACTAAGTTGTCATCATCAGCAGATAATTAAACAGTGCCGCACCTGGAAAACTACGAAAAAGTACTCGTACGAAAACAAATTCCGCACACGATCTGTACCGTTGAAAGCCAAACGCACAAAACGCCATTCCTTTCCTAGACGTCTTAGTGAATCGTCATCTAGATGGTTCATTAAGACCTTCAGTTTACCCCAAACCCACACACAGAACCCCGCCCAGAAACAGGACGTCATTAACTCCTTCGTCTAAAGAGCTTTCAACAGATCTCCAATGCCCTGATAAACAACAATTTCCCCAAACATGATATTCAACAGACGATAGATCGACATCTTAATCCTAGAGATCCATAACCCAATACTCAGTATACATCATCCTACCTCTCTGAAACCCATCTACTCTATATACAAGTAATCACTAACCGCATTAATAGAATACTTCTTAAAAATAATATAATATTAAGATCATCTTTATACTCAATTCCAAACTTTCAGACCCATTTTCAGTAAAATACCGTGTTTTTTCTAGAATCACCTTGTGACTACAGGATTCCTTCCTCGTGCGGCAGTGCATATATTGTGGGAACTTTAATTAGTGTACTCTACAGACTTAGTTCTATTTGTAATTTTTATTTACAATCACTTATTAAATAACGACTCATTGGCATTTGCTTACTGGTAACTTTTCACTCATGGCAATTAATAGTTTTAAAAAGTACTCATTGCCTCTTAATAGGCAGGACGGATTGTATGGGAAGAGCGTTTCATTAAAAAAAAACTTAGACATAATAAAAGATTTAGAACAATTACTACTCAATATTCGAAGGTACAAGCCCAATCAGTCATATGGTGACTCTTAAGATGGTTGGAAATGTGCATGTAATGCAAACAATTTACGAAATGAGAGAGTTGTTGTTTGTCTACAATTCACGAATATAAAAAAGTTAAATAAAATAGATTTCTTCAAATTAGATTTATATTTAAGCGCAAAATCGAGTACCTAATAACCAATAATTAAAATTATGTAAATTTTGTAAAATGTTTTAGAGTTGACCTATTAATATATTTTTCTTTATTTCAGTATTAAATGGTAATTAATTAAAAGAAATAAATATCTTTATGAACTAAAAATTCTATTAAAGAAAATAAAATAAGACACTTTACAATTTTAGTGTTGAAGTGATTCCTTTTAATCTACAAATACTGTTAAAAAATTTTCTTAATATGGAGTGACTATTTAGATAGTCTATTAAATGTTGCTCTTGAAATAAATATACGGTTTTTTTCTAACTTTACAATAACAAAACACAAATTTCATAACAGTGTCGGTTTTTCGTGTCTGCGTCAAACGGAGACGATTTGAAATATTGATGTGTTCACGGAGACTTCTTTCTTATTGTGCATGCTCACATCAGATAAACTTACTACCCGTAGCAGAGAAAAAAAAATGAATAAAATAGCAGCAGCAAATGTATAGAACGGATACAAAAACAAAAATAAAAACTTCTACTGTTTTTCCCAGCAAACTCTTCAGTACATTTCCCTGTAAATATATAACAATTGAGGGTTAACCGTACATTTTTATTTCTGATGAGGGGTATATTAACGTATTTTCTTGAACACGATTTGGCATCTTATTTAATTAAGGTAAGTCGGTGAATAAAAATAGGAAAACCTACAAACTCCGTCCACAATTCGTTCGAAATGTATCGGTAATTAGCTTTATTAAAAACGATCTTCGTAATATTCTCTGAAAAACTTTCATTCTTCGGAAACCTTAACCATATTACTCTTGAAATTATATTTGCCCGAAGGAAGTACTAGAATTATATAGTACAGATATTTAAAATTGCAAACAAAACAGAAAATGTAATACAAATTTTAAATAGCAGTTGCTATACCTAGACGCAATTTAAAATATCTAAAGAAATTTTAACCATTTTATAAGTAATTTCATCTTAGATAAATAGGAAAGACGAATTGTATGAATAGTTTATTTACTATTTGGTATATTTTGAAATAACAATTAGAAGAACATTTCAATTTCTATGTTATTTGAACCAAAATTTCTTCTTAGCCTAATCTTGGTTGGCAAATCTCTAAAGAGAAAACTAAATAATACAGATTTTGTCCAGTTTACTTGAGAAATATTAATTTAGTAATATATTTAGTCTAACGCCCCGGGACGCCGTAGAGAGCATGCAGAGGCATGCAAGTGTGCCGCGGACTGGTAAGTTTGGAAACCCCCTGGTCTAACGTACGAGGTTTGTTCAAAAGAAAAGGTGAATTTTAAATTTTCGCGAGCTGTGTACATTCGATGATCGAAATTTTTTTTTTATTATTTTGGTACACATGTGTTAGTCATATGTTGGCATTATCAACCAATTTGGATTAGTAGTTTGTTGTTGACAACTGAAAAGCTTAGTCACGTTTGTGTGTTCTTCGATTTTTGACTTTTGAAAAAAATGGATCAAAGAATATGTATTAAATTTTGCGTTAAAAATGGAATAAAGTGCTCCAAGGCACTTGAAATGTTGACTGTGGCTTTCGGCGAGTCCACTTTGTCTCAAAAAAGTGTTTATAAGTGGTACAAGCGCTTTACAGAAGGCCGAGAAAATGCACGCCAAGTTCGATCAAATGTGAAGGTTTTGCTCACTATTTTCTTCGATTACAATGGCGTGGTGCATCATGAGTTCTTGCCAACAGGTCGTATGGTTAATAAGGAATACTACAAGGAAGTTATGAAACATATGCGTGAAGCAATACGGCTCAAACGATCGGAATTGTGGAAAAAAAATCATGGATTCTGCATCACGATAATGCACCAGCTCACACATCAATGCTTGTTCGTGATTTTTTGGCCAAAAACAACACCCTAATCATGCCTCAACCACCTTATTCACCAGATTTGGCTCCTTGCGACTTTTTCCTATTCCCAAAACTGAAGAGACCAATTAAAGGAAACCGTTTTGCCACAATTGATGAGATAAAGTCAGAATCGAAGAACGAGCTGATGGCCATACAGAAAAGCTCATTTCAGAAGTGCTTCGAGGATTGGAAGAAGCGTTGGCATAAGTGCATTATATTGGAGGGGGATTACTTTGGAGGGGATAAACCTCGTTTTTTAAACTAGTTACGTGATAAGTTGGTTGAGCAGCTGTCTTAATACATTTGTTATAGGTAAACAAATGTAATGTGAATTAGCGGCGCTTACAGATATTCGATTGATAGTCTTTTTTGAAGAAAAACAAACCTATCTTGTCTTAATTGTTGATTAAAATAATAACTGTTTTATGACATTGTAGTTTCAAATATAAATAGTACGTATTTCTATAACAAATTGTCATCATCAGTAGTAGAAAAATTGATAACACTTGTATAAACTATTCATACTATTCGTATTCGAGTGTTCGTGGTAAACTAAATTGCGATAAGGGTATCTACAATATTTTAATCAACTTTATTAGAGTTAGTCTTTAATTTAATTAATTAGATCATATCTCAAGTTTTGTTTATGTCAGGAAGTTTCGCAGCAAACAAAAATAGGTTTCTATTTTGATGCAATTTCTCATCTTGGAGTAGATTCGTTTCATTAATTTTGTTAAACAAGTGATCATGTAGAAAGTTGTTCATGTAATCTATCGTTTTGCCCATGATTTTTAGCATTGTTAACTACTATAATTGCACAATACAGCGACTTGTGTAAACGATCATTTAAATTCTGTGTAACTAATGATGATGGATCACACCGTGCAAGGAATACACATATTTGGAAGCGCCATCTGTTGCATCAAAAAACATGATTCGTAGATTTTTTAAAGCTTTTTTAATGTATGAGTATATATTATACAAATACAATTCCCTAAACACCTTTTCTGGCGTTTCCATCTGGAGTTATTTGACATAATACCCTTTATACAATGATCATCGAACTCTAAAATTCCAAAGCATAAATTCGCCCTTAGTTTTTTCAACTTGGACATAGAAAGTAATGTTTCTCGTCGTTTTTTACGTATCGCACATATGCCTAATGTAGGCTTTTACTTTCAGATAAAGCAAACTCATCAAGTTGTATAGAATATAGGTTATTTTAAATACTTCTACACCTTCGATAAGTGAAACTGCTAAATAGACTTTGTCGGAAGTTAGTGATTTAAAACTTAAACAGAGAAATGTTATAAATAATACTTTCGACTAAGGAGAGAAATTGTCCAAAAAATTATCTATGAACGAATAGTTACTGTATATGATGAGAACGTTTCTTCACATTATCAAGTAAAGTTCGGGTCGAAATAATTTCAGTGGAATTTGGATTCCATTGAACATGATTTAAAAATCTGGTGGACTTCTCAGGACAAGAATACAGGAAACAATAAGGAAAACTGAAAATTTGGTATAAATAGTTCCCAAAATTAGTGTTTCGATTATTGCAAGGGAAGTTCAGATGCCATAAACAGTTTTGAAAATTTTAGATAAAGATTTGGGAATAAACAAAGTGTTAGCGCAATGGTTTCCCACGTTCCTTACACTAGATCAGAAACCTGTCTCGCAAAAAGTTCGCTAGGAACACTTGGATTCGTTAAAATTGTAACTAGTGACGAAACCTGATGATAGATCACTGAAACTCTCGAACGAAACAAAAGTTAATATTGTAGGTGCATAAATTGATGAAAACAGGGTGAGTATAAAAGGAATATGGCTATGATTATTGGATATACATATATGTATATAACAGATGGCCATCTATCGGTTTAAATTTGAACCACCGGTTATTTCAAATCTGACAATACTTACTACTGTGGGCAAAAAATAGTAAGACTTTTTAATTTAAATTTCACACGAAAACCCATTCGTCGAAATATTTTTTTTTCTAAGTTGGTATGACTGCCAGTGACATCTGTGCCAAATGTCAAATTAAAATAATCATTAGTGTTTAGTATACGCTTGTCTTTTTGAAGTACAAAAAGTGCATTCGGCGATTTTTACAATGAGTGAAATTATTCAACAAAGAAGTTCCATTGAATTTTGTGTACGGAATCAAATTTCTGGTGCCGAAACGTTCAGAATGTGGCAAAAGGCCTTCGGTGATAATTGTTTGTCGCGAGCAAGTGTTTTTGATTGGTACAAATTATTCAAAGAGGGTCGAGAACGCGTTGATGACGAACCACGTCCAGGACGGCCATCAACATCAACTGATGATCAACACGTCAATAGAATCAAGGAATTGGTGCTTGAGAATCGACTGGCATCGTTGGAATATCGGAAAGATCAGTGAAAACCATTTTGAAAGATCATTTGGACCTAAGAAAAGCGAAAGCACTATTTGTTTCAAAATCACTCAATTTTTTCGAAAAACAGCGTCGCGTTGACGTCTGTGAAACAATGCTTTCCGACTATCAAGACAAAATGAAAGGCATCATAACTGGAGATGAGACTTGGATCTACGCTTATGACCCGGAAACAGACGATCAATCGGCCGAATATCGTATCAAAAGTCAGGCGAAGCCCAAAAAACCACGTCAAAGCAAGTCAAAAATCAAGGTTATGTTGACAGTTTTCTTCGATTATCGAGGTGTGGTGCCCTCAGAATTCCTTTCGACCGGCCAAACTGTCAACAAAGAATACTATTTGAGTGTTATGCGTCGTTTGCGCAACACTATTCGTAAAAAGAGGCCAGAATTATGGGCCGACAACTCTTGGTTTTTGCACCACGATAATGCACCGTCGCATACTGCATTAATTCTTCGTGAGTTTTTCGCCAAATTTTCAACCAATATCGTGCCGCAACCACCGTAATTGCCTGATTTAGCTCCGTGTGACTTCTGGCTATTCAGCAAACTCAAACGACTGCTCCGGGAAAACCGTTTTGAGTCAATTGAAGACATTAAACGTGAATCGCTACGCGCATTGAAGGCTATTCCTGGAATTGACTTTAACAACTGTTTCGAGAATTGGAAGAAACGTTGGCACAAGTGTATTGGGGCTAGGGGGGATTACTTTGAAGGGGACGAAATAGATTTGGGAGAATAAATTAAGAATTTAAAAATTATGAACAAAGTCTTACTACTTTTTGCCCACAGTAGTATGTCATTCTATTCTGTCACAAAATTCACTATATTATCTCCACTGAACGAAATGAATCGATTCACGCTTGAACAACGTTGGGATTTATTGGAAATTTATTTCCAAAACAAAGACAATTGGTCGGAAATTGCACGAAAATGTCGTACAAAATTTGGTTGCAGAGAAGGACCAACAGTGCCCGGTATACGCAAGTTTATTGCTAAAGTTCGTGAAACTGGTTTCATTGTCACTGCGCCAAGACGTGAGCGTGCTCGTACAGTGTGTACATCCGAAAATATCGAAGCTCTGGCTGAGAGTGTGCGTGAGAATCCATCAGTTTACGTCGAATTTTGCGAAAAGATCTCGGTATGACGCCTTACAAAGTTCAATTGATTTAATAGTTGAAGCCGCATGATCATCCGCGGAGGCATTATTGGCTCATATTTCTTTGAAAATGAGGACGGCGCAACCATTACGGTCAATGGAGACACCTATCGCACCATGATAACCGATTTTTTAGTTCCCGCTCTTGATGGTATTGATGTGAACGATGTTTGGTTTCAACAGGATGGTGCAACTTGCCACACATCTTCACATCTCATGCCACAATTGATTTATTGCGTCAAACGTTTGATGGCCGTTTAATTAGGCGAAATGGTGATGTCAATTGGCCGCCAAGAAGCTCCGATTTGACACCGTTGGACTATTTTCTGTGGGGCGCCGTTAAAGACAAGTGTTATGCCGACAAACCAGAGACAATTGAGCATTTGAAGGCCAACATTCGTGATGCCATTGCCGAGATACGACACCATACACTCGAAAAAGTGGTCGAAAATTGGTCCAATCGAATGGGGTACTGTGAGGCCAGCCGCGGCAGCCATATGAATGAAGTAATATCCCATCTCTAACCGGAACAATTGTACTTCACAACAAAGAAATAAATTTGGCAAAATTTCAAACCGTTTTTGTTTTATTGCAGTTTTAAATTTAAACTTTTAAATAGCCCACCCGTTATATGTATATATAACACATGAATCAATAAGTCCCAAGACCAACCCATAGATGGCGCTCGTAGTAAACCAGTAACCACGTCTTTCTAGAGTACTAACCTTTGCTTGAAACGTGTCAAAATTTTAAGTCGATCGGACCAGAAACAGCTGAGTTATCGAGGTTGGAGTAAAGTCGTTTTGTAGTTTGTTTAAACAATGGAAAAAACCGAGTTTCGTGTTCTGATAAAACATTGTTTTTTAATGGGTAAAAACACCACGCAAGCAAAACAATGGATTGAAAAATGTTACCCGGACTCTTGTCCATCAAAAGCAACGATTTGTCGGTGGTTTGCCGAGTTTAAACGTGGTCGTACCAACACAAATGACGCGGAACGCTCGGGTAGACCTGTGGAAGCCGTTACACCGGAAAATGTGAGTGAAGTGACAAAAATTATAATGAAAGATCGTAAAGTGAAGCTCCGTGAAATTGCTGAGATGACACAGATATCATATGGAAGTGTATTTACTATCCTTCATGAAAAATTGAGCATGAAAAAGGTTTTTTCCAAGTGGGTGACGCGATTGCTCTCGATGGAACAAAAACAGCAACGAGTCGATGATTCAGAAAGCTGTTTATCGCTATTTACTCGCAACAAAAAAGATTTCTTGCGTCGTTACGTGACCATGGACGAAACATGGATACATCACTACACTCCAGAGTCGAAGCGGCAGTCATCTGAGTGGCGCACAGTTGGCGAAAGCCGTCCGAAACGTCCGAAAACGCAGCAGTCAGCTGGCAAAGTCCTGGCGTCAGTTTTTCGGGATACACATGGCGTGATTTTCATTGACTACCTCGAAAAAGGTAAATCGATCAACAGTGATTATTATATTGACTTACTGGTGCTTTTGAAGGAGGAAATCGCAAAAAAACGACCGCACATGCAGAGAAAAAAATCCTTTTTCACCAAAACAATGCACCCTGCCACAAGTCGATGAAAACAATGGCAAAATTGAACGAATTGGGTTTTGATCTGCTTCCCCACCCCCCCATATTCGCCAGAGTTAGCCCCCAGTGACTACTGGCTCTTTGCTGATCTTAAAAAAATGCTCCAGGGAAAAAGATTTGGCTCAAATGAGGAGGTCATCGCTGAAACTGAAGCTTATTTTGAAGCGAAAGATAAATTTTTTTATAAACATGGTATTGAAAAATTGGAAAAGCGTTGGAACCATTGTATCACCCTAAAAGGTGATTATGTTGATGAATAAAAAAAATTTTGCAAAAAAAATGTTTTCATTGTTAGTCTCGGGACTTATTGATCCATGTGTTATGTATATATATATATATATATAGTTGGAAAAATTACACTGTTGCACGACATTTCCATAAGACTCTAAATTCAACGAAATTATCGAAGAATGTGGTTTCTAGAAGTTGAAATATCGACTCTATAATTCGTATCAGCAATTCCTATGCTATCTCTAATTTTAAAAAAGGGTGAATCATTACTTTGAGGAATTATTGAAAGAATTTTTCTAAGGGAACTTTGTGTAGAAAACGATTTTTTTCTTTGATCTCTGCCTTTTCTTCTATATGTATATATGAGTAGATTATATCATATGTGTATCTCTTTTCATTCTTTGTTTCGCTGCCAAAATTATGAATTCATGTCGGTAATAATTCTATATTAAATCCATGACTTTTTCGGTGTTATCTTTACTATTTCAAAACGTAAGATTTCATTTCTGATATAAAATTTAACATTGTATGTGTTCAGTTAAGTTAAGCGTCGCGAAATTTGTTGCCTGAAACTCTTATTGAAATGTTAAGTGATAACTGTTAACGTTCTTTTGTATGAAGTACAAATGTCGCTTATCAAAGAAAGAATGTAACACTGTTCGTGCATACACATTTACATCGCTGTTCTTTCACTTCGACTTTGCCCGATACTTTTTGAAAATAGTGCATAATTATTTTGTAGTCTTTTCTGCTACTATTTTATTATTAACACTGTTCTTCAAATTTATTAATATTTTAATAGCATGATTGTTTTAAAAATTTCACAACAAAGTATTTGAGCAAGCAATATTTTTATAATATAATAATTTGCTTTATTGTATTTTTATTACATTAGGGTTTCTTTTAATAATTAAATATTTATTACTACTAAAAAATTACTTTCTAGAAATGATAACATTAACTTTCACTTGCACAGTATTAATGTAATAATGTTTGAGAGAATCTTTAAGGTTTTGTTTTAATTAGAAGAGCAACATTAAGCAAACAACAATAATCATTAAAAAATAAGCTTCGGGATCCAGCAGTTAGCAAATACATTTCCATAATTAATTGGATTTTGCAATAATTATTTCAGTTTTCCATTAAAGTAAAAGCAGGGAAAACCACCGCAATGCTACCTTACCTAATACACTTTTGAATATTATTACGTGATAGCCAGTGAGATAAAAGTTCGACGAAAATTTATTGTCTGATCACGATACCGAATTAATGACAGTATATGTATGTAGTACTTGTATCCTCTATATTCGTTCTGAATCTACATTTTACACCCCGTCGACACATTAAAAATGACTGTTATATTACTGTAGACGTAAAAAAATCAATATAGGTTAAATAAAAAGTATGTTTTACAAATATAAGAAGTAAATAAATCAAAACTAATATGTAAATAATTTACTATGAGAATAAATACACATACAAAAAGTAGTATTACAATAAATTTTGCATTAAAGAAACATCGTAATATCATAAACATTTCATTCCTCTTCTTGATTTCTACTAATTAATTGCATTTGTTAAAATAGGCATTCCATTCTTTTTGTTGATCACCAAATCAACTATTATATATATATATATATATATATATATATATATATATATATATATATATATATAGTTGTATATAGTATGTAGATGTAGACATTAATTAGAGCAATTTTCGACGGTAGAGCAAGAGAAGTCATAATTTATACAGTACTGTTCTAAAATCGACTTATTTTTTGAAAAACACTTTTTTCACGTTTTTAATCGTGAAAGAGTGCGAATATCAAACACCAATTTGAAGGTCTTTAATATAAATGTAGTAAATTTTTTGCGTCGCTTTGTACTGTCGGTGAAACTTGGCTCACTATGTGCCAGAGCCGAAATCTCAGAAGAACTGTGACAGTCCTTCGCTAAAGAAGGCCGAGACGTTTCCTTCGACTGGCAAGGTAATGGCTACAATATTTTGGAATTTTAAAGAGGTAGTTCTTATCGATCGTTTAGCAAAGAGCCAAATTATCAATGGAACATATAACGCTGCTCTTCTGGATAAAGTAAATCTAGTAAAACAAGACGCAATGGCTCGAAAGAAGATGCTATCCCATCATGACAATGCACCGTGTTCGGGAAAAACTGGATGAAAAACGAATACAAATTGTGCCCCAACCACACTATCCACCGGATCTAGTCTTCAGATTTCCACTTATATCCATAATTTAGCTGCTTCTCGCCTGAAGGAAATTCAAGACAGATGTGTAAGTTATTACAGAAGTAGAGCAGTATTTTGGCAACCTTGATGCTGATGATTATAAAACTGGTACGAGGGTAGCCGTTTATATTTCAGGAACTGGCAACACTGATGATTACATCGTGAAGTTTGTCATTTTTGACAATATATTTACTTTGACAGTTTTATGCTATTTCTATTGTTGACCGTAACTAGAAAACTTTATGTCAGTCAGCGAAAAAATGGAATTAACTCACGAACATTTTCGTGCAATTATTTTTCATAACTTGCGGTGTGGATTATCTCAACAAGAATGCATCGACGAGCTGAATTCTTTATATGGCGATGAAACACCATCGAAAACTACAGCATATCGTTGAAATAGTGAATTCAAACTTGGACGGTGTTCTTTGGACGATGAATTACATGAAGGTCATCCCACAAATGTTGTTGTGTCGGAAAACATTAATTCAGTGTATGAATTGATAATGCAAGACCGTCATGTGACATACCGAGAGATCGAGGCATTTCGAGGCACCTCGAGGCAGCCTTTAAGAAGCTATGTTCACGTTGGGTACCACATAATTTGACACCGCTCAAAAAAGGACTCGCGTCGATTGGTGCCAAGAAATGCACAAAAAATACAATGACGGTGCTTCAAAGAACATTTATAAAGTCGTTACAGGTGATGAATCTTGGATCTATACGTATGAACCCGATAGTAAATAGCAGTCGACTGTGTGGGTTTTCCAAGATGAGTCAAAACCAACAAAAGTTGTTCGCGCTCGAAGCACATAAAAACAAATGGTCGTCTGGTTTTTCGGAAAAACCGGGCACGTTGCAACCGTGTTTTAGAGAGTTGTAGAACGGTCAATACCGAATGGTACACTCTGACTCTTACGGGTCGATTCAAACAATTGAATATTTGACCGGGCAAAACGGTAACCGTCCTGATCTAGCACCCTGTGATTTCTTTTTGTTCCCACACGTGAAGACTAAACTTCGTGGTCAAAGGTTTTCTATGCCGGAAGAAGCAGTTGAGGCATTCAAAACTCTTTGGAGATACCGCCTTCAGAGTGGCAGCAATGCTTCTCGGATTGGTTTAAACGAATGCAAAAGTGCATTCATTTTCAAGGAGAATATTTTTTATTTTATAAAACTATTTTCGATAATAAAAAGTTCTTTTTATTATTATTTTTCACAAATAGGATAAATTTTATTTATTGTAATTTATGACTGAAAGTGGCAAAAGAATTTTAATGTGTTGATTGAGTTGCAAATGTAATTTTAAAATATTTTCTCAATTGACAAATATCAACCAATGTATTTTAAATAAATTGTTGTTTTGTGTTCCACCCTATTATTAAAAATTTTGTATGATTACATCTTACACATTATCAAATAATGTCTAAAGAAGCAACAAAATAAGTAGTTTCTGAAACATTGCGGGCTGATTTAGTTAGAAAAATATAAAATAACTTGTTTCATTTTCATTTTTTAAATCAAAAATAACCCTTATCCTCCCTTAATTGAAAGTTAACAAATTGGCTGTATATATATAAATTTATTTTAATAAATTTGCACGATACTCGAATCTCTCACGGTATATGACTTTAATTTTATTCCCAGTAATTAGAACAAGAAGTTTCACAGAGTTAGGTAGCTAAATTATATTTACTTTGAGATAAATCTTTGTTACTATTGAAATAAGTAAAACAATCATAGGTTTAATTAATTCTAAGTTGATCACTTTTTATATTTAAAGATATACAAATTCAAAATTTGGATGGAGACGTGCATATAATAAAGTAAGTGCTTTTTTAATATGACATTCGCACAGTCTCGACTGCGTAATTAGTGTAACACATAAATACGCGCATACTATAGAGAACATTAAAAGCACGCAATCTCCGGAATGGGAAAATTAAACCCTCACAACGGTAGCAAGTATAAGTATCTTAAGATAACTTGACTTCAGCGAATTACAACTAACGTGTGTGTCAACCACCAAGCTCACTAAAGCTTAAAATGTGAGACGCACCCGCGTTTCTAGAGATTCTAAAGGATTTTATACATACGTTATTTCTATTGTTTCAGTTGTAAGAGAAAAGAATTCCAACAAAGACTTCCACGAAAATGATCGGACTCCGTTATTTCTTCACACCCGTTAGACATTAAACTTTATGTAAAATAGCCAGAAGGAGTGTTTTATAAATTATTACTCCTCGGTTTGTAGGATCTTAAAATCTTCTGTAGTTGTGGTTATTTCCAAGTGGCGCACTAAATTAAGTGTATGTAATTAGGTCCCGTACATTGTTCGTGTCCTTTTAGTTTAATTTTACTCTTGCAAGTTAAGCGAAACTGTGGAAAGGTATTACTGAAATAAATGTAAATGTGTAACCATGTCAAATTTTAAGTGACAAAACAGGTAGACTGTTATGATAACAAAAACTTAAAGGTTTGCGTTAACAAATGGAGTATGTTACACAATGTTAATAAATTGAATATAAAGTACGCAAAATATAATGATAGTAACGCAAAGACAATATGAAGATGCTTCAATATAAACAGAGAAATTGAATCTAAGATAAATAAAAAAATAAATTATGAAGTATTTTCGATCAAACTATGACAGTTATTTTCTATTGACATGCAATATACACAAAAGCAAGAAGAAATAAAGAAATTCAAATCTAAAAAAATAATATTATACACGATGTTATAGACATGTACCTTATATTGTAAAGAAATTACAAATTTAGGTGTACACAACCAGTCCCAGTTTTTTAATTTAATTTGGATTACGTTTTTAATTCTTTTTTACAAATGCTTGTATATTAACTTAACTTTATATGTAAGATTACATAGTTCAGGTGTGTAGAAATGAATTTAAATACAAGCATAAATGAACAACGTACGTTTTTTAGTTACAGGTTTGATAAGTATTAATTTAAAAGTTAGATTTTCAATTTTAAGCTGAATTTTTAAAGACACTTATTTTTACTCTAATATATGTTCTTCGGTACAAAAGGCAGAAAAGGCATTGAATAATTATTGAATTCCTTGTTGAAACATTGCAAAATGTTCAATTGACATTTCAAATTTCTTCAGAGCAAGACAAAAATAAATTACAACTCAAGAGAATGATATTAAATGAAACAATAAAAATGTATACATTACAGACAAAATATTTGTTTTAAATTATACACAAAGATTCCAGTAAAGTTATTCACAGCGAACAGTATTGTAAGATCTGTTCACAGATACACTTTACAATACTGTTCGCTTCAAAGTTTGAAAGATCTGCCGAACTGCTTCTGGGCTTCCGGGCTGGAACCGCGTCACTAGTATATCTGCCGACGTTTCGTACTCATTTGTATGGGACATCTTCAGGGCTGAACTACTGCACTGAAACCGGTTCCAGCCCAGAAGCCCAGAAGCAGATAGCATGGACCACGACCGCGGAAGTCTACGTACCAGATCTGCCTAACTTTATTTTAACTTAACAATAAACAATTATTTTTCTTCTCAGTTCATTTTAGCCTTGCCCTAAAGAAATTTGGCAATGTTACAATAACGAAACTGAAATGTATTCAATTCCTTTGTCAAGAAGGATATTGAAGTAGAAAAGAAGCGTTAATTATTTAGTTCGAAGTTACGTAAAACTATGCTTCTCTCACTTTTTTATCCAGTATTAAATATCAGAAACGTTGGTTGACGATAGAAAAAAGCTGTATTCTCGAATTATCTTTCCAAGTTAGTTAAGTTTTGAATACTGAAAAACGTTGAATCAATTTCGCATACAATTTTCGTTTGCCAAGTATATCGTGCATACGAGTAATATGAATATTACCCACATAGAAAGCAAACTTTTGCAATATGGATGCTTAGTTAACAGTAAGTATACCGGAACATTATTCGAAAACTTTTTATATTGTATAATTCGTTTGTATCATATTCAGGCCTCGAAACATAATTCTTGAAGATCAGATAATAGTAATGCAAGTTGGTAGTTAAAATTTATAACTTATTAATATTAAATTGTCTTTAGCTTTTCACAATTAATTTCAATAAGTAAAATCAATATCTTCTTTCAAATGCTTAATGTAAAATAATATTTAATATTGTGCACAAAAACAATATCAATATCAGTGGTATACTGCTGACATTTAAAATTTAAAATTTATAGATTTCATAACCGGTGTTACAAATTTAGCGAAAACGTGTACACACCTTCACATACGAGTATATTATATAAGAAAAAAGTGGGACGGAGGCAAAAATATTGCTTCTTGATTGCTTTCAGAATGATGTTTTATGGGGTTAACATACACAAAACGTATTACATAAGCATAGCGGGTCTTTAATTTTTTTAAATTTTCATCAAACTAAAATTGAATATTCTTCCTCATTTTTTAATGATAAATACAATGAATGTAATTAATACTGCATTTACAAATATTGTTTTAATACAATTGCAAATACATTTATTTCGTTAAAAGAGTTTTTTTAGACAAATATATGTACACAAGTATATTGTCATAACATTTTCACTTTTTAGACTCGCATTTTTTAAGAATTTCACTTAAACGTGTTATTTTTAATGTAAATACTGTGTTACTAATGCACGTTCCATTACTTCCAAAATATACTTTCAGCAAAATCTATTTTAGCTAGATGCCTTTAAATTACAATTTGGTCTGATGAGTAGGGAGGCCTGCGATTTCTTCTTGTTACAGAATGCAAAATAGTCGTGTGAGGACGACACATCCTACAACAGTTTAATGTCAAATAAAAGGGGGTTCGGCAGACCATGAGTTATTATAACACCGGCGGTCCTAGTGCGACAGAAACGCAGATAATAGTAAATAAGATGAGAAAAAACGAAAAGCTGGGAAAGGAAAGTACTGGAAAAAATTCTTGAAACAGTTAGACTACGAGATGATATATGGCGCAGACGTGTGAACATAGTTAACGGATATATGGTATACAGAAAACTGTAATGAAAGTGCTGCATGGGGGAGAAGGTGGAAAATGGATGGGCAAAGAAAATATAGCTTCTGGAAGTGCTAAAAAGTATAGAGGAAGAGGACGTAAAGGACTGGAAAGAGCTAACGACTAAACAACAAATGGAGGCAAGTAATTGATACATGAGTTGTCTTTTAAGTTTTGCATATAAAACTGGAATAAAACAGTAGATAGCTTTAAAAGACTTCATTGTTTTTCGAAATATTCTCCACCAAGATTAATTCACTATTTCATGCGCTCGAACCAATTCTGGAAGGAGTTATTCCACTCATTTGTCAGTGCAGTCTAAACTACGTTTTCGAAGACATCGACTGCTCCTTCTGACGACTGGGTAATATTGACGCGTGGTCAGTCCAGACTGCGTGAGTTTATTTTTGATTTTCAGAAAGGAAAAGCAATCGTTGGGACTTAAGTCTGGACTGTACGGAGGATGGTCCAACAATTCGACGTTTTGTTACGTTAAAATTCAATTGTCTTGCGTACTGTGTACGAACTTGCATTGTCTTGGTCCTTCGGGGTTGGTTTTTCGAAGCTCAGCGATGACTTAACAGGTAAACAAATGGGTGTATACTAATCAGCAGGAATAGAGGAATTGTTGCTACATGACCTGTTTTCGAAAGAAATGTCACCAACTGTTTGGAGATACTTTGAGAACGGATGACTTTTGTCGGTTTTTCTTCACCTTGGAACACCTAAACAGGCTTGATCAATAAGGTTGATATATAACCCCTTTCCACATTCACTTTTGTAAATTCTGTATACGAATTTCGACAACCAAGTTGTCATCATCAGCAGATAATTTCAAAGTGTCGCACCTGGTAAAACACGGCGAACACAGTGCACATCTTGGTTTTGAACGGTGTGGATCGCGTACGGAGTTTGTTTTTCGTACAATTTTTTCGCCGTGTTTTACCAGGTGCGACACTTTGAAATTATCTGCTGATGATGACAACTTGGTTGTCGAAATGCGTATACAGAATTTACAAAAGTGAATGTGGAAAGGGGTTATATATCAACCTTATTGATCAAGTCAATCAACCACAGGCTCCATCAAATTCAACTACCTAAACAGGCGATTGGTATTTATTTTCTGGCTCGTATGAGTAAATTCAAGATTCATTAACACCAACAATGTTGTATACGCGCGATGTTGGAGCGATCTAAAGTTTTTTGTTTCCTGTTCTTCGGTCAACAGATGCGGTATCCAACGGGAAATTAATTTTATTACACACAAAATCTGAAATCTCCAATAATGCTTCAATATAGCGATATGTCACATGTCGATCTTCGTTGATGATCTTGCGTACAGCATCGACGTTGGAATGCTCCATACCAATGACAAATAGTTGATTGATGTAATGCTTCATTGCCGAAAACATAAACCAACATTCTTGTTGAGATAATTGTCTTCGAAAATTATACAAAAAATTATTCCGCCAAAATGTTCTCGGTTTAAATTCCATTTTTCAACTAATTTGTCAACTTTGGCAGTTCGTTGTAGCTACAACAGTACCCGTACCGTACTGAAACATTGGATTTAGGTTAAGTGAAGACAGGGGTTAATTTTTTGTACTGACATTTAATTAGTGGCGCCCTTTAAGCCCCAGTATGCAAAACTTAAGAGACATCCCACGTAAAATAAAAGACAAAGGCTTGTATCTTAATTTAGAATTAGTTTATGTCTGTTGAGCACGCTGCTGACAATTGCTACTCTTATGTTAATAATATAATATTAATATAATAATATAAGTCCGGTTTCAGCATTTTATGGATTTTCAAAGATATTACTACATAAATAACGAACTAAAAAAATGTACGGTTTCAAAAGAAATCTGACTTTATAATCTCGTATTTGAAAGAGAAATTAGTACATTTAATAAGACATACAAACAAATTATATAATGAAGTAGTATTAATGATTTTCAACGCGCTTTTTTTAAACTGAGTTCAGACTCTAACACCTACGTCTGAATCACATAGCTTCAAACGCTTTAAATTTCTTGAAAAGACGAGAGCTTTTTATAAGAATAACATAGAGAGATAGTATTACATTAAAGTGCTTTTCTGAGATAACACAGTGTGGATTAATCTTCATACTAATATATTTTTGTCATGAAAATGATGGCTTGCAAGGCAAAATGAATAAGGGCCTTAAAAATTTTAATTTGCAAAAAACAAGACAATATAATCTCTGTCAGTTATACTTTCAACAATATTTGCAAGCTAATTTGGTACGTAGACTTCCGCGGTCGTGGTCCATGCTATCTGCTTCTGGGTTTCCGGGCTGGAACCGCGTCACTAGTATATCTGCCGACGTTTCGTACCCATTTGTATGGGACATCTTCAGGGCTGAACTACTGCACTGAAACTGAGTTTCAGTGCAGTAGTTCAGCCCTGAAGATGTCCCATACAAATGGGTACGAAACGTCGGCAGATATATAAATGACGCGATTCCAGCCCGGAAACCCAGAAGCAGATTTGCAAGCTATGTTTGTGAAATTTTGTCAATTACTATAAATTTTCGGTACTACGGTGAATCAGTCTAGTGCTGAATCTTGTTTATCGTGCTTTCTCCTTAATTCCAAAACAATATCAAGATTTTTTACAATTTTATGTCACCGGAAAGTGTAGAAATTTCGTTTTCCGCAGAAATAACTTACATCTACTTTGGTTAATTTATAGTGGCGATATATAAGCATTACCTTGTGTGTATTCTGATTCCTTTTTTTTGAGTTCGCGTCATTTTTATCCCTCCAGTTTTTGCTTTCAATGTAAGAGGACTGATAATAAAATAGTATATACATATTTTTATTTAATTACACTGAACTGTGACTTTGTATGTTTTCTTTTTCGAAAATCGATGGGATCGGCCTCCGGGTGTGAAGTGGGTGTCCCTGTTTATTTCTTTTCCTTTTCTTTACTTTTCTTTGTTATTTTTTATCTCTTTATAGTAATATGAGCCTACGTTGCTGTGTCTGTCAGGAGAAACTGAGCTCCGATAAGGAGATATCATGTGATATGTTTACGCATGTTGCTCATATTCCACACTTTGAGTTATCTTAATCTGAATGAAGCATAATTCCTGAAAAATAAGGACCCAAAAATGTGTTCTGACTGTTCTGATTTCAAAGCTCAACTAAAAAATTTACATGAGTTTACTAGTTCATAATTTAAAAGGAGAATTAGAGTTTATCAAGGAGCAAAACACAAATACTCCTACAATTGATGTGCTGGAGACTGAAGTAATTATTCAAGAAGTCATGGATATAGAGAAGTATAAAATTATTTTATTTAACTTTTCTGAGAATAAAACAGGAAATAGAGAGGATAAAGTTACTTCCGATACTGATGCTGTGCGGGACATTTTGTCGGCTTTAGATATTTTCTTGGATAATCCTAAATTCATAATATTGGGTAAATTTGATTCAACAAAGATTGATAGAAAGATGCTGATAAAAATTACTTCGTCCTCTAATGAGAAGCGATAAGGAACCGTGGAGGTTTGGGGAGGGTGGTAAGGTATAAAATGGTGGCAGTTAGTTAGTTAGTTAGAATAAAATATATAAAAGATATTCTGCAAATTGCCCCTTTTACTTACAATGATTTTAGATCTGGCAGAAAATTATCATTAACTAAACGGTCTACTGGTTATGGCGTGTTCTCTCCATTTACTGAAGATAGTGGTGCATTTCTGGTCGATATTTCTAATGTTAGCAACTTAACGCCCAATATCGATATACTGTTATGTAAATAAAAACTTGTTAGTATGCTTATACACTCCGCGCAACATGAATAGGACCACCCGACTTGTTGCAAGCTGTCGGTGGTTTGAAAAACAATTCATTTACTAAAAATACAATGCAAGTTTGTAATGGTATGATATGGCAAATAATACGCATTATTGCGCAATAGTGCCTAACGTTATGCATTGGGTGACGTAAGTACCACATACATATAAAATGCACCGCGCCGGTTGGATACGACCAGTATTTAATAGTAAGCTACCGGATGAGTGTCGAGTTACAACGTGTATCCGGATAAACAAACATTTGTAATTAAGGGTATTGTGCAACGATGGGACGACAGAAGTGCTTAAGTATGGAAGAAATTGGAAAAATTAAAGCGTTCCATCAAGAAGGGTATTCCTCAAGGGCTACTGCAAAGAAAATAAGTCGATCACACCAGATTGTGAACAATTTTATTAGGGATCCCGAGAATTATGGAAAACGTTTTAAAGGGCGAACAACATCCGTTACAACTAAGAGAGAACGTCGAGCCATATTACGCGAAGCATCGAATTCGGCATTAACGGCAAGACAAATCGCGAATAACGTTGGAACGAATGCATCGGTAAGAACTGTACAGAAGTTACTGAAGACCTGTCCGCATTTAAAACGTTTGAAAATTAAACGACGGCCTCCTTTAAGGGAATTTCAGCGCACTGCACGTCTTCAGTTTGCTCAAGCAAAAATGGGGTGGACAAGAGAATGGCAAACTGTTATTTTCAGTGACGAGAAGAAGTTTAATTTAGATGGCCCGGATGGGTTTTCTTATTATTTCCACGATTTACGTAAAGGTGAAGTGATTCAGTCACGAAGGCGAGCCGATGTTGGTTCAGTCATGGTATGGGGAGCTGTTTCCTATAACGGACCTGTTGATTTAGTAATAGTGAAGGGCAGACAGAATTCGGAAAAGTACGTCCAGCTGCTGCAACAGGTGAAAGACAAATTTTCCAACGTTATGGCAGGTGGGCCATTTATTTTTCAACAGGATAATGCCAGTATTCACACCGCGCGCATTGTTCGACGCTGGTTTCAAGATCAAGGCATGGAGGTTCTCGATTGGCCATCGCTCTCCCCCAACCTGAACATCATAGAAAATGTTTGGGGATGGTTGTCGCGTAAATTGTACTCCAATGCTACCCAATTCAGTTGCGCTGACGAACTAGAGCAGGCGCTGAAACGAAGTTGGGCGGAACTTCCCGTTGACTACTTGAGAACCCTGTATAATTCCATTCCATCCCGACTATTTGAGGTTATAAGAAATAATGGCAAAAGTACTCATTATTGAACAATAAAGTATTTTGTTATTGCAAACGAATCTTTTATTTTGTAGATTGGTCGTATTCAAGTGGCGTTTAATTACTCTACTTATTGTCATTAGTAACGTACATTTGCACTGACTTTTCAAAAATTATATTTGGTACCTACATACATCTTTTTATCAACCCTCTTATTTTCGAAAATAACAATTCCAGCGCGCTACCATGTTTATACCAACTACAAATGTCATATATGCAGTTGGTCCTATTCATGTTGCGCGGAGTGTACATACAGTCAATATTTATATACCTTCTGATGTTCAGTTGGATAATTTTCAAGTGTTATTTGATGTTTTGAGTTTTCATTTACTGGATAAGCAATTAGTTATTATTGGCGATACTAATGCCCCAACTTTAATGTTTCTGTCTCAGCGGACAGAAAGGCTATAACTTTGAAGAAATTCACTGAAACCTTAAATCTGTGCCAGATTAATTGAATAACCAAACCACAAAACGGGTTGCTTGATTTGGCATTCACTAACTTGGATTGTCTGGTAGAAGATGATAGGGATGCATTGCAGTTGGCCTCGGAGGATTATAACCCGCACACCGTTTGATCGTATCAAATTGCAAATCAACCTTTCTATAGTTGAAGAATACTGTACCCATAATAAAATTTTATTGAATGTCTCTAAATGCTGTGTTTCATGCACATGATGTACAGCTCCTACAAAAGATTATTCTACCAAAACCGAGATGGAAATTAAAAGATCCGAGGTGAATGATTTAGCCATACTTTTTGATTCTCAACTCACTTTCTGTTAGTATGTTTTGTCAATCTGTGCATCGGCATCAAAATCTTGGGGTTTTCTTAACAGAACATGTGGAGACATTAATAGTAATGCTGTAATTATGACTTTATACTATGCTCTAGTGCGGTGGAGGTTGAAATATGCATCCTTAGTGTGGTTTCATTATTACACATGCCAACAATTATCCATTTGGAGAATCTAGGAGGTTATTGAAATATCTTTCCTACACACTGACTGGAACGTGTCCTGAATGAGGAGGGGATTGCGATGCTAATATACAGTCTCTATCTTGTCGCCGTGAAATACATAGTGGTAGATTTTTATCAAAACTGTTAAACGAAATTGACTGTTCAATGATACTGGCCTGAATTGACTTTAATATACCCATTTTTAATACACGATACGGTTCTACTTTTAGATTATTCACTTGTGCACGTTATGTGTAGGAATTTTAACAGCTTTCAATATGTTTTTTTTTTAAATTAATCTTTGCCGTATACACAAATGATTATTGGTGAATGTTTTTATAAATAATGTATAGGTTTATTTATAATTGTGTAATGTAATAATAATTTTATACAGCATTTCATTTAATTTGTTAAATCTTCCAGTTATATTTATTTCCTACCTTCTGTATGTGTATGTCTACCTTCTGTACATGTACATTATCAATAATTATTCGTTTAGTTTTTCCTTTTTCTTTTTGGGTACTATATAGTATGTTTTTATATGTAAAACCTACACAAAAATATATATTATTACTGTCCTGTAAGTGTCAATCCCTGTTAGACTAATAAAGATTATTCAAATAATTATTATTAAAATATGATTTTTTGAATTCCAATTCCCATTTATAAATATATAGATACTTCGACTTTGTTTTTATATTTCTAAATTAAATGAATGTGATTTTTATAATTATAATTAAGCCGAAAATGTTCAGATTTCTAGATCTTGAAATATGTACTTGGCGCTAAGCTACATTATCTATTCCTATAATCAGAAAACTTTTCTAATGTAGTCAAGTGCATATCACAGAAGTATACTCATGTAAGTAGAACACATCCTAGTTCATTGAGAAGATGCACTAAATACATATGTACATAAGTAATAAAATACATTTTTATAACTGTGCTTGTGTCAGCTAAAACGCATTAGTTATAAAATAGCAATAATATAACAGTAATTAATTTTAAATAGCATATATATTCGCTTGCTAGAAGCTCATGTACATATGTAAATTATGTTTGTTTCACAATCTCATAACAGCGCGTAGAATAGAGAAACGGAGAAACTACTCAATATACGAATATACCTATGTATATAGATACTTATGTATGAACTGATACATACATATATGTATATATATATATATATACATACATTGAGAGGCATCTTCTCAATCTATCCTTTATAACATGACTATGTAACATTGGGATTTTAAAATTGGAATGTTGCGTCTTCCAACAGTAGATGTAAACTGTACATGCTTTTATTTAACATATCAACTTAATGATCTTAGTTCGCGAACGTGCAAAAATGCTTAGATAAGAATAGTTCGACAGCGTTTAGTTATAAATTTTTCTTTCTTTAAAAACCTAACACAATTATAATTATTTTATTAGTTTGGTCATGACGCTATTGCATTTAAAACACATGTTCTTTTCGAAAAAAACGGGAGATATTTATTGAGGTATGTACTCGTAAAAGAAACCTTTTATTGTGTACGAATTGAAGTTTAATACATTGTAAATACGCGATCAACAATTGCACAAAAGTTTTATTTTAGCAACTATGAGAAGCATTTTAATGTTAGCATTAATATATTTTTCGTGGTACGATCTTTTATGATTTTAAAGCTGACTTATCTGAAGAATCATACGTGTAGCTGTAACAAGCGGTATTTAGGAATCAAGAACAATAGTAATTATCTATAGCTGGTTTAGGAAACTTTATAAAGTCGTGGTTTACAGCGCGTCTAATATAACTATGGCAGCTACAGATAATGCACCGACCAACTAATAGAAATTGTCGTGTTGCAGTCTTTCATGATCAAATGAATATTAAAAATATTATTTCGCGTTTAACGCATGATAATCTGCCAACGAACGATAATGGGTAGTACAACTTTTGTATTTTATATTACGACGTGTCAATGTCAAGAAAGTAGACTATAACTGATTGAAAAAGTACTGTATAGTGTTTTCTTTAGAAGTATAACATTAATGTAAGCTATTAAACAAGATGAATAGAAGTCGGTCGCGTTATCTTGTACACACATGATTCCTATCCTGAAATATCCTGGAATTGTTCAAAGCCAACAAGGAGCTTAAGATAGTGCCTCTTCCAATACTGGTGTGGTTAAAGTTTTTAAAGCAAAATAAAATCAAGTTTATCAGACTCATATGTCCTGCAATGTATAACTTCTGGTAACACAATAACCTCACAAAGTATGTCGATGCTTTAAACATTTATGAAGTTTTTTGAGTTCGCTTATATAGTTATAATACTAGTAGCGACGTTTTATTGAACCGCGCTAAGATTATCAAAATTATACTACAACAAATTTAAATAGACTATGGACTACTCGTAAAGTACAACGTGATACACAACATAGAAAATAATTATACTAAACCTGTATATCATACATCAACCAAAATAGAAAAAAAATAAAGGAAGTATTACCAAACAGTTCTGCACAGAAAACGAGAAGATATGAATAATTCCATAACCAACTAACAATATTTCTTTTTAATAGGCATATCAATTACTGTATTAAATGCATAGCAAAAATATCACTTTTAGCGCAGATACTGTTGTAAACACCGCATACAAAACTATTATAATTGATTTTAATAAGTGATTTAAGCATTAAATTAATTCGAGGTGTGATAATATTACTGTATTAAATGCATAGCAAAAATATCACTTTTAGCGCAGATACTGTTGTAAACACCGCATACAAAACTATTATAATTGATTTTAATAAGTGATTTAAGCATTAAATTAATTCGAGGTGTGATAATATAAAACGTAAATGAGATTAAAAACGATAAACTGCTTAATAAATATGAACAGATATGTTTCCACGAGTAATATATAAAAATATCAGTACTGGTATAGAATATCTAATTTCTAGTGACATATCAAGACAAATATTACAGAAATTTCAGATATTGTTTGTATATCGACACATGATGTGACTCGTTTGAATAGATTGACGGTTTTATTGCTTCTTTTCTCCTCATTTAAGTGAACACGAACAGCCTAAGATCTGAAGTCGCACCACGGCGTAAGCATAATAACTCATGGCATGCCAACGCCCTCTATAATTGGGGGATATCCAAACTACGTAGTTGGGTGATTGAAGGAATGCGTTTTTATTATTATTATAAATTTAATATATAGTAACTACTTTTTATTGAATGGTTGCCCTTATATCTATGGACGAACTCTCTTAATTTCTATTTTAGTTTGGAACAGAATTCTTACGTAAGCTTTCCCTATGTATATTTCCTTTCTTAAATGTTTCATTTCGCTTCTACGACTTTTATATAATACTCTATGCTTTATATTCATTAACATAAATCGCATGTGTATAGAGGAGTGATGATAGAGAATAGGCGTCAAGCGCACATTTTTGAGATGTTACCGAGAATTTACGGCACATCTCTGCCTTTACAGATCAAAATTTTTTCCAATCACTTCTTTTACTTGTACGGATCTTTTAATTATAGAAACCATCAACTTAAATTACAGGCATCAGTTTATCATGTATCCACGAGACTCGAAATGATGCCCAAATTTAAAAAAAGCTGTTTGTATACAAAAAAAAAAACATTTGAAAAAAGAAAATATATAAAAAGTCCGATCGATTAATGAACACGGTAAATAAAGGCTGTTTTAAATTGCGCGGTTTTTTTAAGAATAAATAAAATATAGATGGCGCGCTGAATTTGTCTGGATATGTGGGCATTTAAAAAGTGTGATGTATGACATCTATAAAAATGGTTTCGTACACGGTACAACAACGCGTTCAAATTGTTGAATTATTTTATGGAAATCAGCGTTCTGTGAAAAGAGTTTTTAGAAAACTACGTGAATTTTATGGTTTACATAATCGTTCATCTGAAAGCACTATTGATCGAATTATTAAAAAATTTCAAGAGACCGGTTCCGTAGAAGATCACAAGAAAATATGGTTTTGGTTCGTGAAAATGTTGCTGAAGATCCTGAAATATCCATTAGACGACGTTCACAACAACTTGGACTTGGTGGATCAACAACATGGCGTATTTTACAAAAGGATTTAGCTCTGAAGGCATATAAGGTTCAAATAACACAGAAACTGAAGCCCTTAGATCATTTAAAATGTCATTCATTTGTCAATTTCATCAATGAACAACCAGCTGATTTTTCGATGAGGTGCATTTTGAACTGGGTGGCTATGTCAATAAACAAAATTGCCGTATCTAGGGTGAGGAAAATCCACAAATTATTCATGAGAAACCTATGCCTCCTAAACGAGTTACTGTTTGGTGTGCTTTATGGTCAGGGGGTGTAATTGGACCTTACTTCTTTGAAAATGCTGCTGGTGAAGCTTTAACTGTCAATGGTGATTGATATCATCGAATGATAACCGAATTTTTGTGGCCTGAATTAATGAATATTGACCTAGAGGCTTTGTGGTTTCAACAGGAAGGGGCTGCACCTCACTTTATGCACGAATTAATTAATTTATTGAGAGAAAAATTTCCTAGACGTGTAATCTCAAGAAACGATGATGTTAATTGGTCAGCAAGATCATGTGATTTAACACCGTTAGACTATTTTCTTTGAGGTTATGTGAAAAGTCAGATATATAAAAACAATCCACAATCAATTCCTGCTTTGAAAGATGAAATTATTCGTGCCATTGGCGAGATAGAGCCTCAATTACATATGTCAAAATGCCATTGAAAATTTTAACAAAAGAGTGGACGTTTGTGGAGCTGGACGAAGAGGCTATTTGGCAGATATTATTTTTCGCATATAAATGTCATAACTGATACTTCAATTACCAATAAAAAGTTTTGAAAGTGAATCCAAATTATGTGTTTTATTTATTCTTAAAAAAAAACGCGAAATTTGAAACACCTTTTAGATAAATAAAAAATTACACACCATTATAATATGAATATGTACTGTTTGAGTAGTACTGAACTAAATTCAAAATGTTATAAAATATGTTGACTTGTTAATTTAGTGTCAGACTTTCTTAAATGAAGTTCTCAACAAACTAGTTATACTTTTATTTTTTTCTTGGATTTTCTTAGAACATAAAACATGTATCAATAATACAATTCATAATAATTATAAAACTAGCTTCCATCTTATTGTAGGCTAGTTTACTGCACAAGGTTATTTTAAATAACTAAAATTGTATTTAAGATATTAGAAATATATATATTACGTACCAGGTTCGTCAAAGTAAAAAGAAATAACATATTTCTTTTTACCGAGAATATCCTGAAAAGCCTCTTTATGAATGAGATACTTCCATGTTAATAAACGGAAACAATGAACTTTGGCGGCAAATGAAGTGATAAACATCTCCGACCGAAGTAACATCATACATATGCAGAAGAATAGTTTGAGCGCGTGTACCAAAGCAGGACCGAGCGATACGTGTAATACTAATATCCTGACCAAACAGCAGTATGGGCCACACTGATAGTACGGGTATTTGACGGATCAGAGCAATTTCCCAGGAGAACCGTACATTATAGAAGATAGGACCACTCCGGAGACTCCAGTCTATATGCAATCTCATGCTAACCCAATCCATGAATATGTTCGACGGACAGAATTCGACAAATTTTCAGGAAAACTCACTTAAACAAACCGCGATAGCAAACTCCGATATATATATATATATATATATATATATATATATATATATATATAGTTTTCGATGTCTTTTTAAAATTGCAATAAAAATCAAATACAAACACGTGCGTATACGCGTCTATACATATGTATGTATATCTTATATCTGCACCACTTGTAATGATATTGATATGAATACGTAATAAGTGGAATATTTGTTTGTAAACTTACAACAGTTTTTTTCTATTTTTTTATATTTTCGCTATTAAAGATAAGTATCAGTGAAGTCATTTTATATTTTCTCTGTATCACTACAGAGCACATAAGTTTTTTAACATAATGCGACATAATATACATAATACCATAAATGTTTCATGTGTCACTCGATTTAGATATGATTGCAACCTGCGAAAGAATTGCAATAATCATACGAAATTGAAGATGCGCTTTACTATATCAGTAAAGTTTTCAGTATCGTAGGCATAGCAACTTTTCTATGATTAGATTTACAAAACACATCTTTTTATTATCTGCTTCTGGGTTTCCGGGCTGGAACCGCGTCACTAGTATATCTGCCGACGTTTCGTACCCATGTGTATGGGACATCTTCAGGGCTGAACTACTGCACTGAAAACTGTGCAGTAGTTCAGTGCAGTAGTTCAGCCCTGAAGATGTCCCATACAAATGGGTACGAAACGTCGGCAGATATACTAGTGACGCGGTTCCAGCCCGGAAACCCAGAAGCAGATAGCATGGACCACGACTGCGGAAGTCTACGTATCAAATTACATCTTTTTATTTTATTTATTTAAATAATATATACACCATATCACACTTTAAGGACGCTGTCTTCAGAAATCTTCCCTGTAAATGAATACATTCTGCTACTCGCCCAGACATATTTCTAATACGATTTTACTGGACTCATGTGAAAGTTCATTACAAGCAACTTGTACTGATTCGGAAACAAACCCTTCGGCATATCTTTCCCAGGAATGTTTCTATGAGTGATAGTTCTGGAAATCGCTCAGACCAATTGAGAATATTGACTTTGGCCCCTTGTAAGAATGGTAATGTAACAGATGTAACATGAAGACTGGCATTCTGCCTTCTAGAAATGTAGCATTATTGAGCCTTTGAATATGTGGTAAAGCGAAGAGGTTCATAACTTCTTAAATGTAACTTGGAATATTAAAATGACCTGCTTTCTATTCTAATTCCAATCCAAACCATCAATTCTCTAGCAAATGCAGTCTCACGTTCTACGAAAAATTTCAGTCTCTCTGCTCTTCGACGTCGGACTCTTGTAAGACTATCATTGGCCCACAAACAAAAATGAGATTAATTAAAGAAAAAACGATATTATTTCAATCTGTTCGTGTATTACAAAATTTGAATCAATACACTTTTGAAGTCAGCATGTCTAACTTTAAAACAGTTAAAAAATCTGACTCTACGGAAATTGTTTTAAAAATAATTTCCTAGTGTAATTGTAGGAATATTTTTCTGCACTCGCTTAGCGATGTCCAGAAATGCATTATTTGCTTCAAGTAGTCTATATGATTCTTTCTAAAATCGCTTAGCTAGCGGTAATTTTGTTGATTTTGGTCTCTTGGCATTTTAATATACTAATTCAGAACTACAGACTGTTGCAATCGAGTAAACAAATTAAACAGATCCAAAATCAAGAAAATAAAAACGAATTTTTTCGTAGGGTTCAGTAAGAAACGACACGAAAGTTTAGTGTTTTCGTTCTTGCTTTTTATCACTTATTATTCTCAACATAGTAAACATTTGTACAGAATTTGGTTTAAAAATGTATACCTTTACTGGGTTTCCTTTTGTTACGTAGTATATGATGAATGAAGTTCAGTCTTATTAATAAAGTTGATTTCTCTGCAGACGTAGGCCAGGATTATTTCAATATTTAAAGATCAGCCTATACTAGATTTGTATATAGTATAATAATTAATTAAGTCGATTTACAGTAATGCCACCTGTAGAAGTTGTTATAGGGGCCTCAAACAAAAATATTAAGATAGAGAAAAGGGTCAAACAGAGATGTATGTATATCTCTCCTTTTAATATAATAATAATAATAAAAGACAGAAATGGTGCTCATAGAAACAGTATTCTATGGTATTATCTATATACTAGAAAGATAGTCGATACAGAATATGCAGACGACATATGCTTAATATCGAGTAGTATTTGTGACGAGAAGTTAATGATAAGAGATTTGAAAAAAGAAACGAAAGAAACTAGACTGATAATGTAGAGAAAACAAAAGAAATTCGAATAGGGCGTAGATACCAAAGACAAAAAAGTTTCCACTTACTCTACCTATATATATCAAAAAGAAGTAGAGCAAGTACAAACTCCCTGTACTTAGGATGAATTATGGATAAAAAAGAGATACTGAAACGGAATATACGATCGTCTTAGATAAGTAATAAAACCAAAATACGTATATTCAATAGTAACGTAAACACATATCTGCTGTATGCTTGCGAAAAGAGCGTAGACAAATAAAAATCTCTTGATAAAAGTCTGTGCTTCTACGCTCTTTTTAGATTCAAGCGGATATTTTAGCCAAATTTGATATCAAATAATGACTTTTGCAGAAATATTTACTGCTAGTATACCAAAAATATATTTGTCACATGTTTATTTTAACTAAGTTTATAATACGTACATGTCTAATTGTAAGTAATGTCATAATAATAGATTTTAAATAATACCTAATCATTAGTTTTGCGTACGAAATCTGTATCTTGCCTGTATATATAATTAGGATATAAGTGTCTTTCGCATCACGCTAGGAATTTTATCTTATTATTTTAAAGTACGTTTCGTCGGTGACAGTCTCTTTTAGAACCATTTCTTACGGAAGTAGTGCTACAACTATTACGACCATCCATAGTTGGTTTAAGAGAATTTAGAGTTGGCAATTTTGACTTGAAAGATGAAGACCGCAGCGGCCCCCCAGCAACGACAGATACGGATCTTATCAAAGTCATGCTCGCTGAAAATGCGCGAAATAGTATGCGCGACAGGACAACGGTACATAATCACCCAATCAGGATGAGATATGTCAATTAATGTGAGGCCTGGGTTTCAAACCTATTGGCGGAGACTGATCTTATGAATCGCGCCTCTATGTGCAATTTGCTTCTTAAACGACATGAAAGAGATTCTTTATTAGAGAAGCTTGTGATTGGAGAAAAGACTTAGATTTTGTATCAAAATGTGCATCGAAAACGCACTTGGTCTAAGAACAATAGACCTTTAACTGTCGCGAAGCCTGGACTTCACCCGAAGAAAGTTCTTTGGTCCATTTGGTGGGACTCGAAAGTTATAGTTTCTATGAGTACCTTCCTCGGGGTGAAACCACCAATTCTGCCAAATACTGCAATCCGCTTGCAAAATTGAAAGCCAAGCATCACGACAATACAAAAACCGCATGTTGCATTGGCTCTAAGAGAAAAGCTGCCGCTGCCGCTGCAGTGTGATTGGAACGTTCTACAGCATTCTCCGAACTCCTTAGATATTGTTCTATCTGACTATTACTTGTTCTTGTTAAAAAAATCTCTTCATAAATAAAAACGTATCTCGAGAAATATTTTGCAAACCGCAACAATTTTGGAAAGTGGGAATGAGCCTTCATGAGAGATCGAAGAAGGTAGAGCAGAATGGTTAATATATTAAGGCAATAAATCAACCTTAAACAAGAAATATCATGTATTAATTTCGTATCAAAAAAAAAGGAAAAAACTTATGGGACACCTAATACATTTTTTTTGTTCAATTTTGTCTATACCTAAGATTTTCATTATACACATTTATGAAATTTATGATAATAGATTTACAAAAATATACATAGGTACTAATAGTAATTGTATTATTTTTCTACATATTGTAGATTGACTATTGAATTTGTAATATCTTTACACCATTTTGATAAAAAATTATAGACCGTATATCATTTATACACAGATACTTGCTAATAGCTCAGAAGACACTAAATTCAAATTGGCAGCAACTATAGGCTGTAGATAGCAATACGCTATGAATAGAAGAGTCGCGTCGTTTTGATGGATATCCATGTTACATTAATTGCTTGTTTTGCGGGCAAAAATTCATAGAAATGACTTCATTTGAATTACATAAAACTATATACAGAACTTAGGCTGCTGAACATTGAGTTTCAACTTTCCTTAGCAATTATTCCCTCATCTTTGAATAAGGTCCAAGTACAAGTTTGCTTGGTATCATTACAATAACCGTCAACAAATTTCAATATGTCATCTTTGGTGCTTATCAGTCAGAACACGCGAAATCTACCGTACACTTGATGAAGCTGTAAATGTACGTATAAAATTTGTCGCACGCTACCATAATCTACGTTGTTTGTTGAGCAATTTAATGCATCATTCGTCTTGGATCAAGTACATGACTTGTATTCTGCTAGCTAGCGAGCATATACAAAGTGTAACTGATTCTGACGAGTCTCTCTGAATCTTCGTATCATGAATTTCGTTAGCAAAAATGTAATTGTTTGAATATTTTATTGGTGTAATACCTTCGTTGTAGAAAGCCTTCATTATGCGTTCGATAACAAAGTTTCACATCTGTAACTTGATTATTCGATAATTATGGCCTTACACTAACATGGCCTAATATTTTTTGCAATTACTCATGCAATGATTTAGTGTCACTATAGTCATACTAATATTTCTAATTAAATACTACCATATTTTAATTCGTAATAATTTGCATATTGGCGTATTTGCGCTGTACTTATTTATATTTAATTTATTGTAAGTTAGATTGATGCTATAACTTTGAATAAATAAAAATCCAGATGCGATATAAGTTTATTTATATATGTACGTGGTGCAAATACCACTTAAGATATTAATCTTAGTCGTGTATACCCCCATATTTAATAACTAATATTCTTGGTTAAAACGACTGAATAATTAATTACTGATTGAAAAGACGCAGGCACGACACAACATTCATCTCATCTTTCATTCTACTGTCATGTTTACATAGAAAGGATAGTTTTAAGTGCTTAAAATTCTGAGCAAATTTGTTAAGTATATATGTACGTAATATTGCTGAAAATAGCAATTTCTTTTTCTGCAAATATTATCAACTGAAACAGTCACATAACTTTGTAGTTATAAATGTTTTTTGATATTTAACTAGTAGTTGAGTAATAAATCAGTCAGCCGTGATTATATGCCTCAACTTCTTTCTTGTAATTTAACAAAATCACGTACTAATAATTAAGGCAAATTAAAAGTATTACGTAATTTTACATAAAGAACTTTCAATTACTTAATATATTTATTCTATCACTTTGTGGATCTACGCTAAAATACTTAAAAAAGTATATATTTTTCTTATAAACTATTTGAAAATAGCAAATATTCTTCGCTTGGATCGTTAAAGTTTAAGTATTTTGCTCTTCAAATCCTGCTGATTAATTAGTAATACATAATTTTGAAATGTCAGAGTTATTTTCAAGGACTAACATATTTAATCTTTAATCACAGTAAAATTGCTCATCTTATTATTCAGTCTTGACTATCACAAATTTTTTATACAAATTTCTTTTAATTGTTTTATAAAAATCAATTCCGTAAACAAATTTCTGCCACGAGTTTTGCAATATTTCGTTATAAAAGTTAGTCGTAACTGACATAATTTTTTATCGTAATAAGTCCTGCGGCATAAGAAAATAAAAAGCTCGTAATTTTTTGTAAGCGTTTCATTACACTATGTCTACATTGTATTTCGCTTCAACTATAAAAAAATCTGAATTTTTCGAAAATAAAAGAAACTAATAGCGTCCGTTAGGTCTTTTTAATATCGAAAGAAATAACGTTCGCTAGTACTGAGTCAGATTTTTATAGCACCTATCCTAAGCTAAAAGTATGTATTTTGACCAAGTGTATAAGCGGCCTTGAATAGTTCCTAAGCCCTCATGGAAACTGATAATATCCAAGTGCATAATTTTATCAAAGAAAAGTTGTTTGTTAGTAGTATTTTATATTTCATTATAAAACCTACTATCATTATATATGTATTTTAGCAGCTAATATTCACAGTTTTATTTGTAAAGAAAAGTTTTTGATTGTCTACTATTGTATTTTTTCCCGAGATTTTGAAAATGGGCAATAAAAAGGAACATTTTAGAAATATTTTGCTTTTTCATTGCCGAAAAGGTAAGTTCGCAGTTGAAGCAAGAAAAAAGTCGTGTAAAGGGTATGGAAAAGACATCTTAACGAAATGCCAGTGCCATAATTGGTTTACAAAATTTCGTTATGTTAATTATGATGTCAACGATGCACTTCGTTCCAGGAGGCAAGTTAAAGCTGATGAATTGGATGAATTGGATAAGGTATTAATTGGATCAAGTAACTGAATAACAATACGAGAAATTTCTATGAGACCAAATTTGTTGACACTGACCATTCATGATCATGTGAAACGACTTCGTTTCTGAAAGAAAGAAATTAACATCTGGTTTGCTGCTAAAACGTGAAGAAAATGATTTATTTCTTCAACAAATCTACATGAAAAAAGAGCATCACTTTTTTCGTTTGGTGAAATTTCGAGGGATTCTTTTTTTTGAGCTTCCACTAGATAATTCCATAATTAATTCTGAAGTGTATTTTCACCAACTGATAAGTTGAGAAATTTCATTAAACTGAAACGGACAGAATTTACAGAAAATGTGTGTATTTTCACCATGATAACGCTAAGCCTCATACTGGATGGGATGTGCTACCGCACTCACCATATTTGTCAGATCTGGCACTCTATGATTACCACTTGTTCCGATATTTACAGAATTCTTTCGAAGAAAAAAACATTTAATGTTATCAAATAGGACGTCAAAAACCACTTGGTTCAACGTATAACTGTACAAATAAAGATCAGAAGTTTTGGGCCAAAATAGTCAACATGTAATTGAATAAAGTATATAATATAAAAAAATTGCTCTTCGTCTCCACAAAAAAGAAACGAAAGTACCTTCTGAACAACTCAATAAAATATAATGCTAAGCCTTTCCGAAAAAATGATGCTAGTCAACTCAAAATCATTCTGATATGTTCTGATTTAATATAAAAATGCTATGCAAAACATTCACTACTTTCTCAGTTCTGAAAAATATGTTTTTCAATGTTATATATTTATAATTTTATTCTAAATATTGTTGACTATTTTTGAACAATAATTAAATTTAATCGTGATGTATCTTTATAAAATAAGAATTGACTGAACAAACAATACTGAAATTTCCCAAAAACTCTTATCTTATTAAAAATAGGTGAGCTTTATTCTTGTATTTACATTTTTTAAACACGATTCGAATGATTTTATTACTTTGCCTCGAAACTCCATTTTTTAATAAATGTAAAAAATACATTGAATACTTGTTTTAGAATCAATTTATGAATTAGGTTCAATATTGTTAACTTAAAACTGACAGATTAATACATATTAAAATTTAATTAAGAATAAAACTGAAACACTATTTTAACAAAACGTTGACTAAAGTTTTCAAGCGATACTTAAATATTACAGAATATTATTACGTACACTGTTTACTAGAAATTTTGTAATACACAATCCGTTATTAGCCATAATAATTCAAAATGTTTGCATCTACATACGGATTTGAAGTACTCACTGCTGCGTCGTTCAAGCTGGCAAAGTGAGCCTCGGAGACCATATTTAGACAAATTATGCGAAACGGAGGAGAAAATGGAGTCTTATTAATTCAGCTAAACAATGACCTCGAAAAATGAGCACGTACTGACACTCTGAAGGAAACGGTAAATTTCAAATACATTGTCGGTTAAGTACTAAATAAATTTCGGGTGATGTAGAAAGTTTAGAAAATGTTTCTAAAGGCGATAATATAGATTTAACATATTACAATTTTAATGTTACATTTTATGTTTAAATAAATGTCTCGACAGTTCAACCTGACAAATATTTATTTATTTGTATTACTCGGATTTAGTTGGGTATCAAATACATTGGTTCAAATAAAAATACTCCCACTTTTACGATTTGTTTAAATATTTGGTACACGTATTTCAAATTATGATAGTTCCAATGTTATTAATAAACGAAAATACTATAGATAATTAAATATATACTTGTATATTAATAATTATCTCTTTCCACTTTATTTACTTATCCGTCTATATATATTTATATATGCGTGTGTCTATAACTCAACATCGAATCATTTAATTCTTGTAAAAGCATTAATTTACATATACAAATAATAATTATGATAATAATTATTGACGTATAAATTGATCAAAACTAGATTAAATTTACTAAAATATTGACGAAGATAGCATCTTTAATGAATGAATTTTAACAAGTTGCGAGTTTTAATAAAATATTAGAATAGATAATTTGCTATGAGAATTAATTATAAACTTTTTGCTTTTTTATTGGGAGCTTCAACCGATGTTTCAAGGGAGGGTTCCCCCTTTCTAAAGTTATTTATTTTCTTCAACCTGCAATACCTTCTTCAATTGTATATTTCCAATTGTGAATAATAGTGTTTTTATATACATACATATAAATATTTGTGATTACTTACATTTGTTAAAATCAGAGTACGGACACTGTTCGAATTAAACTCGCTCGCGAACGAATTTAATTTGAGCGAGTTATATTTCCTATATTAAAAAGAACTATTCTTACGAGTTGAGTTTGTGCTCGCGAGTTAAATAATAAAACTCGCGAGCGCAAATTTTAAAACGAACGAATTAAATAAAATTGTGCTCGCGAGCAGAATTTTTTCCTACTCTGCTGACTAGTTGAGTTTGTGCTCGCGAGTTAAATAATAAAACTCGCGAGCACAAATTTTAAAACGAACGAATTAAATAATTGTGCTCGCGAGCAGAATTTTTTCCTACTCTGTTAAAAATATACTTTTCTGTTTAATGTAAAAATTACTTTACATTTACATTATACAATTGAAAAAGGCAGGTTGAAGACTATGACTTGAAAGAGGTGGACGCTTCCCCCGAAATATCGTGAATATAAATTAAATGTTTTAACTCAACGGTCGAAACTCCCAACAAAAAAGAATAAAGTTTATAATCAGAGCAAAACGACCAACACATTAAAAAATAAAAGAATACGTATGAGAATTAAATTTAATTAATTCTTCTAGCAATTTATCTGATCAAATATTCTTCTCCTTTTAGTGTTTTCGTGCCTGTGTTTCTTTTCTCGCAACTCGTTTTTACCTGCCGAACTGGCTATTGACTCACGCACTTTTTGCTGAAGTTAGACAAAGAGTTATTGCTAAACTTCTTTGCCTAAAATCAAGTGTCGTAAGTTTTTATAGCAATTTTCGGGGAAAAAGTATATGTAAATACATATTACATATGAATCACGGAGAAAACTCAAAAAAATAATTAGAAACTTCTTAAAGATTACAGAAATTATGGGAGAAAAGAAAAAAGAAGATCGAAACTGAAAACCGCAAAATTCTCACATTAATATTAAATCAGGCTAACAAATTTTAAAAAATGGCTGAAGTTATTGCAAGCAGTTGCATGGCTTAAAGTCTATTTAAAAGCAATTCTACGAGTAAGGTGTCTCAAAAAAAAACAGCATTGATGCAAAAGCATAAAAATAAGAAGCCTGAATTAGCTTACATAAATGTTGTGTAAGGCCGAATAAAGAAATACATATTCTTTTCGTACAAAAAGTATTTCAAGCTAGATGAGTTCTACTTTCACGTTTTAAAAAACAATTTAACACGTCTGCCATAGCACTGAGCATTACTAGCATTACTTAAAAACCTACTTCTTAGAAAAAATAATTAGAAAAGTAGATATTCAATAACTATAAAACTATGTTGAAAAAAAACAAAAAGATAGCAATACATACATATATATAATGTGGTTAAGCGATGGCTTCAAGAATCTAGTACTAGTTTTAGATATTGGTTACCACTAGAACAATAAAAAATCATAAAGTTGCTTGTGTCATTTTTTAATGATCTTTCCCGAGATTTTCAAAATACTGCCCAACTGCTTTCCATCAAGAAAAGTTTAAGTTTGGGTTATACATGGAAACAATTGGAACTAGACCAGGCGAATAGATCTTTCAAATGCTTTCTTCAATTTATCTAGTACAGCCGCATAGTACGGAACGTTAACAGTTTGGCGCTTTGCAAGGTATTATATTATCCCATTCGAATCCTAAAAATCAGAGGCATTCCCTGCCAACAGAAATATCTTGACTTTCTTTAGAGAACGAATACCCTGATGTGCCCATTTTCGAAATTGCTGCTTGGTTTCATAAACATAGTGGTGAAACTAAAGTTGATATTACACATAAAATTATACTACTAATAATCATATTATAGTAAGCGTCGATAATTTCTACTTAGAAATATAAATAGTTATTAGCGTATATAGCCACATTTGTAGACCATATTAGATCAAATATGTCAGAATTTCCCTATTCCTATCTCGGATTTCTTGTAATAGCTTTTTCTATTTCCCAGCCAGTAAATATGCATAAACAATGCAAATTCAATATATTATTATATTTATTGCAAATCTAACACTAGTGAAACATGAAAAAGTTTACCTTCCGTTACTACACATCTACGTTTAATGAAAAATTTCGTTAAAGCAATGGATCATGATGGGACTGTATTTTACTTTCTAGAAAAAGTTCCCTAATATATTTAAGTTATGTTAAGACAAAGAAGATAAATTTGTTGAATCTCAATAAGAAAATTAATCAATCATATTGAATTTGGCAGTGCGAATGAGAACCTTCTGCTTGGAATCATTTGAAAAGGTTGTAAACAACTTCCTTGGCAGAGTAACTGCAAAAAACTTATAAATAAGCTTCTTAATAAACATAAAGCACTTGGATGTAATATATCATCACAGATCCATTTAACAGATCATCTCGATTTTTTTCTAGTAATCTTAGAGCTGTGAGTAATGAACATGGAGAATGCTTTCACCAGGAAATATTCACTTTGGAAACACGCTACAAGGGAAAATGGAACCCAAAAATGCTGGCTGACTACTGCTGAAATCTCAAGAGTAATATACAAGATGTGGCAATTAAATAACGAGACTGGCGTGAGAAATGTTATTTATTGCAAATAAATTTATATTTAACTTTTATCCCTTTCAACATACACTCTTTCACTTCTCTATATATTGCTGTATATATTGTTCAAACCAATGCTGTATTTCATCAGTTGTTAACCTCTTCAACAATTCTGCCGTTTTAACTTCTACATGTTCAACAGACTGAAAATGGGTTTCCTTCAATGCACTTGTCATTTTTGGGAAGAGGTAGAAGTCACATGGTGCGAGATATGGCGAATACGGAGGATAATCAAGCACAGCAATGTGCTTGTCCACTAAAAACTGCTTCATAGATAGGGCATTGTGAGCTGGTGCAAAATCTACGAGTGGTTCTTCCACAAATCCGGCATGATGAATTAAACATGACAAATTTTGTCATGTTTAATTCATCATGCAAAATACATGTGTTACTGTTTCTTTGTTAATGTTTACCATTTGGGCAATCATTCGAATGTTTAGACGTCGGTCATCATCAAACCCCATCTTGTATATTTGTAAATATTCTGTTGGCAATTTTTTTAGTTTCACAAGAAATTTCAGGTTGCTTCGCTGCTCGATTTTGATATCAACCACGGCACTGCTAAGTAAGTGCCATCTACAATTAAAACTCGAAAGTAAACTAAAGCAGACAGAGAGACGAAACTAAGGGTTGTTGCTTGGGAGGTATCAAGGTCCAATTAGTCTCACCCGATGCGGCTGCGCGATGGAAGGAGCACAGTCTTGTTATGAAATCGCCATACCTCGTATACCTACAGCAGACTGTATTAAAAAAATCAAAACAGGTTGTGAGCTTATAGAAGTTGCAAGTATAATATTGTTATACTACTGTTGAAATGTTTTTTTCTTATAAAAAAATATATTACAAAAGAACTATGCCTGTTAGAAAGAAAGCACTTAATGTTTGAAATCAGTTTCAAAAATACCATAAGATTCATGTTAAAACTCTTATAACATATAGAGAACGAAGTTTTGTCTTCCTGTCTAATTAGAGAATAATGAGAGATTTATACCACTGTATATTGAAAAGATTAGAATGTTGATAATCATAGAGAGAAAAACTGAAAAATACATATAATAATTGTATTAGTTTTACATAAATGAATACCTAAATAGAAGTTTAGTAACTAGGCGTGTGACAACCGGTAAATTAATGTAATTACCTCAAACAATTTAATTACTGATATTAAATTTTTAGTAGATAGAAAACAAATGGAGGGCGTTAATTGATAAGTTCCGCACAATAACAATGTAAGAGAAGACATTTTACAAAACAAAATTAATTTATTTAGGGTTGCTTTATGTCCACCAACTTTCAGAAATTAAAATTATTCCTCACCGCTATTTTTCATATTATAAATATTTTAAAAAAAGTAATAAAAGAACACCAAGCACTTCTTCATTATTCTACTTTCTACTACTGATTTAGCACTCCAAACACTCAGGAAATCGTGATTGAGTTATTGCTTTCTATTATCTACGTGTAATTTTCACTTGGTTCGCGTTTACATTAATTGTCTATGTTTACAGTATAATAAAATTTTGTAGTCAAATTCACTGCGGAAAAACATACCTATGTATTTTCAAACAATTTTCTCACACTTCTTTAAATTTAATTACAAAATCGACGATTTTTAAAAAACTGTTATTTATTTCTATAACGCGTATAATTTCTATAACAGAATATATCTATATATATACAAATATACATATAGCTATATATATATATATATATATATATATATATATATATATATATATATATACAGTCTGCAGCAGAGACAACGAAACTTTTTTAAAATAGTAATTCTTAGTGGCACCATCTATTTAAAAAAATATGTGTCGGTAAGGTAGATCTTTCACCAATGTCAAAATATCATGACATTTGCATAATTAGAGGCAGAAAAATTGCGCATAAAGTAAGAGTGTGTATTTGGCATTGGTAGAAAAATGAATTTTGAACAAAGAGCAAATATCAAGTTCTGTTTTAAACTCGGTAAATCGTTTACTGAAACGTTTAATTTGACGAAGCAAGTATATGGTGATGCGACTTTATCACGTACGAATATGTATAAGTGGTATAAACGCTCTAAAGACGGCCGTACGGACATAAATGACAAGGACATCCTGTTGCAAAAAAATCTGTGGTTATGGAAAGTAACATTAAGTAAAGTAGATTGTGCGTAAATTGTGCGTTAACTTATCAGAAATGAACGGAAATTTTCATTGTGATACGTGGAAAAGGCATTAAATATTTCAAAAGATTCAATTCATCGCATTTTGACACAGCATTTGGAACTGAGAAAGATTTGTGCAACGTTTGTACCACACAGGCTAAATGATGATCAAAAATTGCTCCGATTTCAACAATGTACAGAATTGATTAGACCCAAAAAAGGATGAAAACTTCAGATATTCTATTATAACTGGCGACGACACCTAGTGTTGTCAATATGATCCAGAGGCGTCAAAGCTCTGAATGGAAGCACCCAAGTGAAGAAAGACTAGAGAAAAGCCCTTTGGAGAAGTCAAAAGTGAAGACAATGTTAATTTGTTTTTATAATTCGAAAGGCATAGCGCACACAAAGTTTGTACTAATTAGTTAATGCTGTATATTATCTTGGTGTTATGAAGCGTCTTTTGGCGTGTATTCGTCGTGTGCGGCCTCAATATCGTGAAAATGGTAGCTGGCGTTTGTTACATGATAATGCACCATCTCATCGCTCGACGCTTATCACTGATTTTCTAACTATAAATAGCATTTTAATCATCAACCATTCACCGTATTCGCCGAATTGGGCTTCTCGTGATTTCTATCTATTTTCCAAACTACATTTGCCGATGAAAGGACAGCGTTATGTTGATTTCGAAGCTATTAAAAAGGAGTCGACAGCGATCTTAAAGGACATTTCTAGAGATGAACTTAAAAATTCATTCGATATGTTAATTGACCGTGTGGAACATTGAAACCGAAGACGACTACTTTCAATAAAATAAATGAATTTTACCAAAATAGTAAGCTTTTGTTTTAATATTAAAAAAGCTCCGATTTCTCTGAGGCAGACTGTGTATATATGCCCATACAACCATGTGCACGAAAATAGCAGTGGTATGAAATTTGCTGAAATTTCAATTTATACATTAAATAATAAAAATTCATGTTCATGGAACTATATTTCAATATGTTATATAACTATAACAATAAATATGTTTCTTAATACCAAACGGAAAATGAAACTGCTTATATTATGGGATAAACAAAATAATTGTGCATTAAAATAGTAGTCATGCCAAAGTACTAATCAAATGTTATTTTTTACTTAGTTAATTTAACTGAAACACTTAATATTTTATTGCTTGATTTTTATTGTTGACACCTGTGGGGCAACGAGTTCACCAGTTGATTTGTGTTGGCATATTCTCCACAGATCGTCAGTATTTTGCGGTTTCGCAGCAGAGACAGTCTTTTTCAATTTCACTCATAAATTTTGAATGGGGTTTAAGTCTGGCAGTTGTGTCGACCAACCCAAAACGCGAACGTTATCTCGAAAACATGTTTTCGCTTTACAAGAAACATGCTTCGGATCGTTATCCTGCATATACAACTATCTTTGTGGCATTCGTACCGTTGCATATGGTAGAAGCACAGTTTGTAATATGTTCACATAGAAATCAGCATTCATTATGCCTTTTATCTTGTGTAAAGGGTGTACTGTATACCACGAAAAACACCTCCGCAGCATTGTGCTAGAGTCTCCGAATTTTAGCATCTTTTTGGTGTACTAGGGTCGAAATGCTATCAATGGTAGTCTTCGTACGTGCTGTTGGTATGCACCGGAATTAAATAAAAGTAAATGAATGACTTTTCGATCCATCGAAAACTCATTCATCACAGTACATTACGCCACTTTTTTCGTCCCGTTGTACGTGTTTATGAGCAGACGACAATCTCTTTGTATTTGTATTAATTGCAGTCGAATTTATGAATTATGTCTTCTTTGTACAAGTTATAATGTTTTCGTCTTCTCTACGGCCAGTTTTCCTTTTTACACCGCGATTTTACGAGAGCGTATTTTGTATAAACTTGTAGCTTTTGCCTCTATTAAGTAGAACGAGTATAATTGTTCTTTTTCCAAGGAACAATGTCTTGCTCTGCCCATATTACAACAGAAATGGACGATTAAAAAATTGTTGAATTATTCTGCAAGAGACAGAACAGAACGTCTGTGTTTAGTGCCGCCAGCTATGGTACTGCTATTTTAATGCATAGGTCAGCGCATGACTAAAAAACTCAATAATTCCTCCTCATATTCGATACTTTACCAGAAACCATATATGTATATTCACGGATCTTAAATAATTTCAATATAGTTGCAACAGAATTGTCCGTTGTAAATGTTATTTATAAGTATTAATTTAGGACTACTATTTTCGTGCACATGACTGTATATACATCTCTCTCTCTCTCTCTCTCTCTGTGTGTGTGTGTGTGTGTGTGTGTATGGTTGTAATTAACGTACTTGAAATTCATTTGGAAAGAAAGGACCACCAAAAGCATTACAAATGCTGATGATCGCGTTATAATTTCAGCACGCATCGCCAGTGTTTTAATGACATTTGGACCTTATGCAATAGATATCAGATACCAAGTAGCGGAAAAGCGGAAAATTTATTTCTAAATAATTTACGAATCATCCACAAAGCTGACCGAGAGTGATTTAAAAACACGTGATCACTCTAGATCAAGGCTGTTTTATTTCAATGAAACATGTTTTTCTCTTGCGTTTGATATATTTCATGTTAGTTTAATATAATTATTATATACGAAACTAAAATTATTATTTACATTAATTGTATGTATTAGATTGATACATAAACTTTTTAATTTTTTAACAAACGAAACGCACGAGCTAATCAAGAATATATTTTCTTCCATTATTTAGGGATTGCCTATTAACGAATTAAAGCATTCAGACGATCTTCATCAAAGTTCGGTGTTGTTGCCCGTTAAGAACCGTTTATATTAAAATGACCCTATTTAAACCGAGTAAACCTTTTCTGTGCTGTACTCTCCCCAAATACACTTACTCCTTAAACGGCACAAATGTTTCCAGCGGTTTCCCATGCAGTAACTTCTCTGTTGAATTTAGACAAAAGGATTTGTCGTAAATGCTCGTTTTTTCCTTAACGTCAATTTTCTTTTATCAACAAATAAATCAATCGTCGCACAAATTCACGAATTCAAATAGTATTAAATTAAACATTTTATTATTAAACTTATTCATAATCTTAGCAACTAAGAATACTAAGAATTACGCAATAGACTAATACTTACTTTTTTAAATTGGAGCAAATACAACTTAAACGCAAGATATATAAACACCGAAGTAAGATAAAATCTCAAAGTGAATTAATGCAGACGGATCTACAAAAGCTTTGCAATAGAACTTTAATTTTCACAATCATACAAAATAATTTCCACCACTTTCTATATACTTGTCCATTCTTGGAAACTGCTCCTTCATGTTTTTTACGAAAGTTGAGCTTTTTGTTGGAAAATTTTCTATCTTTCTAGGAATTTAGTGTCTTTGTGCTAGATTCCTATCCTGATAACTCTTTCTACTTTGTACATTTACACACGTACAAATTGCAATATAATGGTTGATATAGAAGAACAATTAAGAACTCTTAAAACAAGTTTAACTAAATTTTGTAATTTTATAAATGTTCGCCTCTCGTTAAAATTCAATAAAGCACAACCTTCAAAAAATTTCACCTATTTCAAATAAATGTCCAAAAAATCAAATTAATATTTGCTCGTTTGATAACAACGAAAACTTCGATATTTTTATGACGCCCATATAAGGTGACGTATGTAATAACCAAATAATTGAGATCATTGAACTCCATCTCTTTAAAATGTTAAAGCACTTTTTTCAGACATTGAAGTTAGGACAGAGTACTGTCTATAATAACTGCGACCTGACTTGTGCGTTAAATCTACTTATTCGGGAAGCCAGTCAAATACAAAAGACATAAATAGCTGTTGACTGAGAAGATGATTACGAAGGCGGTTTCATCTGTATTAAGACACATCAGGCAGGCTCAGATCTCATTCAACAGATATTGTCACCGCGACCTTACAAAGCGACGTATATAATACTCTGTTTGAAATGTTAAAGCGCTTTTGCCTGATATTGCACTTAGGAGAGGGTACTGTCTGTAATAAATGCAATCTGACTTATGCGTCAGACCAGCTTATTCGGAAAATCAGACAAATACAAACAAGTATTAGTTGATGTAAATATCTGTTGTTGCAACGAATCGAAATAACTTATTTAAGAATACTATTTCTATATTTAACAATTACTAGTTTTTCTATCGCATACCATTTTAGAAAATATAAGTAACAAAGTAGCATTCTTACAGTGTAGGCAAGAACATTCCATAAATTTTTGTCCACATTTTTAAAATTATGTCCTGAAAAACGGTTGAAGCAAAGCAAAGATTCAAGGCTTTGTATTAATTGCATTATATGTCGTAACGAAATGCAAATCAAGTACGTATGGAAAGTGTGAAGCTAATCATAACACATTGTCGTATTCTGAATCTGAAATTCGATCATCTCTATTAAATCATGCTGATTTACAACAATTGTCATCTATATCGAGTACTGATCAATCTCATAATAACTGTATCGCGCAAATTTTATTATCTAAGCTATAACAGCATAAAAATAGCCAGGGAAGGTTCATTGTATGTAGATCACTACTTGATTCAGACCCACAATCAAACTTTATAACAAAATCATTAACTAATAAACTATAATTAGAAACTAAATCAATTAATGCCATAATTGGTGGTGTAAGTTAATCGATCAAAGATAAATAAACTTCAATACAAGTTTAAACTGCATTGTCTTTAAAAATATTACACATACATACGTAGCAACATTAAATTTAAAAAAATCAAATATACATGTTCAGAAAAATATTAAGCTAGCTGATCCAGATTTTAATTTACCAAGTTATTGATTTGGTAATGGGAACCGAATTATTTTATCATTGATTGTGCATACGATAAATCAGAAACAAAATTAGATTAGGCAGTTTCAGGTAAAGTGGACAGTATTAAATCGCATCATCTACATATATTATAGTGTGTGTAGTTTTCAATTACAGTTTATTAGACTTATTTGACGATATCGTATTCTAATTAACTTTGAACCTTGTATCTAATAGCTCTTACATAACATAACTGTTTCTAAATTGTTAATACCTACCTTGGTTTTCTACCGTCAAGAGCTTTCTCCTTAACTAGTGTATTTAGTTTCGTTTAGTTAGTTCTCGCATCAACAGTATATAAAAAGTACGCAATCAATTCAATCATTATCTGTGCTTCCTCTTGAATAAATACATCACTGTCTATACCCGTTATACTACACTGGTTCTTCGATAATTAGGAAGACTAGAAACTAATAATTACTTCGGTATTGTCAAGATCATCAGTTCAAAATATTAGTAACTAGAAACGAATCATACACTGCTTTTATATCCAGAAGTAACAAAACTAATTCTTTCTCAAAATTTTTATGGTTTGTTCATTCGCTTAACTTGTTCACGTGGAGTAGAGCGATGTATTCTTTCAATTTTGAAATTTTTGTTTCTTAAATTTTGATTAAGTGTAAACACTTTTCATTATAAATTAATAAACATTAAAAAAAATCTTGCAAGTAATTATTTTAGTAAAACCGGGCTAATGCTCTAAATAATAACATAAACGTACAATACTCTCTTATTGTATCAATGGTTGGGTTCGGCGGACGCAGCTATTAAGTATTAGCATGATAACTCTCTGATGAAACTCAGTTCCCTCGTGTTTTCTGAACGGTTATGCTCTAATAGTAACATTTAAATTAATAGATGTGGTGATTGTTCAGCTATGGAACTATCTAATGCTGTAGCTTTGGATTATTTTCTAAATAATGACAGATTTTAACATATAAGAAGCATTAATGGATAAGTTAACCTTTCCTCAAGATAGATAACCAAGATATACAATTGTTGCTCGTCCATTTATGTATCCATGTAGCAAATTAGCGGTCGACAATTACAATACATTAAGGTTATGTTCGAGCGTTGGTATTTCATTTATGCAGAGAAATTCGCTCAGCTTCTGACAACAAGCTGCAGTTACGCATATCTGTCATGAACGATATTGTTGACTTAACAACTCACCTTCCGCTGGCCACAGTAAATCTGTCGGCTCCGTTGCAGTTTATCCAGGGGAAAGTATACAAAACCCTAAGAAAGTATTACTCCTAGCATGCATCGACTTTGTAATGTCCATTGACATAATTTAAAACAATAAACAACATTCATCCCTGAATAATATTCCATCACAGAAATTCGTATCGATGTGGTATTTTATTTAACAAAGAGATGCACAAGATTCAATAAATATCTATAAATCAAAAAAAAAACCTTCCTGACGAACGAAGTCTTTTTCATGATAAAATTGACATCTCGACGAATTTATTCACCCCGCAAAAATCACAATTCATTCACAATTTTCTTCTTTCTACATTGACTCAAGGATTATAATTTATGAATAGGAGTATTTCTTCTAAACACTTTTTTAAATTTTAAAATATTATACTACATGTGAAAGTAAAAGAAAAGGTGGGTCAAAGCTGAACATATCGATCAGTTAATCTTTTCATATTCTCTGTATTTGTGTTCTGCACAGAATTAAGAATTTCTCATCTTCTTCTGGGCTTCCGGGCTGGAACCGCGTCACAGCCGACGTTTCATACCCTCTCGTATGGGACATCTTCAGGGCTCAACTACTGCTACTGTCTGTCGCACTGAAAAACGTCGGCAGTTATACCAGTCCGAAAGCCTAGAAGAAGATAGTATGGACCACGACCGCGGAAGTCTACGTACCAGGTTTTCTCGTACTATGTTCGAAAATTTATCCGTATAATATATCTAATTAAATTTCATAAATTTTTCTAAATTTATTGCCAATAAACATCTATTAATTACACATGATAAAAATAGAAAAATGTATTAAGTTTAAAACATTCTATAATTCATTAAAATTTGTTAGTAATAAAGAAAATAAAGAAATGATTTACAATGATATCAACATAAATGAGACATTTAAATTTAATGTATGTATATTTACTTTTCTGTAATAGTATTTGCTATTTACAATATAAAACAAAACGATACGTTTTAACGTTCGAAGATTTAGTATATGCATTCATTGAATTCAGATTAGAAATAAATCAAGTGAAATTCAATAAATCGAACACTAATATAGTATTAGCATGGAAAGGTACATAACTTGAATGTGTACGTATTTCTCACTTTATAAATAGTTGGAGTCATTTAAAATGATCAATCTTCAGATAAGATATGTATTCTAGTACCAATTTCGTTACTCTATGGATGTATAGAACGGAGCAAATTGTTCCGGGAATTCAATAAAAGGTTGATTTTAGGCGCTTGTATATCACAAGCGGTGAACTGTTTTATTTTTGTGAATGGTATATAGTGCATGTTTTTGTTTTCATCATCTAAAAAAGTGCTATATATGTAAATTTTAACATATCCATCTAAAATTAAATATGTATTTGGATGTACAATATGATTTAAGTGGACATAAATTAGTATTTTCGTATGTTAGATCTTTAGCAACGCAATAAGAAACATAATTTTAAGGCTGACGTTAATTGTTGCAGTATTGTTGATCCCGATTTAATAAAAACTGCAATAAATTTATTTAAAATTTTACTAGGGTACCTATTTCAAATAATAAATAAATAAATAAATAAATAAAGGGATTTTAATTTTAAAGTGATTTTAAAATAAAATGCATCATAATAAATATTTGGTCATTATATGTCGGACTGAATTTATAGAATAAAAATTATAAAAAGAGATATTGTTAATATGTATCACTATTTTCTAGATACACCTAAATATTAAGAAATATCCATTCACTAATTATAAATTTATTACATTATATATGTTTACTATTAGAATTATAAATTGTTGGAATATGAAAGGAAGAAGGATTTTTACTTACAAACTTTCTAATACTTCCGACCTCACGGTAAATGCTACCATTTTTTTTGGATTCTATAAGTTTTTTGAAACATGAAAGACTGTTGCTCTTCCATATACATAACTTCTTGATTCATAAAATTCTGTCATGTCTTGCTATATCCAATCTCCACTCTCCTCTGTTGTTCCAAAGTTCTTCATCTACGCCCCTTTTTCACATACCGTTATCTATCCAACTTGTTTTGTGCCTTCCTCCTGGAGACCACAGTAATATTTGTTTCAGTAGTCTATTGCGACATACGTTGCAAGTGTGATTATATCATAAAGTTGTTTAGTTTTCATATCGTCTACAAGAGTAGTAGAGGTATTCATCGTAACACGAATTTCATCACTTCTAATTCTTTCTATTTTAGACTTTTTATCAGCAGCATTTTATTTGACCTATCTTTTAAGACCATATTTCACTATTATAAGTTATTACGGTTTTTGCTATCTGCTTCTGGGTTTCCGGGCTGGAACAGCGTCACTAGTATATCTGCCGACGTTTCGTACCCATTTGTATGGGAAACTCAGTTTCAGTGCACTGAAACTGAGTTTCAGTGCAGTAGTTCAGCCCTGAAGATGTCCCATACAAATGGGTACGAAACGTCGGCAGATATACTAGTGACGCGGTTCCAGCCCGGAAACCCAGAAGCAGATAGCATGGACCACGACCGCGGAAGTCTACGTACCAAATTATTACGGTTTTTATTATGCATCGTTCTTACATTTTTTGATCTGATGTTCCGTTTTGTGTGATTTTCATTCCCATGTATTCATACTCTTTGAAATGTTTTATGAGTTTTCTGTTTCCAAAACAAGTATCTGGTGCATTTTCCTCGCGTACATATATTGCATTTTGTTGATACCTCTTCATTTACAATATACTCTACTATAAGGACTTAATCGTCTTCAAAACATAACGTGAATAGTGTACTTTCCCCTAAGACTGAGCCCATGTACTACATTTTTTTACACACTAAATAGTTATATATAATTTATGAAACAAATTAAAACCTTGTTAATGAACGTCTTCAGGAAAGGGCGGTTAAATATTTGAAATATAAGATATGTTTCCACAGTTGTTTCAGCAAATCGAATTCGCAGTAAGCGGAAAATGTTCTTATATGAAGAAAACAACAGTTCGACACTTGGTCGTGTCATTGCATGATTAATGTTTGTTAGTACTTAACGGATTTGTCCACTCACTATCATTATGAATTTGTTTTAATGGTAGTATCTTCTTTCTTTAGCAAACTATTGACTTTAACTGTAACATTAATATTTTGTCGTCACTGATAGCATGTAGCTTTGTTTATACAGTATCCAGTATTTGCAGGCAACGAAGGATTCGTAATTTGTAAATTGATCCACTATTTCTTTGCATACATTATCTTTAAATCTGTTTCAACTTCAGCATCGTGGAATTTCTTTTGATTTTCCTTGATGGCAGTTGCTTCTTCAGCATCAAATTGCAGACTTAATTTTTTGGAAATACAGAAAATAGTATAATGCTACCTTTCCCAACTTGTATAAATCGGTTATGGAGGTTCGAGGATGTCGACACATTGCCTGCGGAATTCTCGAACACATTTCGAGGATTGGGGAAACACTGCCTTTGTGTGCCCTATCAAAACATTTATCTCTTGATAACAGAGGTGAATCGTTTCTGCCACAAGTACGGATTTTATGTCATATAGAACGCTTACTTGCAGCACCATCAGTTATAAATATTAAGAGTTGGTCTCTCGAAAGGTCAAATTCTTCTAACGTATTCAAAAGTACTTTTAACTTCGGCAGTATGTACTTGAGTTCTTCTGGAAGCTAGCAAGATTGAAGATGATGGTTTAAATGGTTCCACTGTATGAACTGTGACATTAACAATAGATCTTTTAAAATCTTCTTTCTTTCATCCACACATAACCAGAACTTTTCATTTTTCAATTCCGATTTAATCCTATTTTCAATACATTCGCGAGTGTATATACAAAAATTTCCAAAGATTCGAACTAGGTAATTTACATTTTGCGTATTTATTTCAGAATGGGTCAAATGATTCGTTCTCTAATAAAAGAAACAGTAGATTGCACACCATCAGTAGTGAACATAAATCGAATAGAAATTGCTCGTTCGAGCGTACCTCACTTTTTTTGTGCTGTCCGCTATCCACGTGTTTTTTGTAGTCATATTTCGCCCGAAACATGAGCGGCCTATAGTAAACTAAGCATTTTACTTTTGCCTCGTCGTACATTAAATCCGGAACTTCACAAATACTTATTTACATATTTCTATATAATCTACTAATCTTCGTAATACAAGTAAACACCTCCCAGCAAAGGCGCACACTGCATTACATGCATACACTGGGAGGTAATTTTGATGGAGCCTGTGGTTGATTAACTTAATCACTGAAGGTTGATATATAACCCCTTTCCTCATTAATTTTCGTATTCTGTACACGTATTTCGATAACTAAATTGTCATCATCAGCAGACAAATAAACAATGTCGCACTTGGACTACAGCAAAATACTCGTACGAAACAAATTCACATATATATATATATATATATATATATATATATATATATATATATATTGTATATAGTTATATATCAACCTTCACTGAATACATACACTTCAGGGACGAGACCCCTTCTACGTTCTCGGCGCACGCCAAATAACACCTCGACTGAATTTCTGCACTCTGATTCATATATCCATATTTTAAAGACAGTGATTTACCAAGCATAAACCCTGTAAATACTTTATTACCGCTTTTATTTAAACTTGAAATGTTTTTAATGTCTTTTAGCGGTTCATAATGTAAAATTGATATAATTTTAATTAAATAATTATAAATTTGTATTTATTAGTTTTTAAAGCTGCGCTAGAAGAGTTGCAAGTAGATAAAGTAATATCAGAAAAGCAAGTTTAGCTGAAAAATGAGTACGACGATTTTTTTTAATTCGTTTTTTTAATGAATTGACAGATTCAAAAATGTTTGACGATTGCAATGATATCGAATATTTAAACTACGAATCATAAAATAAGTAATAAATTAAACATGTAATGATAAAGTAGATGAGACAAAGTACATTATTGTATAGCTACAATTGGTAGTCTACGTTAAATCACGATTTAAATAGTAAAAAATGTGTTACACAAAAACTATAACAACAATACCAGTTTACGAAGAATGAAGATCAAAGAGGTGCAGGAAGGTATTTAATAATTCATTTAATATTTAAAGTTTTACTAATTCGATATTTCGCTATATATGTACATGTGATATAGTAACTTTTTCCAGGGAGCACTGAACCTTGTTAGCTAATAAAAGATTGTATTTTTATCAGTATCCGGTATTTCAATACGTCTTTAAAAATAAAGCTTACATGTACACATAACATTTTCTGGAAACAAATATATTTATATTTATAAAATAGTTTTCTTTAATATCTTACGCGTATATATATATATATATATATATATATATATATATATATATATAATATATATATATATATATATATATATATATATATATATATAAATATATTTTTATTAAAATTAAATATCTTTAATCATGAATAATTTCCGGTTATATGGGTACTGCTTTAGTGTTCCAAATAGAAAGTTATTCATTTTCTCAAGGTTTTATTTCCTTTAAATAATTGCGTTAAGGGAACTCTTTATTTTGAATGTCCTACGTAATTGAAATAAAACATACAAATATTTGAAACAATTTTATTTTGAATAGCGAAATGTCGGTATGTGGAGATACATGTGCACACAATTCCACAAGTACAAATGTGGCAGTTCAAACATTAAAGAGAAAAGAAGCTGTTCAAATCGTTCTATGGGCATAAATATCCATTCAAATATGTACGCAACGAAACAATTTAAAATACCTCGCTTCGCGTTTAACGCATCGAGGTACCCATGCATCCCCAATAGAGTTGACACTGTCAACCTTGCACCTATTGGGGAAGCGTCATGCATCTACCCGGCAGCAAGAGTGACGCAGCCGGCCAGGTTGGGCAACCTCGATTCCCTGACGTACGAGGTGTACATGACGACAAAAGTTGCTGCTTACCAGTATGTGTGCGTTAATTTACATATAATACTACCCGATAATAAGAATGACGCAGTCAGCTAGGTAGGCCGATCTCGGTCCCCTGACGTATGATGTGTACACAATGACAAAAGTTGCTGCCGACCAGTATGTGTGCGTTAATTTACAAATAATAAGAAAAATAAATACAATTACTATATAAAACACGTCATAATATACATAAAACAAAAATAATAAACATAAAATACACAATATCATAACATATGTACATTTCAAATAAAAATATAACATTTTAATTTTAATATTGTTCAGACTGCATACAATTCTACACATTGAAAATTAATAATAATTAATTTGACGTCCGTGATATTTTCAAATAATTATTTAATGCAGAATACAAGTATTTAATATTTTAGTTTTACCTTAACATACCTTCGCCCACTGTCTGTAACATCTTGATCATAATCTAAATCAGAATGGTTATATGGTGGATACCAAACTACAAATTTCTGTGGAAGGTGTCAATAAAAATTTAATTAGTGCGAAGTCTCTATGTCGAAGACATATATTTCCGCAAGATAGTCGGCATCAAAATCACTAATGAATTTATATTCATCATAAATTTTCATTATCTTACTATTATCTACATTTTGTTTGCAATATTGTAAGACATACATTAATGCAACGAGATTACAGAATACCACTCGGTAAATCAACCCCGATTCTTTGTAAAAATTTCTTATATTTTTCCCAAGAGGTTGATATTCAAGCCATTACACTTGGTTAATATTATGTAGAAAATTTAACACAGCTCGATACCGATACAAAATTGTCACTAATGTAAATGCCTAACTATGAATATTGTATTTATATCGAAAATTATTGTATGTAATGTGCATGACAAACTTAAAGTACATACATTTTAATGAGTTGAATGAATAAACTTGCACATAATTAGTGCTGGAAATCTGTTCAGATTTTCTCGCGTTTAAATCCTAAGCTCTACAGAATATGCGCTTCGTTCTGGAAGGTGTGCTAAAGCTAATGATGACACCATAAAGACATCAAGCCGCCGAACAAGAACATGAAAAATTGCTACGACATAAAATTTGTCTTTGGTGACCGCTGTTCATCATGGGGAACGACTTGGTTTCATATTAAAACTGGATATTTCGGTTTCACATGCTCTCAAAAAAGAAACTTGCTCCGTCGCATTGAGGTCTGGGATTTGCCGTTAAAACATCAATTTTTGAAGCGAATCATAACTGGGAACAAAAAATGGAGGATTAAGAACAAAATTGAACGCATATAAAGCGGAAAGATGAGTCGGCTCAAAGCCCTTTAAAAATCAATATTCATAAAAAGAAGCTATTTGTTCTATGGTATTTCAAAGGAAATTGCTTTGTTTAGTTTCTATAGACAAGTCGGAAATATACTGCCACTAACTGGACAAATTTCATGAAATAGAGAATTGATTCATAGAAAAGCAGTTTTTTATCATGATAACGTCAGGCCGTATAAGTTTGATGAGTCGTCAGAACTAGTTACAGCAGCTTGGATGTAATGGGTTACCTAACGCCTCTGATTACTATTTGTTTTGATCTTTAGAATTTTTTAGAATTAAATACATTTAATTCAAATGAGGATGTCAATTTGCAAATAAAAATCAGAAGAAAACAAAATAAACCCAATAACCATTGAAAACAAAATTACTGGCCGAACAATTCTATAAATTTAACGCATGTGAAAGTCAATATATAAATTAAAGGCAAATATGATAAAAATAACAAAAGCAATAAAATATAGTGTATGTATATAACTTCATACTGTATATAACAGAAAACGAAAACATTTCTTATTATTTTTCCGAGTTTAGGCTTTAGTATAAAACAAAATACACGTACTTTGAATTATCTTTTATAATGTAGTGATTTATTAATGAAATTTTATTTATCCCCAATTTCTAATATAAACACAATTAAAAGATTTAAGAAATAAAAGTTTTATAAACTTCTTAAGTGCATTAAATTTCCTTTGCTTAAATATTTGAAAAGATTAATCCAATATCATACCCGTGGGGAGGTCGAGTACATGTACTTTTGAAGTTGATTTAGAAATACCTCTTATAAAATATTCAAAAGTGGGATTGATATGGTGAAAGGTAAGCAATGAACCGATACATCACGGGTAGACTAACAGTTGTGGTTCATTTATTAAGCTTTATACTGTCTTAACTGTCTGGAAGATGGATTGAGATCTCTGCAAATTTGAAAGATCGCGTGACAATGCAGGAAGCATCAATTTGTTATACCGGAACAGGTGTAGACAAATTTACAAACCCTGTGATGTTTGTTAAGTACAATATAACACAACTATTTTCTTGAAAGAAAATAAATATAGGATAATAGAAAGGAAAAATCTGTAATTAAATTTTTAGGAAAATTGGGGACTCGCTGCGCTGGATCTTTTTATTAAACTTTTAATAAAAACAGGCCATCGTTCATAGGAAATAAAAAATATTTAATAAACTTTAAAATATTTAGTTTTAAATTTAATTTCTCTTAATTTTAGAATTTTCTGTATTGTATTAAGTATTTAACTCCATAAAATATTTTCAAACGAAACGAATTTTAGTGACATTAAAGAAAGTAAGAATTAGAAGAAAATAACTTACAAGAGGAAAATTCAATTTATTTTTATTATTTTAATAAAACAAACTGTAAGAATAGTGAAGGAAGTAAGCAGAAACGACAGAATTAGAAACGAACAAATAAGACACACTTAAAAAAGACTTTATTGAACAAGGTGACTTAGATGGTGTTGACATCTAGAAATTAAGCAACTTTCGTATTCGTTAGAAAGAATTAAATTGTTAATCAGAGAAAAAAAGGGAGGAATGACGACAAATAGCATTCTTGAAAAAAATTTGAAAAAGAGGGTAAACAATAGGTTCATTGCTTCCAAAGAAGACTACGCAAAATAGAAAGAACTGGTTCAAATTTTTAAGGAATTAATCTGAAAATGTAATTTAAAGAGGAGAAATAGTGTTACTTACTAAATATATTATTTTATAGTTTTATTTAATTTTAATAGTCCTCGTATACAATCTTGATTAACAAAAAGCGTTGTGCATACCCGAAAAAAAAAGAAACAATACGAGATCAAAAAACGAGATAATCCCAAAGAGAAACATTGTATAATTAATATAAAGAAATTGTCACATATGAATAATGTTCTAACTACAATTATAAAACACCAGTGAATGTTTTTAAATACTGTATGTGTCGAACAAAGGATTTGATTATGTGTAGCAGCATACAGCTGCAACAGGTTAGTTGTCTATGTTGTACAAGTGTTATCCATAGTTATTTGAAATAAACAATGCATATAAACAGGCAAAAATATCAATCGATATTAATTAACATGCAGAGACGCAAATATTTGCATATTTGTTCCTTTGTTCGTAAGTCAGTATTAGCAAACGCACAAAGTTACATTACTAACCTCTTAACCAGGAACAGTACAGTTCATTCTAGACAACTTCGATTTATTGATAACTTTACGGTACCGCAACACTCCTTTGCTTTGTTGAAAAGTGGTCTTCGTACATATACATATATACACACATACACAAGCGCGCACATATGCACACATATTTATATATATATATATATATATATATATATATATATATATACATATATTGTTATGGTATTTTAATAAGAACGAGACATATATTACAACTATTATTCTATTTAATTCCAAACACTTACTTGTAGTAAACTTACTAAAGGATACATAGACTTTTAACAAATATTGTAAAAACATATTTCTTTGTGTCGATATAAAGTAAAATCTTATATTATTAGTACTGATAACCATTGTATATACGGAATTAGTATTAATTCTTGTTAAATTGTTCATAGTAGACATTAAACCTAAAATAATATAAACATCAATTAATACAGTTGAATTAATATTGAATAGAAGTGGAGGTCGAAAGGAAATGTTAAAATATTTTTTAGATAAAGCAATAAATTTCAAAATAATCACGGAAAGAATAGTTAAAACGTATCTATTTAATAGAAAACAATGTTTAAGTTTAATACAAGTTCATCTATTGGGAAATTTAAGATATTGAATGTTTATAATGAGCCTATATGGGTACGAAATATAATTCAAATAGATTAATAAAAGAGATAAGATTGTGGTAGATAAAACTTCAAAGGATAGTTGCTATTATAAATAATATGATTAAAAGTTATATGTATGAATAGGAAAAAGTTAAGGTAGCACCGGTAAATTTGAATATTTAATTTTAAAATATTATATTTTATGGGAACAAAATACACAGGGAACTAGAAAATGAATAGAAATTACAGATTTATCATTAATTTAATTCACTAACCGTTAGTAAGATTAAGAAGGAACGTTGTTTTTTTTGTTTATTGTTAAACTCTTCTTGCAGGAAAAAGGTAACGTCAACAATATTATAAATATTGCTCAAAACAGCATTAAGGGATTCTCAATTAATCGATTGCCCAGTGAACACGTATAGTGCAGGTAAAATAAAATAAATGGCGTTTAAAGTAAATAATTTTGAAAAGATAAACAAAAATACTTACAACGATATTGAAAAGTAAAATAATAATTATAGTATTTATTCCAAGAAAATAATAGATTATAAATACATGTTATTAAATTTGGTACGTAGACTTCCGCGGTCGTGGTCCATGCTATCTGCTTCTGGGTTTCCGGGCTGGAACCGCGTCACTAGTATATCTGCCGACGTTTCGTACCCATTTGTATGGGACATCTTCAGGGCTGAACTACTGCACTGAAACTGATGGGAAATGGGTACGAAAAGTACAGAATAATTATAGTATGTATTTAGCCCGGAAACCCAGAAGCAGATAGCATGTTATTAAAGTTAGTGAGTAAATTATTTGCAAGACAATTATTGTCAGCGATAAAGAAAAACTAACTGTGAGAAAGAAAGTTGGTTAAGGCGCAGGTACAATTTTAAAATGAGTAGAAGAAATAAGACTTAAAGCTGAGAAGCACATCTAGGAAGCAAGATGATAAAGACGATAAAGCAATTCTGTCGACAAATCAATAAAAATTTAAATTGTTTAATTTAAAATGTACCTAAAAAATTTAGTTATTTAAATAAATCTATAGATAATTAACCAAATTTAAGAACATTAGATAATATATATTCAAAGATTTAAAATATTGAAAAGTTGTTAGTTATTAAGTAAATAGTATAATTTTAAGTTAGAGTAGGTTTTATATATTTTGATTTACAATATATAGTTTATTTAAAATTTGGAATCTTTTATTTAAACAATTTCAGTAGTAAAAATTAATGTAACAGGTAGATAGTAAAGAGATTTAAAGTATCAAATTAATGTTTGTTCTCTTGAATAGTAACTTCATATTTTTAATATAAAATATTGTTAATGGTCACGAAGACAATATTGAAGAAAGTCAATGTATTATATTAAGACACTATATAAGGCTTGAAGATAGAAGTGAAACATATATAAAATTTAATTTTAAATTATTCTAAATTTGATTCATGAATTGCTATAGTCGGAAGATATTTAGATTTTTTTATGTTTATCTTAATCCATATCTCATCAAATCGGTGCATAATCCAGGACCGTGAGACGAAACGAAATAAATGGGCTAATAAAAAATATATAAGAACAAAGTATCTATTCATTAATCCATTTTATTATTCCCAAAATTGCCTATGATTGGTTGTAAATTAATTTGCATCTTAGATATTAATTCATCCTGATTACACATTTATAAAATCGATTTTTTTCCGCAGTCAAATTAAGGTAGTTTAAAATTAATATAAACACACATATTCTATTTTGCACATCAACACACATTTTGATTTACGTAATATATACTATATTATGCTACAACATCCTTTCTAAAGACCACAAATTTTTTAAGCG